>JAJOZX010000406.1:0-352500 GCA_023014485.1 Bathynomus jamesi
CGTTTACAATGGCTAATAATAATGAGTTAGTTTGCAGGTGGTGCTCAAGCATGGAAGTGCTGAGGAACGAATTAGAACGTGAGAGGGAGGCCAGGGTGAGACTTGAAGAAAGCGTGATGCTCCTGACGGCAAAATTAGAATCCCTTGAGACTCCAGTTACGACCCCTCCTGCCTCAGTTTCTACTAATATAAATAGTACTAATAGCCCTCTCTCTTCCCCTAGTTCCCAACCCTTCGTTCGAGTGCGAAATGGAGCCCCATTGAGAAAAGCAAAGACCTGTCTACCAGTAATAACAAGCAATAAGTTTTCTGTTTTAGGGTTCGAAGATACTGATGAACCGGAAATACGACTCGTTGGTGATTCCATTGTTCGAGGGCAGCTCGAGGAATTCTGTGGGAGAAACCCTCGTCGTAGGCGCCGTTACTGCTACCCTGGTGCAAGGGTGGAGGATATAACTAATAGTGTTGACCATTTTACAGACGTACCGCCGAGGACACAACGTATGTTATTCATGTCGGTACTAATAACGTTTTAAATTCTAGATCGGAAGAACTGCTGGCTAGGTACAGGGACTTATTAGAGCGATTAAAGGAGAAAACTAATAAGATTGTTTTAACAGGTATACTTCCTCGAATTATCCAACGAAGCGATTTCTACAGCAAGGCGACCTATATTAACAATAACCTAAAGTCTCTTTGCCAACAGGAAGGAGTGCATTTTGCAATTTTTGGAACAGTTTCTACGGCAGGAGGGACTTGTTCCTCGAAGATGGACTTCATCTTAATGAAGTTGGAGCTGCGCGTTTAGGAAGACTATTTCATAATACTGTCTCTTCTTTTCAGGCTGCCGTAACCGAACGGTCCCAGCGTAAATTCCACAAATTTCCCCCGCGCTCGCGAAGGTGTCGCAATTACAAACAATTTGAAGGTTCTATCCTTAAATGCTCGTAGCCTACGAAATAAAATAAACGAATTTTTTTCTTTAATTGCTTGTAAAGACTATGATTTAATTGCGATAAATGAATCGTGGCTTAGCACTGAAACACGTGACTTTGTAGGGGAGTATCAAATTAAAGGTTATAGACTTTTTGTTAAAAACAGAATAGGTAGGCGAGGAGGCGGTGTTATGTTGTATATCAAAGATAATATTGCGAACGTTATAGAAGTAAAGCACTCAATTCCAGAACCGATAGATTCGACTATAGCAGAACTTAAATTGAACGATTTCAAACTTCTTGTTGCGGTTATATATAGGCCCCCAAATCAAACAGCTGATACGGACGAAGCGTTATATCGTGAACTAAAGAGAATAATCGGTAGTGAGCAGGCTTTAGTTATGGGTGACTTTAATTGCGCCAACGTGAATTACGATACAATGCAGGGAGACGCGGAAGGTAATCGTTTAGTTAATTTTCTCGAGGATAGCTTTCTTATTCAAAAGGTTGGGGAACCTACGAGGTTGGACAGTATTTTAGATTTAGTAATAACTACGGATGATAGGCTAATTACTGATCTTCAAGTAATAGAACCGTTGAGCAATAGCGATCACAATATGGTAGAGTTTGTCCTCTCAGTAAGTCACTCGAAACCAACTAACTCGACTAAAATTCCTAACTTCCAGCACGCAGACTTTAGTAAATTTCGAAATAAATTTTCACACGTCAATTGGGAAAACGTAATGGGGAACTCCAACGCAAAACTAATGTGGGAATCGTTCGTAACGGTATTTAGGACTATAAATGAGGAATGTGTACCGTACAAAATTAAGCGTGCGAAAGTAAACAACAAGCCCTTGTGGTTTACTTCTAGAGTAGGAGACATTATAAAGAGTAGAGATAGGGCTTATAGGCTATATAAGTGCGATAAAGATAATCTGTTGTTACGAAACAACTACATATCTCTAAGGCGTGAAGCTAAAAGTGTAATAAAAAAGTCAAACGCGAATTTGAAATCTCCATAGCTCGTGACGGTAAAGAAAACCCCAAGCGATTCTTTCAATACGTCAATAATAGAAATCCAGTAAAAAGTGTCTTAGGTCCATTAAAAATGTAAATGGAGATCTAGTCTCTGAAAACAAGGAAATGGCTACCTTGCTAAACGAATTTTTTACGTCAGTTTTTACTATAGAAGATGTAACGAATATCCCTACGGTCATAGACATAATACCTTTTGATAATGGTAATATTTTGGATAATATTGTCGTTAGTGAAGGGGAAGTAATGCGCTATATTGATAAAATGAAAACGCGTAAATCACCGGGTCCGGATTCCATATATCCCATACAACTAAAAGAATTAAAAGATAGCATTGTTGTGCCGCTAACAAAGATTTTTAATGCGTCTATTTCTGAGGGGTGCGTACCAGATAATTTCAAGTTAGCAAACGTAACACCTATCTTTAAGAAAGGCGATAAAGGTGCGGCGGGAAATTATAGGCCAATCAGTTTAACGTCTGTTGTAGGTAAGCTTGGAATCAATAATTAGGGATCGTATAGTCGAACACTTAGAATATAAACTGTTAGAAATACGCAGCACGGTTTAGGCGAAACAAATCTTGCTTAACTAATCTTTTAGAATTTTTCCAAAGCGTGGTTGACGTTTACGATAGACATCGGGCGGTTGATGTAGTGTATTTAGATTTTCAAAAAGCGTTTGACACCGTGCCGCACAAAAGACTCATTGAAAAAACTAAGGCTCATGGAATCAGGGGTGTAGTAATAAATTGGCTAGAAGAGTGGTTGCGAGGCAGGAAACAGAGGGTGGTCGTTGATGGAGCGGAGTCGTGTTGGGCTAATGTAGCGAGTGGCGTTCCTCAGGGTTCTGTATTGGGCCCCTTGCTTTTTCTTATATATATTAACGATTTAGATGTCGGCCTAGTCAGTACAGTTTCAAAGTTTGCGGATGACACGAAGCTGGGTGGTAGGGCGATTAATGACGAAGATAGAGGTAAAATTCAGGAAGATCTGAATAAAATCGTTGATTGGTCAGTCACATGGCAAATGAGATTTAACGTTTAAGTGCAAAATTTTGCATATAGGTTCGCGTAACGGTAATTTTGCGTATAGTATGTCAGGGAAAGATTTAACAAGCGTAGAGCAGGAAAAAGATTTAGGAGTTATAGTCACTGGTGATTTAAAAGTAGCGAAACAAAGTACAGCAGCGGTCAATAAGGCGAACAAAGTGTTAGGTTTTATAGCTCGAAATTTTGAGTACAAATCGCGCGATATTATAGTTCCACTTTATAAATCATTAGTTAGACCCCATTTGGAGTACGCGGTCCAATTTTGGAATCCGCATATGCGCAAAGATATAGACAAAATCGAAAGAGTTCAAAGACGAGCAACTAAGATGATTCCGTCGCTTAGGTCAAAGTCGTACGAGGATAGGCTTAAGGAGTTAAAATTGACAACACTCGAGACTAGGAGGTTAAGGGGTGATCTAATCCAGGTTTTCAAAATTATGAATGGGTTCGATAACGTAGATAGAGATAGCTTTTTCGAAATATCTCAATATAATAGGACTAGAAATAACGGGTGTAAGTTGACAAGTAGAAGGTTCGAGACAGCAGTTGCGAAAAACTTTTTTACGCATAGAATAGTAAATAGCTGGAATAGTTTGCCGGTAGAAGTAATTAGTAGCACGTCTATAAACATGTTTAAAAATCGATTAGACGCATATGTTGATAGAAAGGGTATAGTTTAAGGTAGTAAAATTAAGGCTTTGTGGGGATAGATCCCACAGCTCAACACAAGTGTTGTGGGATATAGGGAGGCAGCGTCTTGGGTTAGGGGATACTCTCTGTCCTTACACACCCCATTTAAAGAGATTCCTCTGCCGAGCGGTGCCCCCCATAGTACTGTGAGGTATTGAAAAACTCATGATCTTCACTTGCCCCACAAACACCTTTAAATGGGAGACCCAAAATGGGTGCACACACATTTCTACATTACTGTACAGTCTTTACAGCCACACCTACACTTTTCTCGTAAGTGTATATATTGTAATGTATATGATTGTAAATTTTGACTTGGTCCGCATCGATATGGACCGTGACTTGATGGATACCGTAATGAAATTGACTGGATTCTTTGGATCTGATATATTTGCATGTCCGTTATAAATAGATATAGAGTGTAACATATTTGTGGATAGTAGTCTATTATGACTTGATCCTCTGGATCGAGATTCTATCTTTAGTTTTAAATCGATAATTAATTAGTTTTAAATTGATAATTATTTAGTTTCGTAAAAATTGGTCGTTGCCAATTTACCGGCAGTTTTTACATAAATTTCTTATGTTCTTGTGGTTCGGAACCCACGTAAAATTGTAGGTCCCCTCCGCCACCACGGAGGACATACACAATACGAACACAGTTAGGTAGACCAGCCATGAGTGGATCCTAGGGTCTTTGTTGGTCTGAAACATTATAACATTATACATTATAATATATATATATATATATATATATAATATATATATATATATAATATATATATTATATATATATATATATATATATATATATATATTATATATATAATATATATAAATATAAATATATATATATATATATTTATATATACAGTATATATAATATAAATTATATATATATATATATATATATATATACAGGGTGGGCCGTAAGTTTCCATACATAGGAAAATTTAAATACGTGCGTCGGTATTTGGATCAGCAGTTTCCGGATGCTTGGATTGGTCGGCGTGGTCCTGTGGAGTGGCCTCCCATCCCCAGATCTCACCCCCCTTGATTTCTTTGGGGGCACTTGAAGGCCATAATGTATCAGGAAAAGATACGAGACATAAATCATCTAAAGGAACGTATCACCAACGCCATTACAAGCATAACGTCAACTGTGCTAATGCGTGTTCATCAACAGTGGGGAACACGTATTGAAATGTGTTTTCAAAACAATGGCAACCATGTATTGAAATGTGTTTTCAAAACAATGGCAACCATGTAGAGCATATTATATAAATAAAAATGGTTGTCCATAAATTTTTTTTTATTTTTCCTATGTATGGAAACTTACGGCCCACCCTGTATATATATATATATTATATATATATATATATATATATATATATATATAAATATATATATACAGTATATAAATATATATAATATATATATATAAATATATATAAATATATATATATATAAATATATAAATATATTATATATATATATAATATATTATATATATATATATATATAAATATATATATATATATATAAATATATATATATATAAATATATATATATAAATATATATAAATATAAATATATTATATATATAAATATATATATATATAATATAATATATATAAATATATATATATATATATATATATATAAATGTATATAAATGTATATAAATATATGTAGATATAAATATATGCATATATAAATATATATAAATATATATAAATATATGTATAATATAAATAATATATGTGCTAAACACAGACCGTGCATTGAACAAGGAACTCTTCTGGGGAATTACATCCACTATAGTTCGAATAAGTAATGATAAATGACAAATACTATAGTTTTTATTTTTCATGATGGAAAGCCCAACGTGGGCACCGGGTTACTCGCAAAGAGGCCCCAAAATATAACTTCCCTCACCAGCTACCTGCAAAGCAGATAGGATCCAGCTTTGGGACAGGATCTAGGGTCTTGGGACAGGATCTAGATCCTGTCGCAAAGCTGGATCCTACCTGCTTTGCAGATAGCTGGTGAGGGAAGCTATATTTTTGGTCCTCTTTGCGAGTAACCCGGTACCCACGTTGGGCTTTCCATCATGAAAAAGAAAAAACTATAGTACTTGTCATTTATCATTACTTATTCGAACTATAGTGGATGTAATTCCCCAGAAGAGTTCCTTGTTCCATGCACGGTCTGTGTTTAACATATAAGTTTCTCAGGGGACCATTCTGAGTTTGTGTATATTGAACGGACATGTTATGTGCCTTGAAAAGTGGACGCTCAATGTCCCGGTTCAGGTTTAAGTTTTGTTTTTTGGCTAAAAATGCAATAGTTACTCCTTTTTCTTTGATGTATTCAATCTGACGTGAATGCAACGAGTTTCTTGTGTATATTGAGGTTCTGAATGTAGTAGGCTAGGTGCAAGTGTAAACCCTAGATCCTGTCCTAAAGCTGGATCCTATCTGCTTTGCAGATAGCTAGTGACGGAAGCTATATTTTGGGGCCTCTTTGCGAGTAACCCGGTACCCACGTTGGGCTTTCCATCATGAAAAAGAAAAAACTATAGTATTTGTCATTTATCATTACTTATTCGAACAATAGTGGATGTAATTTCCCAGAAGAGTTCCTTGTTCCAAGCACGGTCTGTGTTTAACATATAAGTTTCTCAGGGGACCATTCTGAGTTTGTGTATATATATATATATGTATATATATATATATATTAGTGATGGATCGAATAACCGCAACCGCAACCGCACTACAACCGCACAAAAATTCACAACCGGAACCGTAACCGCAACCGCCGTTCCATAAGTGCGGTTGCGGTTGTAAAAGCTTAGTTAATTTTAATTTTAGTTAATTAGAAATATTTCTTTTTTTAAAAAGAAATGATGGGTCTCCTTATGCGTCCTCTTCAGTGGTGGAAAGATAACGAACTAAAATACAAAGAACTTGGCTGTATTGCAAGAACATATCTTGCTTGCCCTTCAAGTAGCATTCCAAGCGAGCAGCTCTTCAGTGGAGCGGGAACGTTTACGATGAGAGGCGTTGCCGCTTGAAAGGTGAAAATGCAGCAAAAATATTATTCTTGAAATTCACACTGCCTGTCATTAAGTTTGACATCAGTTTTCAAATGAATAATAATCCATAACTTTCCAATGGGTGGAGGCTGGGGAAAGTGGTAGGTGGATGAACAGTGCGATGGGTCCTCGTCCCTCATCCTGGTAACACACTTAGTGCAAAATATGGTTTTAATTAATTTGACCTATTCTTTCATAATAGCTATATAAGTTTAGAAAATACTTCATTTAAATAGTATTTATTTAGTAAATACCTTATGTTGAACACAAGTTTTGCAACACACAAATAGCGGTAGCGGTGTATTGCAAAACTTGTGTTCAACATAAGGTATTTACTAAATAAATACTATTTAGTATATATTATACCAAGTGTGGCTAAATCGCACTAAAGTGGCTAAATCCAGTTAATAATTACGCATTTTTCCTAGTATATGATAACCGCAACCGCAACCGCGGTTGGAAAAAATTCGACAACCGCAAACACAACCGCAACCGCGGTTGTGAAAAACCGACCACTCGATCCATCACTATATATATATATATATGAAAATTATTTCACGAAAGTAACACCTGAAAAATATTTGATGAATAAAACCACGAAGGAAAGGAACACAGAGTGGTGCTCAAGCGCTTTCGTCTAATGACATCCTCAGGAACACTGAAGTAAATAAAGAGTTCAAGGCTATATATAGGTTACAAAAAAAAAAAATATATATATATATATATTAAATATAGAAATAAAAATTGTGGAAGGGACATACAAATTTGTAAGGGAAACTACCAATTTAGCACTTTGCCCGAATTCAACAAAAGATCAAATGGATTGTTTACAACCAATTTTATAGATAATGCCTGAATGTTATATAGGTCACAAAAAATAAACAATAAAAATAAACAACGGGATCGAGTTGAAAAAGACCTTTGCTCATGTTAAAGTTATTTGTAAGTTGGATAATAGCAGACTCAAGGATATTTCTATTAACAATGTTGCTGGAGTGAAACAAAACTGAAGCATTATTCCAATCAATACAATGGGATAACTCTGACAAATGGACAAAAAGGGTACTGGACGAGTGTCCAGTTCTAACGGAATATTGATGCTGTTTTACAAGCGTGTGCAAATCCTTTCCCGTCTGACCAATGTAAAAGGAATCACATTGTTTACAACCATTTTTATAGATAATGCCTGAATTATTGGTAGGGCTACTTTTTACTATGATATTTTTCACAATATTGTTATATGAAAATAGTACATTAATATTAAAAAGATTAAGTACATTAGCAATGCCTAAAAAGCCCGGGAAAAATGGAAGTACTAAAATATTCTTTGACAAAGTGCAGGTGTTATTATTCACACGATAGAAGGTTCGTTTTGCCTTGTTAAGACAAGATTCCATAAACGCAGGTGGGTAGCACAGATCACTTCCAATACCGTTGATTTTTCCAATTCTGCATCGGTTTTCCGGACTAGCGATCCCAAGAGCGCAGAGAAACATTGAAGAAAATATGGCCTTCTAAATAGGGGTGTCATGTCCAGAATAAAAGTGTACGTAGGACAAATTGTTTTTTTTTTCCGATAGATACTAAACTTAAAACCTGGGCTTTCCCTATGTAAACGCACATCCAAAAACGGGATTGAGTTGTCTTGTTCCACTTCTAAAGTAAACTTAATGGAGGGGACTTGATCATTTAACTGAAGGAGGAAGTCATTCAGGTCAGGATTCATGGGCCAAATACACAAAATATCGTCGACGAACCGCATGCATGGGATGCCAACCCCCAGGATTCTCGGAATGTAAGTAATTTCGAAAAACTCCATATAAATATTGGAGAGGAGGGGCGGCAAGGGGTTGCCCATTAGGGCGGAGCGTTTTTACACTTTTTTCGATTTTCGTTTTGTAATAGCGCGGAAAATTGGCTCTTCCACGTCAAAAGTGAGTGTCTAAAATCTCAGAGATCTGCAATAATATCTTCTGCCTCCGCACGCGCGTTGAAAATCCAAAAAATGCGCCAAAATACGCATTTTTTCAATATTTTCTTATAGTTTTAATTTTCATCCTACCTTCTTGTAATAGCGAGGAAAAGCATCCTAAAGGTTTATTTTACACTAGTTTTAAATATTTTTGTCCTGCGATAATATCTGCCACCGCAAACGTTTCAAAATATGGAAAAATCCGCATAAATCACGTATTTTTCATATTCAGCCCATACGCTAATAAATTCACTTTGTACGTCATGTAGTACTCCCACATCGTTCTAGAAGCTTCCCCACAGCCTGGTATGGTGTGTTGCTCGTCATTGCCATATACGCCAATGAGTCAGTGAGTGATGACTGATGAGTCATGACTCACAACAATCGACCAGGCCTTCTTGCTCTCACTTCCCCGCAGTGTTGTGCTAGCTACGTTTCGGGTAAGATGTGGATTGTGTTGCTCTTGCTGTTAATACATCTTTGGAACACAACATGCATATGTGGACATATACTGCATATTTTAGTGCATAATAATACGTTGGTGTAATATACAAAACTTCTGCAGAATGCATGAATATTTTACGTTTTAGGAGTAATTTCTTAATTTTTATATAATTACTTGTGTTTTTCACAATGTCAGTACCAGCTCAAGCAACAATAACTTCTTCAAGTTGCCCTATATTTGGGGCTCCAGCTGATCTAGACAAGAGGTGCCTTCCAACCTATAAGGACGTCATGAAATATTTTCATCAAATAAGGTTGAATCTGAAGACATCGAAGAAAGAGCCTACAGTTGCAGAAATTTCGGGTATTCTCTCAAAAATTCTGGAAGATTTGTGGAAAACAGCCTCTATTCCTACTGTTTCTTATAACCGTGTAGTTCAAATGATTAAAAATTACCATGAAAAATGTCAAAACCTTCTAAAGTCAATAAAAAGGAAACAAGATAGTGACTCATTCAAAATTAAATTACAAACATTTCAAAATGAGGCAGAAAACAAATTACTTGACATCAGTGCTTGCAAACGTGAAAATTTTGATAAGTGTTCATGTGAAAACCATCTCAAGGTTCCAGCAATTGAACAAGACTTCCTTAAAGATCAGAGAACAACAAGAAAATTGGCAATAGGCTCTCTTGATGTTTCACAAACTCGTAAAGATCTAGCAACTATTGCTAGAAGACAACAGAGAATGAAACAGTATGAACCAAAACCATCTACAGTAAAGGACAAGCAACTGAAACACTGTCATCAACATCAAGTGAAACAGAAGGAGCGGATTCTGATGGAATCGATGGAACAATCTCATCATGGAACAATCTCATCATTGGCTATAGCGTGTGACAGAACTGGTGTGTCAGAAAGGTCTGCTGCTATAAATGTTTCGGTTGTTCTTGAAGACGTGGGAAATATAAACGAAAAAGATTTAAGTTCAGTAATAGACAGATGCAAAGTAAGGAGAGCTAGGAAAAGTGAGATCTATCATTCAAATGAGAGATTACGAAGAAGAAACTATGGAGAGTATCTATTTCGACAGAAGAAAGGACAGAACTGCAGTGCAAGAAAAAGTTGGCAGTAAAGGTTATCAAAAAAATATAAAAGAAGAACATGTCACTTTGCTTCAAGAACCAAACTCGCATTACTGTATATTGGGCATGTAACTCCCGCTTCTGGCTCAGCACAGAGTATATCTTTTGCAATTTTGGATTTTTTTTCGCTCAAATGAGATTGATACTTCAGAAGTTAAAGCCATTGGATGTGACGGGACAGCAGTTAATACAGGACCAAAAGGAGGAGTGATAAGAAGTATTGAAGAGCACTTTCAGAGAGCACTCCAGTGTCTGATTTGCTTGCTTCACACTAATGAACTTCCCTTGCGGCACATAGTGACTGACATTGATGGTAAAACAACAGGTCCTCAGAGTTTTACGGGGCCTATAGGAAAAGAGTTAATTGTGAAAAGAGACCTGTTGTTGAGTTTGAAGCAGTTGAAGCGGAAGAAATTGTAGTTGACAGAGATGATCTGAGCACAGATCAGAAATATTTGGCAGAAATCTATGATGCTGTGTCAAAAGGTGACTGTACTCCCTCTCTAGCTCAAAGGAAACCAGGCAAAATGGCACACTCCAGATGGGTGACAACTGCTAACCGCATACTTCGTCTCTACGTTTCAATTGAAGAACCTTCAGACAA
This sequence comes from Bathynomus jamesi, assembly GCA_023014485.1. Classification (NCBI taxonomy): domain Eukaryota; kingdom Metazoa; phylum Arthropoda; class Malacostraca; order Isopoda; family Cirolanidae; genus Bathynomus; species Bathynomus jamesi. Next base: position 10,974 of record JAJOZX010000406.1, read on the forward strand.
CCTTAAGTGTATCGTGGATTATATTATGAAAGTTTATATTCCAATGTGGTTTTAAATCAAGAGAAATTCTTCAGCAACACAGGGAGCCAAACATCTTTATCAAATGATACAACGCTCGAGGTCGTTGAGTGCCCGCTGTATAGAAATAGTTGATCGTGTTATTCAGAGAAATTCCTATTTTTCTCATCCTGAGAATGTTCTCCTTAGTATGATTCACGATGAAGCAAAACATATCAGAGAATTAGGATGGAGGAGAATCCTTAAAGCAAGAGATTCTGAGTCAGCCGCAGTGAGAGTTTAAATTGCCCATGTTGAACTTTCAGTGCAGTGAGTACTATAACATGATTAACTGGCAAACTTGTGAGCTGTCAGAGCCTCCTCTGACAAAAGTTCTATCACGCTCCGATATTTTGAACTATATCTCATGAGGAGATGTACCTGATTTCATCCCACGCTTTCCTTGCCACACCCAAGCGGTTGAACGGCATATAAAGCTGGTAACAAAGGCTTCAGCTGCAGTATGCGGTTCAGAGGCAAGGGATTGATTTATCAGAGCAAGATTAGAATCCAGAAAGAAAATGCCAAGAATGGAAACAAAAAGTGACTACATAATTAACAAATAAACTGTGGTGTAGGGCTGAAGTTGACTATAATAGCGTCATTATAAAATACGCTATTTATGTAAATTTTCCCGTATTTTGAAACGTTTGCGGAGGCAGAAGAAATTATCGCAGGACAAAAATATTTAAAACTAGTCTAAAATAAACCTTTAGGATGCTTTTCCTCGCTATTACAAGAAGGTAGGATGAAAATTAAAACTATAAGAAAATACTGAAAAAGTGCGTATTTTGGCGCATTTTTTGGATTTTCAACGCGCGTGCGGAGGCAGAAGATATTATTGCAGATCTCTGAGATTTTACACACTCACTTTTGACGTGGAAGAGCCACTTTTTCGCGCTATTACAAAACGAAAATCGAAAAAAATGTAAAAACGCTCCGCCCTATTGCCCATGGCCATTCCAAAAACCTGTTGATAATACTCGCTATTGAAAGTGAATTTACAGTCTTTGATGCAAAGCTTAATAAGTTCCAAAACGATGTTTGCAGGTAGTGGCAGGTCGTACTTATGTAATTCTCGGGAGAGAAAAGCAAGCATATCGTCAATCGGCACTTTTGTAAACAATGAACAAACGTCAAAACTGATCAATCTATCGATTGCATGCTCTTTCGTTTGTTTTCTGGTTCATAGTGATGGATCCAGATAAGTGTGGGCGCAAAAGGAGAGAGTGCAATGCAATTGAAAATGTTGATCAATGTTGCAAGAGTGCCACCCCCTTGACACCAGTGCCAGTGCCAAACCCCTTGTTGCAGGTACCCCCAAGGGGGAGGGGTTGTTGCAAGAGCGACAAGATTATGCAACTTGGAGGCGGAGTTATCCCCCAAGAGAAAGAGAGAGGAGAAAGAGAGAGAGGAAGAGAGGTGTTCGCTTCACAGGAGCCAAGCGCATATTCAGACTTCAGCCGAGCGGACGTTGTCTTATAGGCCCCTAATCAGCCAGTCGAATTAATCAGCCAGTGCCTCCAGGCTCTCTCAGCCAGTTGGCACAGAGTATACTTCGTTTTGGCACGTACACACTCGTCTATACGCCCATAAAATATTACGCACACACGATTATATGCGTCGGGTTCGAGACCCGGTTGCGGCGCGTCCTTCTATGGTTGGTAGCCAGGGTACCCTAATTATCCGTGTTAAACTGTAGATCTAAGGTGGAGTGTAAATATCCTTTAACGAATGGTAGATAAATGGGTAACCAGTTTCCCTCTCGCTCTCTCCCTCTCGCTCTCTCTCCCCTCTCTCTCTCGCTCTCTCTCCCTCTCTCTCTCGCTCTCTCTCTCTCTCCTTCCCTCTCGCTCTCTCCCTCTCGCGCTCTCTCTTTTATATATATATATATATATATATATATATATATATATATATATATATATATATCCCAGTTAAAAAGTATGTCTAGGGTGGGGTGAAAAGATTGACATTCATCAGAATGAACAATTCGGGTGGAAGCAATCGAAGGGTTAACCAAAGAAAGCCTATATATGTACAGTTCCGGAAAAAAAGTCATCTCTAAAATTGTGAAAACTATAAAAAATTAGTACAAGAAGTGTGCGCAAAATTTATAATTAACAATCACGTCAAATTGCTTTAATTCACAATAATTCCATTTATTACATAACTCAAACAAATCTCTGGGATTTATGATACATTTATGCCTGATTTCTGAATATACAGGGAGCGGAATAAGACGGTTTACCGGGAATAACAGAATCACCTTGTGAAAAATAATATTTTTCATTTACTACAGAAATCACTAATTAGTACAAGAACAGTTAAAAACTTGGTGGCTAACTGGATTTCACATGGAGTATATATGAACAAAAAATTAAATAAAAAATAATAATAGCCTAAGAAATAAAAACGGTGAATATATATATAATAAAATAATAATATACGAAACATATAAGCAACAGCATGTTAGAACAGAAAAAAATAATAATATATATACAATTATAAAAAACAATGTTCTGAAAATTGCGGAATGGTAAACTGTATTAATTCTCGTCATGCGTGAATTAATAAGATGATGTTAATGTGTATATACACACACACACATATATTATATATATATATATATCAACGTAAAGAACGACGCTTGTATAGGAGAACATTCCGCGCAAGATGAGGAGGGAGAACGAACAACTGTAGTATAGTGTAGTGGTTCTCATATCTGACCGCAATCGAAGATCCCGGGTTCGATTCCCGGGTGGTTACCTCATTTTTTCAGTTGTTCGTTCTCCCTCCTCATCTTGCGCGGAATGTTCTCCTATACAAGCGTCCTTCTTTACGTTAATTATACTGCGTGTTCTTTGCAGTTGAAAATGTGTATATATTATATATATATATATATATATATATATATATACGTCTATTAAAGATTATCCTTTAAAAATAAAATTTGAGAAACCTACTCTACAGGGAGTTTAGCGGCACCAGGAACCACAAGATAACATTGGATTTAAAATCCCGATAATAAACAACGCCTCGATCGATTCTTATTTCCATTCTCTCGATATCATAAACTTTGGTGTTTAATGAAGCGCTACATCACACATCTTTGTTATTTTTAAAATTTATTTATTGTACCGAAAGCAAAGTTGATCCTATACAGGGTGTCCCATAAGTCCGGCATCATAGGAAAAATAATAAAAAAAGACAAAACAAAAGCTTTTATTTACAGAACGTGCTCAATATGTCCACCATTGTTTTCAATACACAAATTCAGACGTGATACCCAGTCAGCAAGCACACCGTGAATGATGTCAGGAGTAATGGTGTTACATGCCCCAATAATACGCTGCCGCAAATGTTCAACACTCCTAATTTTCTCTGCGTATACCAGCGCTTTCAAGTGGCCCCAGAGATAAAAATCTAGTGGAGTGAGATCCGGGCTTCTAGCTGGCTATTCCACAAGCCCTCGACGTCCTATCCAATGACCAGGGAATTGTTGGTACAGATATTCCCTTACTTGGGTGCTGTAATGTGCAGGAGCGCCGTCTTGCTGGAACCATGTTGGGAAATTTCCTTCTTCGTTCAAGATACTGGGAAATGCTCCTTCCTTGAGCATACGTAGGTAGGTGCCTCCAGTGACATGTTCATCGAAAAAGAGGGGGCCTATGATGCGATCCTTCCAAATGCCACACCATACCATCACCCGAGATACACCTTCTTCCTTTGAAGAGGTATACCAGTGAGAGTTGTTTTGAGACCAGTAGCGGGTGTTCTGTCGATTTACCTCACCATTTCCATAAAAACAGCCTCGTCACTCAACAGAATGGTGGACGGGAAATTGGCATCCTGAGCATAAGAAAAATATGAATTATGGTTTGTAGAAATAGAAAAATATGAATTTCTCCTATGATGCCGGACTTATGACACCCTGTATATGTACAAATCTCTCGGTCTCCCTCTCTCTCTCTCTCTCGCTATATACTGTGTATATATATACACAATTATATTAATCAGCGATCTACTCGAGATCGTAAACTTTGGGCTAATGATCCGCAACCAGCACGCATCTATTTTAAAATTTATTTATAGTATCTTATAAGAATTCCACGATACAATAAACTTTTACAGCGGTTTTCTTCATGGATAATTGAATCTGAAATTACCTTTCACTTTTATATTTCAGAGCTGTAGACCGATTCACAAACCATCCTCATTTACCTCTCGCTCTCTCTCTCGGTCGAATACAAGATAAAAAAAACAAAGCGTTTCGCTCTCTCTATGAATGGGAGTATCTGACACGCCCCAGATTTCACGGGGCAACCAAACACAGCCCTGTGGGCGGAGCCCAAGACCTCTGTTTGGCCGCTATGCAGGCCTACGCGTTAAGCCCCGACCAAAATTCACTGATTGCCAATAGGAAGCTCGCGAATCGTGTGTTGTGGGTTGGTCACACGCCCCCTTTTAAAAAGGGACAGTTCATCTCAGAGCCTCAGTTCGTATGTTTTTTTCGCTTAGTTCTTTCAAATATACACTATGAGTCAGTTATCGCTCTACAATTAACCCGATTTGTATGAAGATCAAGATTTTTACCCATCAGCTGCGCTCCACCTTTTCAACGCGGTGGAATAGAATGAACTTCTCTCAACGCAAGTTGTTTCAGAAATTTGTGACGAAATGCAAAAGCCGTTCAATGTAGACAATATTAAAATGTAAGTAATTAATATGTGATTATATTCTGCCGCTCATTCAGTGTTAACTTATAAAAGGCCACGATAAATGCGTTTTGTAAACTAGTTTGTGTTTATTCTCGGTCTATATATAACGTTTCAACTGGTGTTCCTTAATAAAACGAAGTAAAAAATATTTTTAATTATTCTTTGTTTCCTTCGTCATTATTTCGGCATATAAGCACACCGGACAAAAAAGTCACCCCTCTCAGAATGTACCTAATAACGTGTGACGGCGCCTCTGGCCTTGATAACCGCACGAATCCGGCGAGGCAGAGACTCTACGAGGTTGTGCATGTACTGAACATCGATTTGCTGCCACTCGTTCATCAGCCGGTCCCGAAGTTCCGCCAGAGTCCTGCCTTCACTTTCTGTTTCCGCCTGAACAACACGTCTCGCATTCAGGATTAAAGGCTTTCATTGGACTGCGATGTACTCGTCGCTCCCATCATTGGAGAACAAACAAAAACGGGACTCATCGGACCAAATTACACGTTTCCAATCTGCCGCAGTCCAGTTTTTGTGCCTCTGAGCCCATTTATAACGTGCCAATTTGTGACTTGCTGTTAACAGCGGCCTCTTCCGTGGTACCCTGCTCCAGATGTCCATCGCATGCAGTTCTCGTCGCAATGTCCGTTCGGAAATTGGTCGCTGGAGAACCTCATTGGTTTCTTGGAGCAATTGTTCTCTGGTTTGAAAACGATTTGCAGTTATTAGACGAGAAACATGGCGGCTGCCCCTATTGTCGAGAATTGTTTTCCGGCCACAGTTACGCCGTCGATTGTCAGTTGATTGCGAACTACACCACTCTTTGTAAACTCGCTGGACAGTACGCGTTGACACACCAACAAATTGGGCTACTTCAGACATTTTGTGTCCGTGGGCTCTGCCAAACACGATGGCTCCTTTTTGCCACTGAGTAACGTCTGCCTCACGACCCATTTTGCAGACTATATCCAACACACACTTTGTTCTTCACCACCTCACGAAACAGATCTGATCCTGTGTGCTACGTCACCGCTACTTGTCACTTACCAATGCTACATCAGCGCCCTCTGTGTGACCTTGAACTTCCTACTATCGGTGCTATTAGGGGTGACTAATTTTTTGTCCGGTGTGCTTATATATGTGGTGTGTTTTTATTTGCACATTTCTTGTACAGGTAGGATTTTAGAAATATTAAAAACTTACAATAGAAATAGTAAAAACTGTTAAGATTTATCTGCGGTCTGCGGATTCGAGACCCGTTGCGGGCAGACGGAACATAGCACACCCAGCTAATCTTACTTTTCAGCTGTAAATTAGCGTACGTGCTTTTAATTATTCTCTGAGATGTCTTAGACACCCAGGTAATCTTCCTTTTGAGCTGTAAATTATTCCACTGGCTATTAATTATGCTGTTTCCTTCGTGGTTATTTCGGCATATGTATATATATATATATACACAGGGTGTACATAAAGTCAGGATCTATTTTTCTGAAGCACTTGGAAATTATATGGAATTCAATCATTAAATGATAAAGTGGTAACATTTATTAAATAATTAAGAGTAGGATTCGACGTGACGCCCATCAGTATCCATGCACAGCTCAAATCGTTCCGCAGCATTTCTAAACACATTCTGGAGCATTTGCGGGGTTATGTTATCTGCAGCAGTTCGTATACGTGTACGTAAGTTTTCAAGACTCGTAATCTTCGTCTGATAGACGTGCGATTTGATAAAGCCCCATGCAAAGAAATCTAAAGGGGTTAAATCTGGTGATCTCGCTGGCCAAGGTCTGTTGCTTCTGCGTCCGATCCAGCGATTTGGAAAACGTCCATTTAGATAATCCTGAACAATTTTGGCATAGTGACAAGGAGCACCATCATGTTGATAGACGACGGGGATAGGATTGTTAGTACCGTCGTCTATCAACATGATGGTGCTCCTTGTCACTATGCCAAAATTGTTCAGGATTATCTAAATGGACGTTTTCCAAATCGCTGGATCGGACGCGGAAGAAACAGACCTTGGCCAGCGAGATCACCAGATTTAACCCCTTTAGATTTCTTTGCATGGGGCTTTATCAAATCGCACGTCTATCAGACGAAGATTACGAGTCTTGAAAACTTACGTACACGTATACGAACTGCTGCAGATAACATAACCCCGCAAATGCTCCAGAATGTGTTTAGAAATGCTGCGGAACGATTTGAGCTGTGCAAGGATACTGATGGGAGTCACGTCGAATCCTACTCTTAATTATTTAATAAATGTTACCACTTTATCATTTTATGATTGAATTCCATATAATTTCCAAGTGCTTCACAAAAATAGATCCTGACCTTATGTACACCCCTGTATATATATATTATATACACACAGGGTGTTTCTGGCGGAAAGGTCAATACTTCGGGAGGTGATAGTATCAGTCATTGTGAGAAAAAAGTTCATATGAACATGTGTCTACTCCTGATGCGCGCGCGCGCAGCTCTTCCTCCCCCTTCCCTCCCCTATAACTTTGAACCATGTAAGCTGTAATGTAAGCATGTAGCATAAGCCAATCGACATCTGACTGTTGTGAGTGACATTGTTTGGTGTTTGAAGCAGTGTTAAGAATGCCACACTCTTTCACACATGCCGAATATGCAGATATGGTGTATGTCTACGGTTTTTGCGATGGAAGTGCAACAGCTACTATTGCAGAATACCGTCGACGGTTTCTGAACCGCAGAATTCCGGATCGAAGAGTGTTTACCAGGGTTTTCCACACATTGCGTTAGATTGGTACACTTCCCAGCGCTCATGTTTCATCTGAACTTGAAGGTCAACAAGATGTGGAAGAAGTTGAAAGCATTCTTCACTTGGTAGAGCGTAGTCCTACTACTAGCTCACGAAGAATTTTTACACGCCTCGGTATACCACACACAAGAGTATGGCGAACATTACGTGAGGAAGGCTTGCATCCATATCATGTACAGCGTGTACAACACCTTCAACCAGGAGACGCTGCCATGAGACTGGAATTTTGTCATTGGGTAAATGCTAATCGCCGATTGCTTCGATTAATACTGTTCACCGATGAAGCTACTTTCACCCGTGACGGTATCAACAACACTCGTAACTCTCATCGGTGGTCAGACGAAAATCCAAATGCCACTGTGGAAACAAATTTTCAACAACGCTTCTCGGCCAATGTGTGGTGCGGTATCATCGATGATCAGCTGATTGGCCCTGTTACTTTAGAGAATCGTCTTACAGGACAAAGTTACCTAGAATTTGTGCAAATTGAATTGCCAGGACTATTGGAGGATGTTCTTTTGGCTACACGCGCTGGTATGTACTTTCAGCATGACGGAGCTCCTCCACATTCTACCTGTCTGGTGTTGCAATACCTAAATCAAACTTTCCCTGGTCGATGGATCGGCCGTGGTGGTCCCATTCAATGGCCACCAAGGTCTCCAGACCTCTCTCCGTTAGATTATTGTTTGTGGGGGTGGATGAAAAGTCAAGTTTACAAAAGAAAGGTGGATACACGAGACGAATTCGAATTGCTCGCGCGCATTTTGGATGCTGACGCCAGCATAAAGGAACGCAAAGATCAACTCAGACGAACAACACGCGATCTTCGCACACGAGTTGCAAAATGCATTGAGGTTGACGGTGTATTTTCTTAAACGTATTGTAAACTGTAACAAATTTGTCATTTCTGTATCTGATACCATTCAAAATGCCAATGTTTAAACATTAAATGTTAGAAACAGTAATTAGTTTCTCTTTTTTGATAACCATTAACAATGCTTTTATATTTGTAGATTCAAACAGCTCTATCTCCGTAACCATTCAGAATTAGACACATGTTCATATGAATTTTTTTCTCACAAAGACCGACACTATCACTTCCCGAAGTATTGACCTTTCCTCCTGAAACACCCTGTATGTATATTATATATATATACTGTGTGTGTGTATATATATGGTGCAGCTTTAATAATACTTTTCTCGATAATTTAAAGACAGCACCGACCGCAGTAGGATTTTAAAATTACCAACACTTTTAAGAATTACCTGCTTTTTTATTATAATTTTTAAAATTCGTGGCATTTTCTCTTATTGTAGCTCTTTAATTGAACTAATTTAATTTTACTTAACTTTATAGGACCGATGCGGAACTTGATCGTGTTATAGCTACTTTCGTTTTAATGAAAGGGGAATAAGTGATATGGATGCTTTACACTACAACCAAACCAGCGACCTGAACACAGAGGTCGAGGTATTGGCTCACATCCGGTCCAACGAGTGCCGGGTCATCGGGGAACTAATGTATGTATTTTTTTGGTGCACGGGTTAAGAACAAAACACACTGTATTTTCATTTAATTTATTAAAAGGTAGAAAACATGTACAAAGCGGAACCAGTGTCCATTAAATAAGTCTTAATGGCTACAAATAGCCTTTACACAATATAGATACACCTTTACACAATACAGCGGGTGCAAATAGGAACCTTTTTTTATCTGTCTGCATACCAATCGTCATTCATTCCAGTGTCGCACAAATCGAATAATTTTAAAAAATTTATAAATCCCTTCCCACGTGACATGTACATGAGAAATGAGAGGGCGTACATGCCGCACGTGTTACTATAATATACTTGAAGGCGATACGGGTTCCATACAATCTCAGGTAAATGTATCTGTCCGATAAACTGGACAACCAAAGAATCATTCCAGGGCTGAGCGCCGAGTGAGTCAAAATAGTACATTCTTTCCCTATTTTTAAAATAGATTGCAAACCAATAAATCCCCTCACCCCCACAATGCGGTGTTAAAGATAATCCTGTACCAGTTTCTCGTAGTTGGGAACCTCAATATTTCATTCTTCGCAAACACACAGATAAATTTGGAGCGTGTGAATCGGTCACTTTTCATTACTTTCTGGAGTGTATTCGCGTCCATTTTAAAAGTCTGTCACCACGTTCTTGAAACGATCAACTTCTATTAGTACCTGTGATTCGAGGTAAACTAGCACACTTATAGGCGCGTCTATAGGCTTGGCAAATTCCAACCTGACTGAGATATTCCCTCTGTTGTGGACTTAAGTGCGTATTTACAGCAGACAAGTCAGGCGTAATATCAAATGAATAAATGTTAAATTCTTCGACAAATTCTTTCTGCGTTACACAACCCAAGCTCGTCACACACCTGTATTATGAGCCAGACTACTATAAGCTCTCGCGCAGAGCGGGAACACAGCGTCTGATGAGTAATCCGTATAGTCCCTCCCAAAGCGATGCCATTTACGTATAGAGTAATTTTTAAGGCCGAAATTCTCGAATTTAAAGGCACTCTTTTATATTTTCCATTCGTCGAGGCGTGGTCCTGCATTCCAATTAATATCCTTTTAGGTAGGACTCCAAGGGCCACGTTTTCTAGTTGCTTCGAGGCCAACCGGCGGGCACCGTGTATAGTTTGATCTGTACCCTGTTAATTGGGTATTTTACTGTGGCGTGTATTAAGTCTTTCTCAATTTCTATTTGTTTTGGCGAACTTAATTTCACTCGGCGTATACGCAAATACGCCCATTATGTGAATCACAACGGGTTTCGCGCCCTCTTCTTGATCAGACCCCAGATTTATGCAGATCTCAGGAATCGTGCGGGTAAGCTTCAACTTCATATCCACCCCGTTCATAAGCAGTTTCTCCTGGAATGTGAAATCTGTATGAAGACGTCCAAAACATTCGTATATCTTTTTTTTAGAATTTTTAAATTTATCCTTTATACCATTTTCATCTTTAGTATGGTAATATCCCTCGGCGTTAAAAAGGTGTCCTTCGCTTCTTTTGAAAAGTTGAGGACATTTTCCAGATAGGCTCGTAGGTGATAATACCCCGTTCCTGCCGAGATGTTAACCTGATTTAAATACACCTCACACTGGCTGAATATGGAGTGTAAAAAGTTGGTTTCAGGGTAGCGCAGTAACTATCATCGCAGTCCGTTCCATCAGAATGGGCTATACGCAGTTTAGCGTACATGTGCATGCAGCTCGGTCAAAAAAGTAAGGGCCTGAGCTGGGTATCACGAATTCTATAGGGGCACTCGGCGAACTAATTGTGTTTAATGGGTTAATTGTAATAAAGTCGCTATGCTCAATAGAGACCTGAGTGGGGGATATCAAAGAGGGACAGTTCCGATTTACAGCATTGTGAACTACACGGATGGATGAAACGCGCCATGACGAGTCAGAAATAGTGCCACCTCTCTCGACAACTAGTAATCAGCCTATGATTCGTGAGAGTAGTGTCCTCAGCTTATATCAGTTAAAAAAATGATCAGCCATAGGTTTCATACGCTTAGAGCTGATCTTTTTTATTTCCTTTTACGTTTAGCGCCACGTGATGGTAACCCCTTCTTCCTGGCAGATCTCTTCTTTCCGCCACCACGCATTTTTCTCTTTGCATCTTTGATTTCGTCCCGTGTACGTTTTAAATGTTTTTTTAGAGCTTCTTTAGGCTTAGTTCCACCCATTGTCTTCTGCCGCGTTAAAACCTGTTTGTAACGCCTTCCTCCCTAGGTATGTTGCACCCCTCTTCAACAATGGGACAGCGGTGCGTAGTATGGATGAAACAATGGATCCAAGCCCACTCTCACGCTGGTATCTCACTCCTCAATAGACTGTGAAAGGCCTTCCGGTCATTATAAACGGCGAAAGTATAGTTTCACTGTTAAGCTCCCATCACCGAATGGGAAATTTTTTCCCTCAATCGTTCTTATATATATCGAGATGTTGGTTAATAGATTAGTCGCAACATTCACATAATGGGGCTTGTCATATGTAATGCTCAAACTTTTCCCTCTATGGTTGGGTGTGTGTGCAATGCGCAGCAGGCGCGCCTGGGTGTCCCCAACAAATTGGTGCTCTACGATATTGCTGTAAATATAGCACATGTCTGGAGGTGGAGAGCTTTCACCCAATTTCTCCATCTTCAATTGATACATTAAGCTGGACAAGTCATGCTGTGCCTCGTGAAAGGTATCTCTTTGGAGAGCTGCGCTATATCGGCCCTCGGCCACAATTGTGAACAGCTCTTTATCTTTAATATTTCTACTAAGCGTTGATTTTAACTTCAATGTGCATGCAGGCGTGTCTATGTTTACGACTTCAAAAAGTAAATCGTTTGTCAGGTACGACTTTTCAAGACTCTTGTTTAACCCCGTCACAATGTCCATGGCTGTGTCATAATGCCGATTCCTAGCGACATTTGTGCTATAGTACTGTTCCTCACGAACAGGACTGATCGCATAGTATTGTCTAAGGTTATGCCTAATTTTTCGCACTCATCGATTCTTCTAAGGATCAGAAATATGATTTGCTCATTTTCAAGAGTTAAAAATTTGGAGACTAACTGGAGTTCACATAAACCCACCTCATACGAATCACGCTCCAATTCAATGGGTCCGTGGAGTTCTGTCACAAAGTTGGCCAGGGTGTTGTTAGGATGTACAGACAGAGAAGAAGAGGACGGGAGTGTGACATAGAAGTGGCTAGGCGCCATGTTGCATACTAATTAAGCTTCATTATTGCAGCAGCTTTTATATAGGTGTTGAAGCTTTCTGGGTAACCCAGCCATTTCACCAGGTACATTTTTCTCTTTCCTGAACCTTTGCTGCCTAAAATTTTTTCAATTTTAAACACACTTTTTCCTAAATTAAATGTCACTTTCTGCAACTCCTCGCGGTAAAAGCCTCCAGCGATCTCTTCCCCATTCAAATCTTCAACGTAATACATCATTATCTCACCTTTAGGTCTCATAGCACGAACTTTAAAAATCTCACGTGTCCATCCTTGCTCAAATCCCTTCGCGAATTTATTTCCCGAACGTGATAGCCTTACATAATCATTGATTTTGAAATGTGTAGAGTGTGGTGGCGGTGCTCCATCTCTTCTCACCTCTGGCAGCGTACCTCTTTCTAAAACTTCGTTAGGTGTTGTGCCAATCGTACGGTGGTGTGAACGGTTGTATGATGATGCCAATGACCCGAGAACGTTTATATACTGTATGTGTTTTTATGTGTAAAATAGCGATGCATGCGTTCCTTTATGGTACGTTGAACTCTTTCAGCTAAAGAGGCCTTATGTATAGAACTGCTAGTGTAGTAACTGATATTAAACTCTGTCAGCATGTTCTGAAAAGCGCGACCTATAAATTCTTTCCCCATATCCGTACAAAAATAGCCAGGAACCCTTTCTTCTTTTAACATCAACGTTTTGGTCGCTTTAGCAACTGTTTCAGGCGATTTATTTTCAGGAATTAGCCACAGATATCTAGAGCATACATCTATTATGAATAGGATGTAGCGGTATCCATCATTATACAGTGAATATCTTTGCATGTCTGTTAAATCCGCTTGTCAAATAAAGTCAATCGAATCCGCGCCGTTTTAAACCTTTTTCTCATCGGTTTATGAAGGTATAAGCATCCTGTTCCCGCAAAAACCGCTCAACATCTTTTTTCCTTACTCCGTAAACACCTCTGTACAGCCTATTAACGTCGTCATAGGAGGCTGGGTTAGAAATATCATAATAGCGTTTACTTAATATGTTAGCCATTTGCGTATTTTAGAGACACGTGGATAAGGTTGGTCGTTTGTTCTCTTCTTTCTCTTCTTCAGAGATGCTGCTGCTGGGGGCGATGGTGTACTCAGTTGTGACACATGCGAGACTTGATCCAGGTCTTTTAACTTATTTAGATTACCTATCAATGTTTTGGGGACATTTATTTGTTGTAGTCTTGCTTTAATATGCTTCCATCCTGTTGGTGAGGGCTGTCCCACTTTCTCACCAGATCATGAACAATATCAACGATGTTGGATCCTTGTACCCTTGTTCCTTCAACAATGACCTCGCCTGTATCGGCCCACTGTATGATGGGGTCCTCACTCAATAGATTATAAAGACTTAAGCCTTTATTCCTCAATGTCTGTGGGAGACTGTTTTTTAGCACATGTTCGATGTGTTTTGTTCCGTTTTCTTTGGTTGGTCATCTCTAACGTCGGGCCCAGGTCCTATGTTGCCATGCTCAGCGTTGCTAGCGCTGTGCCTAATAACCACGGAGATCTCTGTCGGATCTTATAATCTTCGTACTCACGAAGAAATTTCTGCAAAGCTTCTTGGAACAAGAGCCTTTTCTCATCAGGCGACATTTCACTGTTTAATAGGGCTAGCAACGCGCTTTCCATTCTTTTAAGCCTACTTTTACGGGGTTCAAGAACCGTGTCTGGAATCTTTGAACTTTGCAATGAAGCATACACCTCTTGCGGAATCACAACCACCTTCTTCATTATATTAATCTAGTCAGTAAAGGCTCCAAAACTGAAAATAAGATGGGTAGGAATGATCCTCCTCTTTGTACAATAATTCGCTTTTATAAGCGAGCGCTCGTATTATGATCTTGTAACAACGTAAGCGAGCCTTCTGAGAGGGTTTCATTGACACATTACATTTTATAACATTAAGACAGATTTCACAGATGCATTTTAAAAAATCTGAGTCGATATTTTTAACAAACATCTGCTGCAATACCCGAGGCAATCGTTGATAGATTTCTATTAATTCACGATATTTCTTCAGCCTATTTGTCATTCTGGAATATACACCGTTTCAGGCTCGTTTGGGAATATATTCGTTTTTAGAAGCACCCTAAACGTGTTTCGCGGGTGAAGGTCACAAAGCAAATATCCGTAACGCTGACGTGTAGCTTCTTTATAAACATCCAAAAACTCCTTACACTGATTCGGGAACATTTCATTGGCTAATTCCCCAATTTGTGACACATCTCTACGTGTAGGGCCAGATATAATACATGTGGAGGGGCTTGTGAACCTGAATTTTTCTACAGATTCCATCTCTAATACGTCACACCCCTGAATGGGTCATTTACAAAATATTACAAATTTTGAGTGCTGCTCATTATATTTTTTCTTCTTCCACAGAACCGTGAATGACGACGATGTACTGCATCCCATCATCGATATCACAGACGAACCCGATGACTGAGCAGCTACAGAACCCTTCCTCGCTGACGAACCCTCACCAGCGACACCTGTAGCATGCGACAGTTCAAAGCGGAAGCATGATGAAGAGCCCTCCACGTCAGGTATAAAGCATGCCAGGATTGCTCCGGTTGTTAGACTCCCAGTAATAGAGCCCCAACGCTATTACTCTTACGACACAACCCCCACAATAGTACCTTCCTCAAATATGCCCCATTGTTCAGTTCCGGGTACTTCCTCCACAGCAGCTTCTCATACTGTGGAGGATGGTATAACAATGGAGTTGGTGCGCACCACTAACCCCACCCCTGCCATGACTAGATATCGGTACCTGATCAGGGTTGACCCTGGAACCCCGTATACCAACGGACTGCGGCGCGTAGTTGAACGTATTGTGGAGTTTGCCCTTCAGAACCGCGACGAACGTGAAATCTGGACGATGTTATCCTTCAGGTTCGGTTCAGATGAGGGGGACGATTTTTGGGTGGTATTAACATTCATACATTTGGCGGCTGAAGACATAGAATATATCTTGGGCCGGAAAATGCAGGCCTCTCAAAGTGGTACATCCTTCAATATGGACAACTTCATGATAGATATTGACAGAGTATTCCGGGTTGCGAGTCATAGTGCCACACCTTATACTCTTAATTTTAATTCTCCGGTTATTTACAGAAAGCATTTAAACATCCATTGTGGTTGTGGTTTTATAGCAATAATCTTAGCTCATATGTTCACTGTGCTAAATACTTGGACGCAAAAAATTTGGCTGCCTACGGTTGTGCAGCGTGCCCGTAAAGTGGCTTCAGATTGTAACCTTGAGTTTGAGTGTAATATGGGTTCTGAAGAACTGAGAAGGGCCGAGCAGGAAATGAATGCACCTGCAGTATAGTCGTATTTGGAATGGATAATCGTCGTAGGACTGTGTTTGTTTTTAAAAGAAGCGTGAGAGATCGAACAAGACCTCTACTTATTTTAGGATTGTCAGGAACATCGTATCTCCCCATCCGTAACATAAGGGCTCTCTACGCGAGTTATGATAAAAGGCGAAAATATGGAAGGCATCATGATTTGTGTAAGGGTTGTCTCGAGTTTGCTGATGATAAGGTGAAACATTGTAGGGATTGGTACATGGTATGTGAGCAGTGTAAAAGCCCCAAATGTGAAAGTCGTGTAGTTGAAACCGAGAAGCGGGAATATAATGTGTGTAGGCGTACATTTTTCAATAATAATTGCTTTGAACTCCATAAGTCGAATGGCACTTGCAGGAAAATGAGGATTTGTAAGTGCGGCATGTTTCACCTGATGGATAATTGAGGAAATTTCAAACATAAATGCGATGAAATTCACTGTCCTTCATGTTATGAAAAATATGAGGCGGATGGAGTGAAGCACGTATGTTATATGAAAGATGCTAAGCCTAAAAATAGCCCTTGTATAACCGTGTACTACGATATAGAAACTCACACGAACGCTGAAACCAAAGAGGTCATTGCACACTTACTCGTAAGTCAGACTATCTGAGAGGAGTAGATGGAGATCGAGAGTGGCGAGTGCCACAAATGTGAAAAACGAACAAACATTTTTAAAACGAATGCACACGGCAGCCCTATGGAAGTCTTGGTATCCTATATTGTCAAATTCGTGGACAAGCTCAAAAAAATGACTGTGCATATTCTTCCCCATAACCGGGAGAAATTTGACACATAGTTCCATTATAAGGAGCTGCTTGAACACGAGTCGTCTGCGATATTTACAGGTGATCCCTTGAAAACCGGCAACAAACTAATACAGATGCAGATAAGAGGTAATGTACAGTTTAAAGACACCCTGCTGTTCACACCTTGTAAATTAGCAAAGCTACCCAAGGTCATGGGGTTAGCCGCTGAAGTTTCAAAAGGGTTTTTCCCTTACACATTCCTCACTAACGAAACTTTGAATTACGTAGGACTACCTCCACCCAAACATTACTTTAACTACACCATCATGAGTGATAGTGAGCTTGATGATTTTGACCGCTACTACAACAGTTTTAATGAAGCTAGTCCATACAATATAGCCGATGAATTTAAACGTTATTGTGTGAATGACGTACGTGTACTTAGAGTATGCTTTCAAGCCTTTAGAAGGATGTACATAACCCGTTTCAAATACGATCCGATGCAGGTCGCGACCACGATCGCCTCATTATGTTTTACGGTGTTCAAGAATAACTTCATGCCTAACGACACCTTAGCAATCATTCACAGAAACAAACCCCGCAGTTATGGGACAAGGCTATTTACTGGCTCATACACCTACAGCAACAGACCGGGATATACATAAAACATGCCCGCAACACGGGTGAAGTATCCGTTAAGGTCACTGGTCGTGTTTTTTGCGTTGACGGCCTAAGTGAAGATCCAGTCACTGTTGAAAAGAATCTGTATTCCTTTAACGGCTGCTGGTGGCATGGATGCCACCGCGTTGAGTGTGCTCTCACACGGTACTTTAATGGCAGATCCCCCGCTGACAGCCTCGCATGGACCCATAACCGTGATCAACTTATAGGATTCCAGTTCATTCACAAAAACGTGTGGGAGCATGAGTATGATGCACGGATGGAAACAGATGCCCAGTACCGTGAAGAAACATGGGTCATCAAACGTTCAATGGTATTGGACCCCCTCAAATGCGGTGATAGCTTATTTGGAGAGCGCACAAACCCATTCAAGCTATACTTTCCGCCAACGGAGGGCGTGACACTCCACTACTACGACTTCTGCTCTTTACACCCCTACGTGATGAAGAACAATCCGTACCCCGTAGGTGCGCCTGAAAAGTGAGGAGTTTTCAGCTAACTTCAAAGAGCGCTACTTTGGACTCTCTTTCGTAGACGTGCTCCCCTCTCCCGATTTATGGATGCCGATCTTACCCGTCGTTATAGAGAACAAGCTCATGTTTCCTCTGTGCGTGAAGTGCACAGAGGAGGACAACGGTGATTGTAACCATACAACCCACCAGCGTAAGATCAGAGGTGTATATACAAGCCATGAGCTGGCCCTAGCCGTTCGCCATGGGTATAGAATATTGAAGATACATGAGGTGTGGAGGTTTCAGAAGATACCCAACCTTTTCACACCATATATAAACGCCTTTTTGAAGGATAAAGTAGAAGCATCAGGATATCCGCGATGGGTTGATACCGAATATGAAAAAACGGCTTATATTCAGCGTTACAGTGCCCATGAAGGTATACAGCTTGACCGATCCCAAATTGTTAAGAATCCTGGCAAGCGCCTTAGTGCAAAGTTGTGCTAAACAATCTTTGGGGAAAATTTGTACAGAATACCGGCAAAGGGACCATCCATTTGGCACAAAGTTATATTGAAGTCTGGGATTATGCCAACGCTCCCGATAAAGAGGTTATGGAGATCGTGAATGTAGGTAATATTTACATAATAAAGTACAACATCACCGAACTGGCCACAGCTACCTCACGGGTTACAAACATACCTCTAGCCAGCTTCACAACGTCCTACGCCCGCATCAAACTTTGGGGTCTACTGCACTCTCTTGCACGGAGGGTGTTGTACGCTGACACAGATAGCGTAATATTCACAGCGAGGGAGGGTGAATACATGCCTCCTATTGGGGAATTCCTTGGAGAGCTAACTGATAAGGTCAAGGACGTGTATGGTGACGGTGCATACGCAGACTCGTTTGTATCAACAGGGACAAAAACCTATGGGTACGGGTGAGGGTGGGGGATGATATGAAGTATATCGTGAAGGCTAAGGGTATCACGCTTAACCATGCGAACCGTCGAGTCGTTAACATTGACTCGTTGAAGGATCTATTGTGCTTGGAAGCTGAGGGTGACCAGCCACCCCAACTGACCAAATTTTTTTTAAATAATGTCTGTGTCCCATATGTACAGTATATATATTATATACTGTATATATGGTGGCCAATACTTTTATCTGCAAACTTGTAATGGAGCTTTAAGATTATTTTCACGATAATTCAGCATTGCCGTCGGATTTTAAGTTACCACACTGCAATAAAGGCGTTTTGAAAATTATATTTAATTAGTGTGTGTCTGTGACCCATGTGTATATATATATATATATATATATATATATATATATATATATATATATTGCATATATGGTGACCAATAATTTTATCTGCAATCAAACTCGTAATGGTGCTTTAAGAGGGGTGTAAACTAATCTCATTAACCCTAACTCTATATATATATATATATATATATATAAACTGATGCGTGCAAAGCCCCAATAGCGAGATATATACTCTATCATAACCTAACCTAACCTAACCTATCCTAGCATAGCCTAACCGGGCGTAACCTAACCTAGTCTAATTTAGCCTAACCTAACCTAACCTAGCCTAACTTAGCCAAACCTAACCTAACCTAACCGGGTGTAAACTAGCCTAACCTGGTCTAACTTAGCATAACATAGCCTAACCCTGCGTAAACTAACCTAACCTAACCGCAGAGAGTATCTCTCAGCGCAAACAAATCTCATTTATTTATTAGCATTGAATAACACTATTTTTCCCGTTAAAACAACGCCGATGTTAGGGCACAAAACGGGTTACCCGCATCCAGTTAGGGCGTGTTATAGCAACTTTTGACGAAATGGGGGCGCCATCCCCCATCCAGCCCAGTGATCCAGATGTCGTGGTATTGGGACGGGTCGACGAGTGCCAGAGCATAGAGGAGTTGTAAGTATTTTTAGATAATATAGTACGTTTTTACTTTTCTTGTGGATGCTTAAACGCTAAGTTACAGTATAGTCAAATTGAAATAATCGCGTTTACAAATTTAATTTTCACTCTCATATATATATATATATATATATATATATATTGTAAACACTGATGAGATGTCATAATAACTGCTTTGAAAATTAGTTTGTATTGCTTCTTGTTTATAATTGACAGTCTAATTTTCTTTTTGTTCTGAATTTTCTACAACGTGAAAATTATTATCGTTGTGCTTAACTATCCGCTGTCTCCATCGCTATTATATCACCATTTGTATATATTGTTGCAACATTTTGCAACATTGCAATGCAACATCTTGCAACATAGCTTTGTAACAATATATATATATATATATATATATATATATATATATATATGTTGGAACTTTAAGATTATTTTACGATAATGCGGTACTACAGTAGGATTTTACCAAATTGCAATAAAAGTGCTTTGAAAAACGTGCTTAATCATGACCCATATATATATATATACACATATATATATATATATATATATATATATATATATATATATATGGTAGCCAACACTTTTAACTGCATCCAATTCCATGACATTTATTTTAATTACAGAAGCGGGACGGGTTTGACCATGTTATAAACACTTTTGACGAAAGAAGAATGAATGAAGTGATAGCAGCCCCACCTAGCCTACTCAGCGAATCAAAAGTCGTGGTGTTGGCGCGGGAGAGCGAGCGTCAGGCTGTAGAGTAAATAATGTAAGTGCTTTAAAGCTATATAGTATGTTTTTACATTTCTTTTGGAATTTAAGATAATGCAGCACACAGTAGGTTTATTTAAATTACATGGCTCTCGATAATTTAAAAATGAATTTTTCTCGTTTATAGTATAACCTGACCTTCATTCAGTGTTAATTAGCTTATAAGTGCCGTAACAAACACGTTTTGAAAGTAGTTTGTGTTTTATTCTCGGTCTATATATATATATAACGTTTCAATTGGAATTAACTTATAAAAGGCCACAATAATTGAAAAACATTTTCAATTATTCTCTACATCCTTTATCGTTATTTCCGCATATATATATATATATATACATATATATATATATATACCGGGTGTCCGAGAATTATCTGTACAATTTTTGGCTGTTATTAAAAGTCAACCATGAAGTGTAGAAATTCCAGTGTTGTCCCATTTTACAGAGAATCTCATTAAGTTTTTTCTGATACCACGTTTTGACAAGTTTTTTAGAAATGTACGCGGGTGACAGACATTGATGATTTAAAAGCAAGAATCACAGCTGCTATTGAGCGAATTGATGTGGATATGCTGCAGCGTACATGACAACATTTGGAGTATCGATTGGATGTTTTGCGAATCACTAATGGTGCACATATAGAATGTTTGTAACAACGTTACTTTAATAAAAGAAACTTTTGAAAATACAGATTCTAAATAATCTTGTTTAAGAATTTTACGTGCTATCAAGAATTTTATTAAAAGATGAAATTGTACAGATAATGTTCGGACACACTGGAATTTCTAAAAAACTTGTTAAAACTTGGTATCAGAAAAAACTTAATGAGATTCTCTGTAAAATGGGACAACACTGGATTTTCTACACTTCATGGTTGACTTTTAATAACAGCCAAAAATTGTACAGATAATTCTCGGACACCCTCTATATATATATATATATATATATATATATATATATATATATATATATATATATATATATATCTGGCGTATTTATATTTGTACATTTCCTGCACAGTTAGGTTTTTAGAAATATTAAATCTTTTAAGAAGTGCCTTCGTTTTGAAAAATAATTTTCTCTTTATTTTTACTTAATCTTATCGGACCAAGAGGGAGATAGATCATATTATAAACACTTTTGACGAAAGGGTGATAAATGAAGTGGTAGCCACACCACCTAGCGAACCAGAAGTCGTGGTATTGACACACATCCGGTCAAGCGAGTGCGTGCTCATCGATGAGATTATGTACGTATTTTTTGAGGTTAAGAACAAAACACAATGTATTTTCATTTTATTAAGCAGTAGAAAAACATGTACAAAAAGGCCAGTGCCCAATTCTTGATGGTTACAAATGTATATATAGGTTTACACAATATAGATCTTACACATTACAGGGGGTCCTAACATATGGGAACCTTTTTTTATATCTCTCTGCACCAGGGATGGGAAATCGAAATCTTTTTCGATTCAAATTCGAATCCGATTTTCACGCAATTAGAAATATAGATTCGAATTCGGATTCAAATTTTTCGGTTTTTATCGATTCGAATTTTTTTCCGATTCGGATTATTTCTTTTTCGATTTCGATCCGATTCGAATCCGATTCGGATCCAGGCCTAATTTTTCTTGATTTTTATGAGTTCATTTAATAAAATTATACCTATCATCGTTGTTTTAGTCAAGGGGTGGCTATTATTAATAAGTTTCATTTTTAATAAATAATACAGATAATTCTCAGTCTATTAACGATCTAAGTAATAACTTTAGATATACTCTTAATAAGGTGCAAAAAAAAAATCATTCATATAAGCTAATTTATTAAACAATTAAAGCTCATATATACAAGAAATATTAATTATAGCATACATAAAAATTAAAATATGATAATAATACTTTAAGAAATATATCCACTGTATAGATACAAATTTACAAATTAAAATTAACCCTGACAACTAAGATATTTTCAATGTTCGAAGGCAAAAGGTTATTTCTTTGAGGAGCGTGTGAAATTGTCACTCTCGGACAATACCAAAATTTAAGGATTAGGATTAGCACCTTAATGGATGGAGTATAGGATTAGTATGATTTTTGTCCGAGCAAACAGATTCTCGGAAAGGTCAGTCTTTACCTGTGGTGAAACCGGAAACGTTAATAAGCCTTATAAGTTATTTATAAGTTATAACCAAATTTTTAAAATCCGGATCCATATTTTTTATCGATTTGAATTCGAATTCGGATTCATCGTTTCTTTTCGATTCGGATCAAAATTTCGATTCAGATCCGCGCCCGTTTTTCGATTCGAATTTTTTTTCGATTCAGATTCCTCAAAAAATATCGATTAATTCCGATTATCGATTCGAATCCGATCCGATTTCCCATCTCTGCTCTGCACACATATTTATCATTCAGCTGTGTCGCACAAATCGAATAATTTTAAAAATTTCATAAATTCCTTCCCACGTGACATGTGCATGAGAAACAAAATACAATACAATCCACATGTTTCAGTATAATATCCTTGAAGGCGATGACGATCCCAAATAACCTCAGGCACACGTAATCGCGCGATAAACTGTGCAATTGTTGAGTCATGCCATGGTGGGAAACCCAGTGAATCGAAATAGTACATTCTTTCCTTAGTTTTAAAATAGATTGCAAACCAATGAATACCCTCACCCCCAGCAATGTCGGTGTTAACGATTGCCCCGTACCAGTTTCTTGAAGTATCCAGCTTCAATATTTCATTCTTTGCAAAAACCCCGATAAATTTGGAACGCGCGAAACAGTCACTCTTCATCACACTCTCTGGAGTGTATTTGCATCCATTTTAAAAATCTGTCGTGACGTTCCTAAATCACACTACTTCTATTAGGGCCTGTGATTCTAGATACACAAATGCACTTAAAGGCGTGTCTATAGCTTTAGCAAACTCCAGTCTCACTGAGACGGTGCCAGTCTGCTGGGCGTTTAAATGCGTATTTACGCCAGCAGTTAAGTCAGGCGTAAGGTCGAATGAGTAAATATTAAACTGTTCCACAAATTATCTCTGAGTTATCCAGAAACCGAGCTCATCACAAGCACCTGTATTATGAGCCAAAGTACTATAAGCTCTCGCGCAGAGTGGGAATACCCCAGTTGGTGAGTAATCCATCTCCATTACCCCACCCAGAGCGATACCATTTACGAATAGAATAATATTTTTAAGCCCGAAATTCTTGAATTTTAAGGCACTCTTTATAATTTCCATTCGTCGAGGCGTGGTCTTGCAGTCCAATTAAAATCCTTTTAGGTAGGACTCCAAGAGCAATGTTGTCTATCTGTTTCGATGCCAGCCCTGCGGGAACCGTGCGCAGTTTGATCTGTACCCTGTTAATTGGATATTTCACTGTGGCGTGTACTAGTTCTTTCTCGATTTCTATATGTTTCGGGGAACTTAATTTCACTCGGCGTGTATGCAAATACGTTACCATGATGTGTATCACAACGAGTTTCGCGCCTTATTCTTGATCAGCCCCCAAATTTATGCAGATCTCAGGACTCGTACGGGTAACTTGCAAAGCTGGGCACTTGCGGTATTTTTTGCGGTACTGCGGTACTGCGGTACTACCGCACTACCAAACCGGTACCGCATAACGCAGTACCGCAAAGGATCGCTGAAAGTACAGCAGTACCGCTACCGCATTCAAATTTCCCGCGGTACTTTCCGCGGTACCGACAAACACGACTTTTCAAAAAATTAACACTTTTTTTGAAGTAAACCTTATTACAGGAGTACAGTAAGACGAATGCTGCGTGTGTTGCATCAGCCTAACTCTAGACACGTTAAGTTTTCGTTCAGAACATGTTACGTTGCCATCCTATCACAACGCCTCAGTGCAGTGCTTGCTTTTGAGCCGGTTGCACGTGTGTTACATTTCTGTGCCAAAGATCGATTTTTAGCCATTATGGCAGAAAGTTCAGGTGCGAAATCGCCGATATGCAATTTCTGAAAATATGTGCTATTACTTGTGTTGTTCTTGTGTGCAGTACCGCAGTACCGCAGTACCGCGGAACGCACCAGGGGGACCTGAAAAAGTACCGCAGTACCGCAGTACCGCGGAACGCACCAGGGGGACCTGAAAAAGTACCGCAGTACCGCGTAACGCACTGGGCATGCTGAGGTACCGCAGTACCGCGTAACGCACCCCCAAATTTTGGTACCGCGCCCACCACTGCGGGTAAGCTTCAATTTCATATCTACCCCGTTCATAAGCAACTTCTGGAAAGTAAAATCTGTATGCAGGCGTCCAAAACATTCGTATATCTTTTTTTAGAATTTTTAAATTTATCCTTTAGTCCATCTTCATCTTTAGTGTGGTAATACCCCTCGGCGGTTAAAAAGGTGTTCTTCGCTTCTTTTGTAAAGTTGAGGACATTTTCCAGATACGATCGTAGGTGGTAGTATCCCGTGCCTGCCGAGATGTTAGTCTGATTTAAATATACGTCACACTGACTGAATATGGAGTGCAGAAAGTTGGTTTCGGGGTATGCAGCATAAATATCATCGCAATCCGTTCCGTCAGAATGGGCAATGCGTAGTTTAGCATACATGTGCATGCAACTCGGGTCAAAAAAGTAACGGCCTGAGCTGGGTATCATGAATTCTATAGGGGCACTGGGTGAACTAATTGTGTTTAACGGGTTAATTGTAATAAAGTCGCTATTTTCAATAGAGGCCTGTGTAGGGGGCATATCAAAGAGGGACAGTTCAGATTTACAACATTGTAAACTACACGGATGAATGAAACGTGCCATGACGAGTCAGAAATAGTGTCACCTTCCGTCGACGAGTATTAGTCAATCTATGATTCGTGAGAGTAGCGTCCTCAGCTTATATCAGTTAAAAGAATGATCAGCCATAGGTTTCATACGTTTTGAACATTTCTCTTTTGGTTCCCTTTTACGTTTAACGCCACGTGATGGTAACCCCTTCTTCCTAACAGTTCTCTTCTTCTTTCCACCACGTGATGGTAATCCCTTCTTCCTAACAGTTCTCTTCTTCTTTCCACCACGTGTTGGTAACCACTTCTTCCTAGCAGTTCTCTTCTTTCCACCACCACGCATTTTTCTCTTCGATTCTTTGATGATTTCATCCCGCGTACGCCTTAAATGTTTTTTTAGAGCTTCTTTAGGCATAGTTGCACCCAATATGTCCTCTGCCGAGTTTAAAACCTGTTTGTAACGCCTTCCTCCCTAGGTACCTGGCCCCCCTCTTCAAAAGTGGGACAGCGGTGCGTAGTATGGATTAAAAAATGGATCCAAGTCCACTACCACGCTGGTATCTCACCCCTCGGTATACCGTGAAAGACTTTCTGGCCATTATAACTCAGTGCGTCGAAAGTGCAGCTTCACTGTTAAGCTCCCGTCACCGAATGGGAAATTTTTGCCCTCAATCGTTCTTATATATATTGAGATATTAGTTATTAGATTAGTTGCGACATTCACATAATGGGGTATGTCATATGTAATACTCAAGCTCCTTCTTCTATGGTAGGGTATGTGTGCTATGCGCAGCAGGCGTGCCTGGGTATCCCCAACAAACTGGTGTTCGCTATATTGCTGTAAATATAGCACATGTCTGGAGGCTGAGAGCTTACATCAGTTTCTCCATCCTCAAGTGATACATTAAGCTGGACAAAACATGCGGTGCCTCGTGAAAGGTGTCTCTTTGGAAGGCTGCCCGATAACGCCCCTCGGTTATAATTTTGAACACTCTTCCGTCTTTAAGATTTCTGTTAACCTCTGATTTTAGGACTAGAGTATGTGCATGGTTTCCTCTGTTTACGATTTCGTATAATAAATCATTCGTAAGATTTGAGTTTTTAAAAGTTACGTTTAAGTCTCTCACAACATCCTCAGCCGTACCATAACGCCCTGGTCTTAGTGTCACTGTTGTACTGAAAAACTGTGCAACCTTAGTCCGGGCGATACGTATAGTTTCATCCCTAGTTAATCCGGCTTTTTCACACTCATTAATGTCTCTAAGAACCGTAAATACGGTATCTTTATAATCAATATTTAAAAAGAGGGTGTCCAGCTGAAATTCACATATCCCCACCTCATACGTATCACGACCCAATTCAATTGGCCCATGGAGTTCAGTTACAAAGTTGGCTAGTGTGTTGTTCGGGTGTACAGACAGGGATGAGGAGGACGGGAGTGTGACGTAGAATTGGTTGGGAGTCATGCTGCATACTAATTAAGCATCATTACTGCATCAGCTTTTTTTATAGGTATTGAAGCTTTCTGGGTAACCTAGCCACTTCACCAGGTGCATTTTTCTCTTTCCTGTACCTTTGCTTCCTAAAATTTTCTCAATTTTAAACACATTTTTCCTAAATTAAATGTCACTTTCTGCAATTCCTCGCGGTAAAAGCCTCCCGAGATCTCTTCTCCATTCAAATCTTCAACGTAATACATCAATATCTCACCTTTAGGCATCATAGCTCTAACTTTAAAAATCTCGCGTGTCCATCCTTGCTTAAAACCCTTTGCAAATTTATTTCCCGAAGGTGACAGTCTTACATAGTCATTGATTTTGAAACGCTCAAAGGGTGGTGGTGGTAACGACACTCCATCTCTTCTTGAGCGCTTACCTCTTTCTAAAACATCGTGAGGCGTTGTACCGATCGTACGATGGTGTGAACGGTTGTAGGATGAAGCCAATGAATCGAGAACGTTTATATATCTGTATGTGTTTTTATGTGTAAAATATCGGTGCATGCGTTCCTTTATGGTACGGTAAACTCTTTCAGCTAAAGAAGCCTTATGTATAGAATTGGAAGTGTAATAGCTGATATTAAAATCTGACAGCATGTTCTGAAAAGCTCGTCCTATAAATTCTTTTCCCATATCCGTACAAAAATAGCCAGGAATCCTGTTTTCTTTCAATATCAGCGTTTTGGCTGCTTTAGCAACTGTTTCAGGCGATTTATTTTTCAGGGGAATTAGCCACAGGTATCTAGAGAATACATCTATTATGAATAGGATGTAACGGTAGCCATCGTTGCACACTGAATATCTTTACATGTCTGTTAAATGTGCCTGCCAAATGGAGTCAATCGAGGCGGCTGTTGTCTTGGCTGTTTTAAACCTTTGTCTCACCGGTTTATGAAGTGTATAAGAGTCTTGGCCGCTTAAAAATCTCTCAAAATCTTTTTCCTTACACCATAAACACCTCTGTACAATCTATTAACGCCACCATAGGATGCTGGGTTAGAAATGTCATAATAGTGCTTACTTAATACGTTAGCCATTTGCGTATTTTAGAGGCACGTGGATAAGGTTGGCCGTCTATTCTCTTCTTTCTCCTCTTCAGAGACACTGCAGCTGCTGGGGGCGAAGGTGTACTCAGTGACACGTGCGGTGCATGTTCCAAGTCTTTTAACCTATTCAGATTACCTATCAATGTTTTGGGAACATTTATTTGTTGTAGTCTTGCTTTAATATGCCTCCATCCTGTTGGTGAGGGCCTATCCCACTTTCTCACTAGATCATGAACAATATCAACGATATTGGATCCTTGTACCCTTGTTCCTTCAACAATGACCTCGCCTGTATCGGTCCGCTGTATGATGGGGTCCTCACTCAATAGATTATAAAGACTTAGCCCTTTATTCCTCAGTGTATGGGGAAGGCTGTTTTTTAGCACATGTTCGATGTGCTGTGTTCCGCTACTCTTTGGTTGCTCTGGCCCTGTGTCGCTATGCGCAGCGCTACTCGAGCTGTGCCTCACGGGTAGCTCTGTAGGATGCTTATAATCTTCGTACTCATGAAGAAATTTCTGCAAAGCCTCTTAGTACAAGATCCTTTTCTCATCAGGTGCCTTTTCCTCTTTAATAGGTCTAGCAACTCACTTTCCATTCTTTTAAGTCTACTTTTACGGGGCTCTAGAACCATATTTGCACTCCTTTGTAATGAAGCGTACACCTCGTGCGGGATCACAACCACCTTCTTCATTATATTAATCTAGTCAGTAAAGGTCCCAAAATTGAAAATAAGATGGGGAGGAACGAACCGCCTCTATGTACAATAATACGCTTTTTCTTACGCACAGTCTGACTTTTATGGGCGAGCGTCCGTATTGTTTTTGTAACGACGTAAGCGAGTCTTCTGAGAGGATTTCATTGGAACATTACATTTTAAACATTAAGGCAGATTTCACAGATGCATTTTAAAAAGTCAGAGTCGATATTTTTAACAAACATCTGCTGCAATGCTCGAGGCTGTCGTTCATAGATTTTTATTAATTCGCGTTATTTCTTTAGCCTATTCGTCATTCTGGAATATACACGGTTTCAGGCTCGTTTGGAAATATATTCGTTCTTAGAAGCACCCTAAAAGTGATTGGTGAAGAACAAGCTTATGTTGAGGTGGTGGGAGAATACTGTAAATGTCTCGGCAAACGTTTTATCCATCTCCAACATGAGGTCGTGAATTACGATGACTGTATGTTCATTTCGCTTTAGCGAATTAACGTCATAGACCCCCTTGCGGAACAAAACATCATCTTGGTACTCGTTGAATACTGATTGGTATGTCGAATAGCACCATATAACTTTATGCACAAATTTTGAGAACATTTCCCCCTTTTATTTAATGATATTAAGCATAAACACCTTTTTACCACAAACTGTCGGTCCAGATATAATACATGTGGATGGGGTCGTGAATCTGAATTTTTCTACAGATTCCATTTTTAACACGTCACACCCCTAAGTGGGTCATTTACAGAATATTACAAATAACGAGTTCTGCTCCTTATATTTTGTTTTCTTCTTCCACAGAACCGTGAATGACGACGATATACAGCCCCCCATCATCGATATCACGGGTGAACCCGTTGACCGTGCATCTACAATGCCCATACCCGCCGATGAACCCTCACCAGCGACACCTGTTGCACGTTCAAAGCGTCGGTGTGATGAAAAGTCCTCCACGTCAGGTATAAAACGCGTCAGGATTGCGCCGGTTGTTAGACCACCAGTAGTAGAGCCCCAGCCCTCAACGTCTTATGCAGCAACCCCCACAGTAGAGAATTCCGCCAATATACCCCCTTGTTCATCCTCCAGCTGCACCCCGTTCTGTTGAATCTGCAGTAATAGAACCCCAACCCTCAACGTCTTACACAACGAACCCCACATCAGCTTCTTCCGCCAGTATATCCTCTTGTTCATCCTCCACAACTGCTCCCCGTTCTGTTGCGGATGGTATAACGATTGAGTTGGTGCGCACCGCAACCGCTACCCAAGCCTTGACTAGAAATCGGTATATAGTCAGGGTTGATCCTAGATCCATGTATAGCAACGGTATTGAACACGGCCTACGTCGCGTAGTAGAGCGTGTTGTAGAGTTTTCCCTTCAGAACCGCGACGAGCGTGAAGTCAGGACGAGGCTGTCCTTCGGATTCGGGTCAGGTGATGGCTCTGTAGATAATTTTTGGGTAGTAGTACCATTCATACGTTTGGTGGTTGAAGATGTAGAGTATATATTAGGTCGTATAATGCAGGCCTCCAAAAGTAGTATAGCTTTCAATATGGACAACTTCACGGTAAATATTGACCGTGTATTCCGTGTTGAGGGTTATAGTGCCACATCGTATACTCTTAACTTCAATTCTCAGGCTATTTATAGCCGGCATATAAACGTCGATCGTGGTTGCGGCTTTACAGCAGTAGTCTTAGCTCGTATGTTTACTGTGCTAAATACACGGGTCAAAAACATTTGGTTGCCTACGGTCGTGGAGCGTGTCCGTAAACTGGCTGCAGACTGTGAACTTGAGTTTGACTGTAACATGGGTCCTGAGGAGCTGAGAAGGGTAGAACAGGAAATGAATGCCCGTATAGTTGCATTTGGACGATGAACGCCGTAGAAATGCGTATGTTTTTAAAAGCTGTGTGAGAGATCGTACAAGACCCTACTTATTTTAGGACTATCAGGGACAACGTATCTCTCCATCCGTAATATAAGGAGTCTTTACGCGAGCTATGATAAAAGTCGAAAATATGGGCGACATCATGATTTGTGTAAGGGGTGTCTCGAGTTTGCGGATGATATAGTGAAACATTGTAAAGAATGTCACATGGTATGTGAGCAGTTTAAAAGCTCCAAATGTGAAAGCCGTGTAGTTGAAGCTGAGAAGAGGGATTGTAATGTGTAGACGCACATTTTTCAATAATAGCTGTTTTGATCTCCATAAATCAATTGGCACGTGCAGGAAAATGAGAATCTGTGAATGTGGTATGTTTCACACCTTGAATGGTAGCGGCGAGTTCAAGCACAAATGTGACGAAATTCACTGTTCTACATGCCATGAGAAATATAAGGCTGATGGTCTAAATCATGTATGTTATATGAAAGACGCCAAGTCTAAAAACAATCCTTGTATAACTGTGTACAAGTTAAAGACACTTTATTATTCACACCTTGTAAATTAGCAAATCTACCCAAGGTGATGGGCGTGGCAACTGAAGTTTCAAAAGGATACTTCCCTTACACATTCCTCACTAGCGATACTTTAAATTATGTAGGTCTACCTCC
The DNA here is from genome assembly GCA_023014485.1 of Bathynomus jamesi. Classification (NCBI taxonomy): domain Eukaryota; kingdom Metazoa; phylum Arthropoda; class Malacostraca; order Isopoda; family Cirolanidae; genus Bathynomus; species Bathynomus jamesi. The sequence goes on from JAJOZX010000406.1 coordinate 41,889, forward strand.
ACCCAAACATTACTTTTACTATGTTTGTATGAGTACAGATGAACGTGAAGATTTTGATCGATACTACAACAGTTTTAATGAACGTAAACCCTATAATATAGCTGATGAATGTGAGCGTTATTGTGTGAATGATGTACGCGTGCTTAGAGTATGTTTCCAGGCCTTTAGAAGGATGTACAATGTACATATGCCGTTTCAAATTCGATCCGCTGCAAGTCGCAACCACCATCGCATCATTATGTTTTACGGTGTTCAAGAATAACTTCATGCCTAAAGGCACCTTAGCCATTATCCACAGAAACAACCCCCGCAGTTGTGGGTACAAGGCTATTTACTGGCTCATGCACCTACGGAAACAGACAGGTGTATACATAAAGCCTGCCCGCAACACGGGGGAAGTGCCCATTAAGGTTAATTGCCATGTTTTTTGGGTTGATGGTCTAAGTGAAAACCGTGTCACTGGCGTGAAGACTGTGTACTCCTTTAATGGTTGCTGGTGGCATGGATGTCCCCGTCCTGAGTGTGGAATCGTGGGAGATATCCACGGTAGATCTCCTGCCGACTGTCTTGCGTGGACGCGTACCCGCGATCAGCTTATAAGCTCCCAGTTCACTCGCAAAGTATTGTGGGAGCATGAATATGATGCACGGATGGTGACAGACGGGGCGTACCGTGAAGAAATAAACGCGATCAAGCGTTCAATGGTGCTGGATCCTCTCAAATGCGGCGATAGCCTGTTCGGTGGGCGTACAAATCCCTTCAAGTTGTACTTTCCACGTACGGAGGGTGTGAAGCTCCACTACTACGGTTTCTGTGATGAAGAACAATCCGTACCCCGTGGGTACTGAAAATAGTGGGCCCTAACCTACCCTCCATCAACGAATTTTCAAGAAATTTGAACGGATACTATTTCGGCCTTTCTTTCGTAGACGTGCTCCCCCCTAGCGATTTATGGATGCCGATCTTACCCGTCGTTATAGATCACAAACTCATGTTTCCCTTGTGCGTGAAGTGTGCAGAAGAGAACAATGGTGATTGTGACCATACACCCCACCAGCGTAAGATCAGAGGTGTATACACATGCCCTGAGCTGGCCCTAGCCGTTCACCATGGGTATAGAATAATGAAGATACATGAGGTGTGGAGGTTTCAGAAGCTACCCAACCTTTTCACACCATATATGCAGGAATTTTTTAAGGATAAAGTTGAGGCATCAGGGTATCCGCGAGGGGTTGAAACCGAAGACGAAAAAACGTCTTATATTCAGCGTTACCGCGACCACGAAGGTATGCAACTTGATCGTACCCAAATTGTAAAGAATCCTGGCAAGCGCTTTAGTGCAAAATTGTGCCAAACAGACTTTGGGGAAAGTTCGCGCAGCAGAATACCGGCTCAAAGTTATAGTGAAGTCTGGGATTACACTAACGCACCCGATAAAGTCATGGAGATTGTGAATGTAGGTAATACTTACATAATAAAGTACAACAATACTGAATTGGCTACAGATACATCACGGGTTACAAACATTCCTGTAGCCAGCTTCACAACAGCCTATGCCCGCATCAAACTTTGGGGTCTATTGCATTCTCTTGGGCGGAGAGTATTGTACGCCGATACAGATAGCGTGATATTCACAGCAAGGAGGGGTGAATACATGCCTGCTATTGGGGAGTTCCTCGGTGAGTTAACTGACGAGATCAAGGATGAGTATGGACAACGCATACGCCGACTCGTTTGTGTCAACAGGGCCAAAGCCCTATAGGGTACGGGTGAGGATAGGGAATGAAACGAAGTACAGGGTGTCTCAATATACATGCAACCCATGTCACTGCTAATAATTCTGCCAATATTAATGTTCTCGTTCTATTTTCTCAGATTTGAAGAGAGGAGACGATAACAACTAATAATTATCAATCAAAATGCCTTGGACAAAGGAGGAAAAAATGTTTTGCGTCACTACTTATTTGGAGACGAAATCATTCAAAAGTGTGCAAGCGAAATTTCGCAGGAAGTTCAACTTCAACAATTATCCCCAGAAAAGCCAAATTTATCGTTGGGCACACAATTTCAAGCCACAGGATCAGTAAACAATCTCAACAAGAAAGCAGAAACACCCAGATCTGGCAGGAAGGTGACTGCAAGATCTCCTGACAATGTGAATGCGGTGAGAGATTCTGTCGGAAGGAGTCCGAAAAAGTCAATCCGAAGACGTTGCCAAGATCTGGGTCTTTCACGTGCGTCAGTGCAAAGAATCTTGATCAAGGATCTTCAGCTGTACCCATACAGGATCCAGATCAAGCATAAACTCACACCAGCTGACATGGCAAAACGTGTGATGTGCCGGTGGTTCGAGAACAAGATCGAAGAGGATCCTGACTTTCTTGATGATGTTTGGTTCAGCGACGAAGCACACTTCTTGCTCAGTGGGTATGTCAATAGCAAGAACAATGTGTTCTGGGGCACACAAGCCCCAGATGAGGTGCTTCAGAGGCCCTTGCACTCTGTGCAGGGTGTCAGGGTGATTGACAACTTCGCTCGTCGGCTTCAAGTGTGTCTGCAGCGCAACGGCGGTCATTTGGAACATGTGCTCTAATAAATGTATCCTTTGATCTAGAGACCTCAAATCTTCAGTTTTTAATTGTTATCATATCAGCTTCCAGGAAATGTAATCTTTTTTGGAGTTTATTTTCTGAGTAATAAATTATTATCATGTCAATGGGTTCCATCTATTTTGAGACACCCGGTATATCGTGAAGGCTAAGGGTATCACGCTTAACCAAGCGAATCGGCGGGTCGTCAACTTTGATTCGCTGAAGGAGTTAGTGTGCTTGGAATATGAGGGTGATCGGCCGCCCGAACTGACGGTAGGCACCCACAATTTTCGGGCGCAGAAGCTGGGGGGCGTGTAGGAACTTAGGGGTACAAAGGTGTGCCGTAACACCTATAGGAAACGCTAGTAGGTGCCAGGTACCTATGACACCGTACCCTTTGGATACCATAATCTTTGATATGTCTATTGCTAACTTAATTATTACACGTATTTGTAAATATATACATCTTGATTATTTCGTTTATTAAATAAATCATGTTTCAACTAGCGTTTTACTTTGCATGTGTGCGTGTGTACAGTAAAAGTTAAGCTCCGCCCACTGTAAGACCGGCGACGTGAATCACGCCGCAACCTGAGCAGACCTCTACCCTTCCGTACACAGTTGGCCTCTGTATACCCTTGAGCTCAGACGTGTATTCTCTCGCATAGAAGAAAATGGCCACCTTTAATATCGCGGGTTCAACATTTATGAAGTGGTATTCTGCCAAGTGCGTAGATGTTGTGGATACTGAAAAACTTCCTATACCCGCCTCCTTTGCATCTTTTAAGGCTGCATTGAATTGTGCGAAGGACCAGGCTATTCAAATACTCTACGGATATTCTGGCGAGTGGATTGTAGGATTTCGCAGTACAGACGATGTACTGAAGTATGTTATAGAACTAAGCTTTATAAAGGCTCACGTGCACCGCGTGGTAGAAGCAACACGATCAGAAGATAAACAACAGTTATGGGTAGTGAGTCTTGTGGATGAGTGGTGTGATAAGAGGTATTATATCATGTTACACCACACCGATTACTCGGACCCTACGGTTGAAAGTGTAAATCTTGTCATCATGGACAATCTTAAGTATTTTTACCACTACATTAATATATATCATGATGAGGTTTGTAGTGAGGTTGTGGCTAATGGGTTGTGTGAGTTTTTAACAGGTTTTCGAGATGAGTATTGCCTGTTAAACAAAAAGGATAAATATGAACATATGTTTCTCTCTAATAGCGCCCCGGCTTGTGAAGATGTTTAGGAGTGATATAACATTTAAAAAATGTGTTTTAGTTCGTGAAAATCCCCCTTTGCAAAAATGTCTGATACGTATTCGTGGTAGTGATAAAACATTAAAACCGAAATTAATTCTTGTATCGGAAAAACATCTGCCCATTATAATGGGATAAAACGACTCGATCAGCGCAGTACACGTTTCATTAGATTATGGTGTGACTCACTCCTCACGGAGCATACGAGTTCGAACAAACCCATTCACGTTTCATCAGGGTGATTCACCCCGCCCGTCGAGCCGATCCTACCCGCCTGCCTCCTGTGGCTCATAGTCATCTCAAAGCTTGCGCCGAGTGGTTGTGTCATAGTCATCTCGATCCGTGTGAATACGATGGAACTCCCTTTGAGAAGCATTCTCAACGCCTCGAACGACGTCTCCGTGAGAAATCGGCACTATTAACTGTGTTTGAAACGATCTGCAGGCATGCAAGCAAACGTAACGTTATTTATTTAAGTCTTGAGGAGATGCATAAAATCTTCGTGGTGGTTGAGAGGTGGGCTGAGGACCGTTATAAAATCCCAGCTGACGTGGGTATAATAAGAGGGGTGATTAGTGACGCCTCCTCATATACCACTGTTTGTACATTGAGTGTAAATAACGAGCAACCACACATTGACATACGACTGATGTTGAAGAACACAGCTGATAATGACGTTCTTATTCCTACATGAAACCGTTTCATCCTCGACAGAATGTTTGAGATCGTCGGATTCCGTAAGCTGAAGCCTATATTAGACGCACGTATTACAGACATGATTTATTTTGACACGGTACTTGAATACGCTTACACCGCTCTGCTCGACGGATTTATCGAATGTAGGAATGAACAGGGGGAGAACGGACTAGATCTGGATGCATATTTAAAAGGTTTAGATCCTTCGAAATATCCTGAGCTTCGGTACAAAACGCTTGAGAGGTACAGGGCTGTGCTCGCCTACACTGTTCACCCTGAAGAGCTGTACCTCTATATAGTGGATAGGTGTTGTAACGATTTGGTAGAATATTTCAATCACCGTTATGCTGAGTGAAGAAGAGTTCACGATTGAAAAGTTCAGGGCGATAAGAAAAAATCCCCGATTGGAAAAGCATGATTATAAACTTGTATTTAATGTTATAGTTAACGATGACGTTTTTCTGCGTACTTTTGAATGTGATCTAGCTGCGCTTAAAGACAACTTGCCTGCCGAGTGTAAAGTTGGTACAAAAATAGTATTGAACGATATGAAAGCCAATTATATCGAGTATAGATCGTCATATCAGTTAAACGGTGAGGTGATGCTTGGACGGTTTTACCACATCGTGCAGAGTAATGGCGATGTTGATATAGCCTCAATCACCGTTGAATTTAGCGTTTTGCACCGTAGGCCGTAAAGAGAATATATATATTTTCTGTTATATGATTATACGATTTGTATATATTTTCCTGTACTAATATTTGATAATATAACTTTTGATAATATAACTATATATTTTTCTAATATTTTGTTAATACAAGTTTTGTATGATTATATATAATTAATATAACTATATATTTTTCCTGTACTAATATTTGATAATATAACTTATGATAATATAACTATATTTTTCTAATATTTTGTTAATACTGTTTTGTATGATTATATATAATTAATATAACTATATATTTTTCTAATATTTTGTTGATACTATGCTTTCTATGATTATATATTTTCCGTTCTATTATTTGATCATATATATATATGTCCCATTGAATATCCATTAATTCATAAACAGAACGTTGTATTGGCGTTTTATTTATTCCTTGAACACTATTATATCCATAATATAAATAAGAAATTTAAATAAATGGTGGTACCTGACAACTATCCTCATATAAATAAAAATATATGGTGGTACCTGACAACTGTCATATAAATTAAAATAAATGGCGGTATTTAGCAACTCCCCATAATAAAAATTAAAATATATGGTGGTATTTAGCAACTCTCCATAACAAAGTATACCTGAACAATTAAAATGCTATCTGGCAACTCAGCAGCCAAATGGCAGAATAATATAAGGAAAAATTAAAAATAAAGAATCTGGCAACTCAGCAGCCAAATGGCTGAATAATATAAGGAAAAATTAAAAATAAAGAATCTGGCAACTCAACCTTCTAAGCCAACATTAATATAATTAAATGATTATTGCTATCTGGCAACTCAGCCTTCTAAGCCAACTGGCTGTGGCGCCCGCTGGCCCTGGCTGAATAATATATACTTTAAATAAATATACAGCGCAAACTGGCAACTCAGCAATCTAAGCCAACATTAATATAAGGAAAAATTAATTAAATAACGAACCTGGCAACTCACCCCACTGGCTGATTAAGCCAACTGGCTGATTAGGGGCCTATAAGAGAGCGGCGGGCGGGTGAAGGAGCCATATGAGCTTGGCAGGTAGCCAAGTGAACACCCTTTCTCTGGGTTTCCACCTTCCTCTCTCTTTCTCTTTCTGCCCCTTTGGGGGGGGTGAGGCCGTCCCACCTTCCCCCCCAAAGAGGCTCCCTTAGGTTAGGTATGCCCCTTTTGGGGGGTTCAGCTTGGGGGCTAGCTCCGCCTCCAAGTTGCATACCCATTGCAATCCCATTTTGGGGTTGGCAACAAAGGTTGGCACTCCCCTTTAGTGGGTTCAGCTTGGGGGATAACTCCAAGTTGCATACCCCTTGCAACTTCATTTTGGGGTTGACAACAAAGGGGGATGCCTTGCAGCAAAGGGGGTGGGGGTGCCTTGCAACAAAGGGGACTGGGGGTTGGCACTCTTGCAACATTACGTAACATTTCTGCACTCGTCCATTTTGCCACCATCCTACTCACACGCATATGAGCGTGTAACGACATAGTATGAGTCTTAACGACATAGTATGAGTCTTATTCATACTGAATACAATCTGGTGCGGATTGCATTAGAACAACTAGTTAAACCAAGGTTTTATTCATTAGTAGGAGGGATACAATGTGGAATGTATACCTCCATGCCCGAGAGAATCAACTCTCTGATCCGCTCAGCACACCCAGTAGGGAAATCACAGAAGTACTGCCTAAGGGTACCCCAGTCAGTGTCAATACCAAAAGGGTATTGGAGGGATAGGACAGGAAACAGATGTAAGATTGTGATCGGAGGTCCCCAACGGAGAGAAAAGTTTCACAGAGTAAGAAGAAGGATGAGAGGTAAGAAATAAATCCAGAATGTTGGGCCTATTTCTAGTGCGACCTGGGGTACGAGTAGGGTACTGTACAATCTGTTCTAGGTCATTTAGGATAGAAAAGTTGTAAGCTAGTTCACCAGGGTTGTCCTTTAAACGAGGGATAGGAATATAACGACAACTCTATTGAAAACCCGATCATAACCATGTTGGGATACTGTCCGATCTTAACATGCCCATATAAAAAAAAAGACATTAGATAGCTAGAAGGGTTCAGAGAAGCTTCACAGCCAAGATCAGCGGGTGCAAATAACTAAATTACTGGGAAAGGAATTAATCCTATATTCACTGGACGGAAGAAGAGAGCGATACATCATTATTTACACTTCGAAATAATGGAGAAACTAGTCCCTATTCTTACTCTGAACCCGATAACTTGCCAAACAACATTGGAAAGTAGAAAATGAAGACTGTGTCGTTTCCCAAATTAAAGGCTAGTCAGGGAACATCCCCAATCCTGAAGGAAAATATTCTTGTTGCGAGAGGACCAAGACTGTTTAGCCAGATGCCCAAGGAGCTAAGGAACACGAGTGGTGTTGCGACAGACATCTTCAGAAGAAGATTAGACGCCTGGCTCAGAGCAAACCCAGATGAGCCGTGGATACCTGGTTATGTGAGGTGGAGTGTATAAAAAACTAACTCTCTACTTCACCGGGCCATCTCGGGAGGATGGACGACAAGCTTGGCCTTCGTGAAGTGCAATCATCGCACAGAACGTTCAAAAGGTTGAGAGGGAAGGAAGAGAGAGAGAGAGAGAGAGAGAGAGAGCACCAACGAAAGCCAGAACTGTCAGTTTCGCCTTCAGGTGGTATGATCTTGCGTTTGACATTACAATATCGAAATTTTCTATGAACACTCCTTCACAAATATTTTCCAGATTCTTTACTTTTAGCTACGGGTATTATTACTTCACTTCTAATCACGAACAAAAATACAAAATATACAATACAGATTATCTAATCATCAGGAAGTTCATTAACATAAATAACTTGACTAACACATAGCTGCTTCTGAGATCACTTATCTAACTTTCATAGTTTATAGTGATAAAAACAGAAGAGGTCCGCCCTCCCATGCCTCATCTGAAAAGCCGTCTCTGACGGCTTGTGAAGAATGGGTATGCATAAATTTCATTCACAAAGTATTACTATTTCTATTTTCTTTGCTTTCCTAAGTTTTTCTTTCTTTGGTGTATGTATATATGTGTATATATAAATGAGGCAGGGTGCTGCAGAGAGGTCGTCCGTAGGTCGACCCTGAACCATCGTTCGAACTCACATAAAGTATATATATATAAATTTAGGGTGTCCCAGCCTCACATGTGAAAATAAAAATTTGCAAGAGTCAAATCGCACACCCCTTTAATTAATTACACTTGAAGAAAGGAAAAAATGGGCGAAATTTCATTCATTGGCCTATTAGGAGGGGAAGGGTCCCCTCATTGACCTTGTTTATTCGACCCTATATGAACAAACGTAAATGCTCAGCATTAATCATTCTAGAATGGAAGAATGAAATGTAAATTCCTTCTAATGACTAAATTAAAGGAAATGGAAATTTTTCCTAATGGCACATTTCATTTCGGGGGACAGAGGATCTTTTTGTCTGCTGAGGGGAACTGCTGGCGGTGGTATTCGACGACTTGGTACACGAGCTGCCGTTCCTCCTCGTTTTTTGTCAGGCCCTCGTTGAAATCTTCCGCCAGTTTCACCGCCCGTTCTGCCGCGTCGTTCACAGACTTCAACGATGGTGCACATCCTTCGAGATCTTTGGGGGTTTTTGGAACCGGCAACTTCAGGCAATGAAAAAGATTTTCAGTCCTTTTCGTGACCAAGGTGCTCAAATCCGACCGTCTCACGGTCAAGACACTCATTCCCTCCAGCCGACGCAGATCTTTTGGGTTTTCGGTCTTCTTGTGCAGGTTTTGGAGCATGGCCGTCTTCTCTGCATCGGTGGTTTTGGAGGAGAACATAGCGAGTCCGGCTAAATCTTCGCTTAGGTACCAGAGGTGGCCCCGGAATTTCGTCAATGCGGCGGTACCTACATCATGATCCACCGCCTTGTACCGCTCTAGGTCCTCCAACAGCTCCAGGTCATTGACGGGCGCGTCCGCTGTCAATGGAGCCTCGAACCACCTCTGGAGGTAGATGGTGACGGCAAAGACGTTTATCCTGCGTAGTGACCGGACCTCGTGAGCGGTCAGGTGGAATTGGCTTCAGAAGATGAACATCTTAAGACAGTAAATGCCTTTGGCCATCCACCTTGCCCGGTGGTATGCTCCAGGACGATTGTACCGGAGATCTCGTTTGCCATGACCATCGAGGAAGACCAGAGCGAGGATCAGGAACTCCCGGTAATCGTCTCTTGGGTGGCCAACTTCAAGCTGGTCTTCAATGAAGTGGACAATCTGCTCTTTTTTCAACGCCACCCATTCCGAAAGGATGTCGCTTGGGCCATCGCCGTTGAACGGAGAAGCCTGCTTCTGGTCGATGAACTCCCATTGGGATTTGAAGCGAGCGAACAGCGCAATTTCGGGGCCAGAAGACCTGAAGAACAGGTCAAAGACTGAGGTGATTACCAATTCCATCATGTGGTGTCTGCAAGCCAGGAAAAGAACGCGGCGGTCCATTTGGTCCTGGATAATCGTACAAGCGCTGCTGGCTGTGAATACCGGTATTCGCCGCTGTTGTGTCGAAGCAGAGACCGGCAATCCATGGTTGAACTTGCGGCCAATCGTCCAGCACCTTCAGAACAGCTCCAGCCATCCGCTGTCCCGTGCTGTCAGGGATTTTTGGGATCGCCAACAACTTCTCAAGATTCTTCCCGCTGACCAGCACTGGTATGCGATCCGATTTCCCTCCATCCGAATCAGGGAGGAGTTTGCCATCAAAGTGGACGACAAGCGGCGTATCAGGATTGAACTCGGTCTTGATTCCGGCTGCCAAGTTCTTCCTGGACTTCTGCCGTGAACGGTGAAGACTTGATTTGGACAAGGTGACCGAGGATAACTCAACTCCCGCGGCAGCGAGTGCTGGAGCCACAATGTGCATCGCTTGGCGTACTGAGGTTCCAGTTCGATCCAGGGCTGCAGCAAAATTGGGATATTGGATGATCCTCCTTGCCGACACTTGGCAGTCCTTGGGAGCGGATCGAGGAGCCGAAGGACCAGGAGAGGAATATTGGACATCATCATTGGATGCTTCGGCCATGGACTCCGAAGAAGAAGAAGACCCACTTTTCACCGTTCCTTTTGCTTGCAGTGAGTCCATCTCTTCGCGGCTTTTCTTCTTCCTCTTCTCTTCAGCTGCTCGGCGTTTCTCCCGCTCCGCTGCCCTGCGAGCAAACTCCAGGTCCTCTCCTCCGATGTACATCTTCCGCACGGTTCGCTGGTCATTCAGAAAGTCTCGATCTTCGGGGACTTTGATGAGTTTCATGGCGTTGGCATGAGCTGTTTCGAACAGTGTATTCAGGTTGGCTTGGAATCCCTTTTCCCGCTCCAGTTGCTTCTCTCCCCCACGGTTTCGGTTTCTGGCAACCTTCTCGTAGTCCGTGGAGAGGGCCTTGATCCTCTCGACGCACTTGGGTTTGTGGGAGGTCGTAATAGATGCCCGAGCCCACACCGCCATAACCTCATCAGCTACCACATCGGGAGCTTCCGCCGTGGACGTTTTTTTCTTCCGAGTGAAGAACAACAGACGTCGAAGAACATCTCCCACTGTCGGGAGTTGACACAGCTTTTCCAGGGGTTCATTTCGCAACACCCCCACCAACCACACAGTCTCCTGCTTTCTTGTATTCATAACCTGAAAAGAAATATGCTACAATTAGTATAAGGTAGAGAGTAGCCGTTCAGCAATAGTAACACATGGTTTGAGGGGACCCTTAAAATTAAAGAACACGAATGAAATTCAGCTTGCTGGCATGTTTTCACGAGTGGAAGAAATTAGGGGGGTGTGCATGACAAACTTCAGGAACAAAAAAAATTGGGACACTAATATATATGTACCTCCTCGTTAACTTCCTTGATGTCCCATGTGATGGTCTCTCTTCACACGAAGGTCAAGCTGGTGGTCCATCCTCTAGGCCTGGCTTGGTGGTGGAGCGATTTGCTTTCTTGCTTTATTTATCGTTATCTGATTTTGTGTTTCGAATTTCATTAATCGGTCATTAATACCAAGAACGAACGCTTCCGTGCTTCTCTGAATTTCCTCGTCTATATGCAGTCTGTTTAAGTTCCTCATATCTACCATATCTCAAGAGCTGAAATTTCCCGGTGTTAAATGTCATGTTTTTGCCTTCTGACCATTTGTAAAGTTTGTTCGTACCCACTGCAAGCCCTCCACTTCATTTACATCGCTGATTTTTCTGCTGATCTTTGTATCGTCTGCAAAGGATGTTACTATACTGCTGGTATTTAATTCGCTGTCTATATCTGTTAGCATGATAATGAGCAGGAGTGGGACCCAGTACTGTACCTTGTGTTACTGAGATGCGTACTTCCGATTCTGATGATCATACACCTTGAATTTTAACGAACTGTTGACGTACTCTGAGGAAGTTGTAGATCCATTTTCCCAATTTGCCTGTTATTCCCATATATTTCATTTATGTGCTATTATACTGAGATGCTACTTCCGATTCTGATGATGAAATACTATGAATTTTAACGACTCGTAGACGTTCTCTGAGGAAGTTGTAGATTCATTTTCTCACTTTGCATGTTATTCCCATATATTTCATTTTATGTGCTATTATACCATGATCACATTTGTCGAACGCTTTAGCAAAATCCGTGTATATGACATCGTAGTTGTCATTGCCCTCCAGTACATCTAGCATATTGTTATAATGCTCTATTAGTTGTGATAGGCATGATCTATCTGATCGGAATCCTTATGATTTTCGGTGAATCTTTCCAGTGTCTCCAAGAAATCGTAGAGTTTCTCTCTAACTATTCTTTCAAATACTTTGGTGAGGTGGGACGTTAATGACTGGTCCTTTTCAATGACTGGTTCTTTGCTTGAGATGTATCCCCTCCTTTATATATAGGGGCAATGTTTGCTCTTCTCAAGATGCTCGATATTTCTCCAGTGTCTAGGGATATTCTCCATATCCAGTATCAAGGTGTAGCTATTTCATTTTACAATTTTTTATCAATAATGCATTTCAATTATCCGGACTTGCAGCTGAATGCGGTTTCATTTGTCCTATAGCTCTCGCTACATCTTCTGGGGTAAAATCACAGGCTGTTATACACTCTCCTTACTATTTCTCTTCAAAGAATGCATCTATGTCAGGTATCGCTTTGTCACTTTTTGGGTACTGAAAACTAATTCGTACTGGGCTCTCACTGTTTCAGATATTTCTTTTAGATTGTCAGTTAGTTCATTATTTCTCTCTTCCTTAAGGGCCCGATAGCGTCGCCTGTTTTTGTTTCCTTTTTCGCATAGCTATAGAAGTAATTTGGATTTTCCTTTATTGCTTATATATACACACAGGGTGTTTCAGGAGGAAAGGTCAATATTTCGGGAGGTGATAGTATCGGTCATTGTGAGAAAAAAAGTTCATATGAACATGTGTCTAATTCTGAATGGTTACGGAGATAGAACTGTTTGAATCTACAAATACAAAAGCGTTGTTAATGGTAATCAAGAAAGAGAAACCAATTATTGTTTCTAACATATAATGTTTAAACATTGGCAATTTGAATGGTATCACATAGAGAAATGACAAATTTGTTACAGTTTACAATACGTTTAAGAAAATCACACCGTCAACCTCAATGCACTTTGCAACTCGTATGCGAAGATCGCGTGTTGTTCGTCTGAGTTGATCTTGACGTTCTTTTATGCGAGCAGCAGCATCCAAAATGCGCGCGAGCAATTCGTCTCGTGTATCCACCTTTCTTTTGTAAACTTGACTTTTCATCCACCCCCACAAACAATAATCTAACGGAGAGAGGTCTGGAGACCTTGGTGGCCATTGAATGGGACCACCACGGCCGATCCATCGACCAGGGAAAGTTTGATTTAGGTATTGCAACACCAGACAGGTAGAATGTGGAAGAGCTCCGTCATGCTGAAAGTACATACCAGCGCGTGTAGCCAAAGGAACATCCTCCAATAGTCCTGGCAATTCATTTTGCAGAAATTTTATGTAACTTTGTCCTGTAAGACGATTCTCTAAAGTAACAGGGCCAATCAGCTGATCATCGATGATACCGCACCACACATTGGCAGAGAAGCGATGTTGAAAATTTGTTTCCACAGTGGCATTTGGATTTTCGTCTGACCACCGATGAGAGTTACGAGTGTTGTTGATACCGTCACGGGTGAAAGTAGCTTCATCGGTGAACAGTATTAATCGAAGCAATCGGCGATTAGCATTTACCCAATGACAAAATTCCAGTCGCATGGCAGCGTCTCCTGGTTGAAGGTGTTGTACACGCTGTACATGATATGGATGCAAGCCTTCCTCACGTAATGTTCGCCATTCTCTTGTGTGTGGTACACCGAGACGTGTAGAAATTCTTCGTGAGCTAGTAGTAGGACTACGCTCTACCAACTGAAGAATGTTTTCCACTTCATCCACATCTTGTTGACCTTCACGTTCAGATGAAACATGAGCGCTGGGAAGTGTACCAATCTAACGCAATGTGTTGAAAACCCTGGTAAACACTCTTCGATCCGGAATTCTGCGGTTCGGAAACCGTCGACGGTATTCTGCAACAGCAGCTGTTGCACTTCCATCGCAAAAACCGTAGACATGCACCAATTGCACCATATCTGCATATTCGACATATGTGAAGGTGTGTGGCATTCTTAACTGCTTCAAACACCAAACAATGTCACTCACAACAGTCAGCTGTCGATTGGCTTATGTTACATGCTTACATTACAGCTTACATGGTTCAAGGTTATAGGGGAGGGAAGGGGGAGGAAGAGCTGCGCGCGCATCAGATTCAAACAGTTCTATCTCCTTAACCATTCAGAATTAGACACATGTTCTTATGAACTCTTTTTCTCACAATGACCGATACTATCACCTCCCGAAGTATTGACCTTTCCTCCTGAAGCACCCTGTGTATTATATATATATATATATATATATATATATATATATATATATATATATCCATTCTTTGGCTGAGATTCAGGCTTTGTTTCATGGCTAAGCCACTGATGTCGAGCTTAATATTGTTATAAAGGACCCATTTTTCATCCCCAGTGACGATCCGATTCAAAAACGGTGCCTGCCGTTGCCGAGAATGCAGTGATGTGCAAATATCAATTCGATGTTGAAGATTCGTTTGTGACAAATCATGCGGAACCCATTTTCCAACCTTATCTACTTTTCCTAACAGCTTCAAATGACGATCAATGGTCATATGGCTAACGCCGAGTTGCAGGCCAAATTCTCTTACAGTTATCGTTCGGTTTTCCTCCACTGTTGCTTTCAGCAACTCTTCATCTAACTCATTTTGTCGTCCTGTTCGTTGATAATCTTTCAGATTGAAGTCTCCATTTCTGAACTTCTCAAACCATCTCCTACACATCCATTTGCTCACAACATCATTTCCATAAACTCTTTGAATATTTCTTGCGGATTCACTAGCGTTAGATCCTTCTTGGAACTCATACAGCATCACATGTCGAATATGCTCTTTCGTGGGTTCCATGTTCTTTCAATTACTGTAATATCGTAGGGGTGGCGTTGTAACTGTATGAAAAACACAGAGAAAATATTCATTAGCCTAATCCTTCCCTAGCCTAAGCCTACAGTAGCCTAAGTCATTCTGTATCATTCTGTATCGTGATAAAACATGTGCGAACCTGTCGCCGCATGTATTTTGCAACATTTTTAAAACTATTTCACATTATCTTGAGGTTATTTTATTATCTATCGTCCGTTTTCTAATCGAGCAGAATTTATGTTACAACCTGATATATATGGTATGTTCTGGGATATGTATTTAAGTATTTAGGTGAGTTTGAACGGCTGTTCAGGATCGACCTGCAGGTCGACCCCTCTGCAGCATCCCCCCTCATTTGCTGGATTTGGTGAAGGAGGGAATTGCTGTCTGATCTCCTCCTGCCCTCGTAGCCAACCACGCATGGCTGGTCAGGGATTTTGCAGAGGAATCTGTCCAGCTAGTTCCTGAAGTTATTCAGGTCGGTGTGCTGGAGATTCCTCACTTCGTTTGGTAGGACATTGAAAAGCTTTGGGCCTCGTAATCTGAGGGTATTTCCATCCTCGTTTTCATGGCCCCTTGTCTCACCGCAGCTGGGACCGTACAAAATCTGCCTCTTCTCTCATTCAAGTTTGTTTCTATTTTATTTCTAAGGTTAGGGACAGAGCCCTCAAGTATTTTTCATATGTCTATTATTGTGTACCGCTCGCGCCTTCTTTCGAGAGAGTAGAGTTCCAGGGATTGTAGTCGAGACCAGTAGTCTTCACCTTCCGTTTCCTCTATCTTAGATGTAAAAGTCCTTTGTATAGCTTCAATGTTCGCAATATCTCGTTTTCTGTATTGGCTTGTGAGTACTGAGCAATACTCAATTATTGGTAGGACTAGACTCTTCCATAATTTGAGCATGATGTTTGCTTTTCTGCTGCGGAAGCTCCTCCAGATGATTCTGCATCCGACGACATTATTATTCCAAGATCCCTGACTTATGGATTTGGTGTTATCTGTTTGTCTTGAATAGTTTTGTACGGTTTTTTCTGTAGCTCCTTGTTATTACCATACCTTAGAAGTTGGAATTTTTCTTCGTTGAACTTCATATTGTTTTCTTCTCCCCACTGGAATAATGTTTCAATGTCGTTTTGTAATTTTCTTATGTCACCTTCGTTCAATATTTCCTTACATATCTTTGTGTCATCTGCGAAGCATGATACAATACTGTCCTTAATATCTGCATCAATATCTGCAATCATTATTATGAACAGCAAGGGAGCTCATACTGTTCCTTGTGGGACAGAGCTCACGACTTCCAAGACTTCCGATTTAACTCTGTTTACCACCACTCTTTGTGTTCTTTGCGTCAAGAAATTAAATATCCACCTTCCGAGCTTTCCAGTAATTCCTGTATTCTTAAGTTTGTGTGCTATGATTCCATGGTCATATTTATCGAAGGCTTTAGCAAAGTTCGTATATATTACATCTATGTTTTGTCCTCGACAAAATGTTTCCAATATTTTCTCCTGGTGGTCTAGGGTCTAGTAGCTGTGATAGGCATGATCTTCCAGCCCTGAAGCCATGTTGATTTGGGTTGCATGAGTCTTTTTCTTGTAGGTAATAGGTCTTTTTGCCTCTAATTAAACGTTCGAAACACTTTATGAGGTGAGAGCCACTGGCCGATAATTTTTCGGCATTGCTCTGTTACCACCTTTAAATACGGGGGGGGGGGCGCAATGTTCGCGTTCTTTAAGGGGAGTGGAATTTGTCCTGTGTCGAGTGATTTCCTCCATACTAACTATAGCGGTTTGGCAATACTCTCTTTACATTTCTTCAGAATCGTGGCACTCCATGTGTCTTGGCCTGGCGCTGAATTGCCTCGCATCTGTGATAAGGCCGTAATTACATCTCCTTCCGTGAACTCGAAGTCTATTAATAGGTTTGTGCCGGAATTTGTTTTTGGTTGATTTGTATCTATGTCGAAAAATTCGTCTGGGTTTTCCATTTCCATCTCGGACTTAGGGGTGCTAAACACAGAGTTAAATTGTTCCCTAAGCAGTTCGCTTATTTCTTTCGGGTCATTTGTGTATTCGGCCTCCCCGTCAATCAACGGACCAATACTCTCCTTGCACTGCATTTTCCTTTTCGCAAACGTGTAGAAGTATTTTCGTTTATTTTTTAAGTTTTCTGCTACCTTGTTTTCTTCCTCGTTTGTCTTATGTATGAATGTTTGCTTTAGGTCCATTTCTATTTCGCCAAATTTTCTCTCTAGTTTGAGTCTCTTTGCATCAGTTCTGCATCTGTGGAGATGTTTTACGGTTTGTCTTCGTTGCCTGAATAGTGTCCTGATTTTCCTCTCGAGCTTGCTACGTTTTCTTTCCTATCTCTCTGGAATGTTTCAGTATTAAACGTTTGGTTTCAGTCTCTATTATACATAGTATTTCTTGTGGAGTCTTCTCGTGAAGTAGCAATTTCCAATTTACCTCCTTTAAATCTTTATTTAAGTTTTCCCCATTTACTTTCTCTGAATTTATATTTAAGTCTTCAAATATTCCATCTGCCTCTCTAGGATGCATTTTCGGACCTCTGGGTGCTAACTTCAATTGTATACCGATGACGTTATGGTCGGAGAACCTTGTGCCTTACTTTTATATTTATTATTACCTCACTGTTATTTGTCAAGATTAAATCCAAAACGTTCTCTTTTCTCGTGGCTGCACAGATTTCCTGGGTAAGGGCATAATGTTCCATAATAACTAATATCATTGTTGCTTGGGTTCTATCATCATTAGTAATGTTGCTATGAAACTTCTTCCATGATATGAATGGGAAATTAAAATCTCCGAAAATTAGAATATTTGTTGCTGGAGTTTCAAGTAATTTTAATATGTTTTCTATTTCATTTGTAGCAAATTGGAATTCACTTTTTGTCGTGTTTGGTGGTCTGTAGATGTTCATAATGGTTAGGCCGGGTCGTTTTTGCTTGAAAAAAGTATTTTGGGGAAGTTTAATTTACCCTGTATTACGAAAGTTTGTGTACCTACATTGGAAGTATCATGACAAAGTTTCAAGCTTTTATATAAATATTTTGAGGTTCCACAAGTCACTTAAAGTTTTGCTGATTTTTTCCGATACTCTTTGCTGACTTACCATGATAGTTTACAAGAGGCAAATCACCCAGAATTCACCAAGAGGAGGTGGATGTAGGTCGAATTCCACACCATGCCCAGCCCAACCTCCCTTCCATTAGTTTTTACATGTAGTTTATTGACATTTGTATTCGCATTTTGACTCAAATGTAGGCATGTTTGATCTTGAAGCAAATTTTGCCTTTATAAAACCATCTCTATTTTCCTGGCCACAGGCAGAAGCTGATGCTTCTGTTACAAGTTTGACATGTCTTTCCACAGCTTGTGAATGACATGGGTACTTTTTCAATAGAGGGTTAGTTTCATCACCCCTTACGATGAGCTCTAACTGGGTGTTTGTCAAGCTTTTTGTCAGAGGTGGTTCATGTCTTGGGTAGTCTCCAAATCGAATTGAATCTGTGTAGTCTCTTGCCACGAAATTAATTTTAGGCCGTCTAAATTCTCTAATGCCCGAGGACACACTTTCCCTGGCTAAGAGAATGCGCCGGAAAGCTAACTCTCTCATCACTTGCCTTTCATCAAATAACATCGAGACCAACAAAGTTTCTGGGTGAGCAAAATATTCCCCTCTTTCAATAAAGGGATCAATGACTGCCTTAAGCTCATCAGATAGGTATCTTGAACTAGATATCATCAACCAGAGGTGCCTTGGTCCCTGGTAATAGTAAGGATTTCGCTTTATATTAAACCACGTTGGGGCATAAACGCGAACAATGAATTCGGTCAGAGTTTTCAAGTTTTCTGATGGCTTTTTGGTCGCAACATAAAGTTTAACTATCCTGTTGGCTCTCGTAAGCCATCTGGTATGGTTCAAAGAACCTGGGTTACAGTTTTCAAGGTTTTGGGAACATTGGTCTTCTATGACTGCATTACAAATTTCCATGAGATACTTTTGATCTTGGCTTAGATCGAGATCCCACGGAATAGAAGGCATATTACTTGATTTGATTGCTTCAAACTTGACAACTGGCATCTTTTCGCACGCAGTAAGACTTTTGCCAACATTTCCAGCAAGGGCTTTTGGTCCTTTGTTTTTACCATCCAAATAATTAAACAAATGGCGGAGAGGTAGCTCATTGGTATGCAGCAAACACACGAACCAATGAAAAGGAGTATTGTAGTGTACCTCTAGTTGCCTGATAACTCCATTATGTATGCCAGTGTTTACATTGGTGCCATCACATCCAATGACCTTCAGATTGTCTACCTTAATATTGTTACTGTTAAGAACCTTTATCACTCCCTTAGAAATGTTAGTTGAATTTCCAGTCACAGGAGTGAAGTGCCCAAGATATTTTGATTCTGTTTCAGCTATAAGCGTGATGTGTTCCTCAGTAATTGTTGTACTGCAGTACCTCCCATCCTTACAGATATTTGCTTTAGTTAAGTCCTTTCTTCCATCAAAATACAATGTTTCTATACTTTCTTCACTTGATTTACTCAACTCCTCTCTGATCTTCTTTCTCTGCCGTCTCACCTTATTCTTATCCACAACATTGTGATAATCTTCAGAGATAATGAGACCAAAATCTTCCAGAACAGCAGAGATAACGGCTGCATCATCTCTGTCTGATATTCCGAATCGGTCGCAAGTTTTTGCTAATGAAGGCAATTTGCGAGTGAGCTTATGTGCTTCACCTGATTTCTTTATACCTTCCTCAATGTGATCATCATCATCATCATCACGCTCTCTATCTGTATCTGTTGATGTGTCAGAATCAGGAATTGTATGAAAGTTATCCCAGTCCATTGGCTCTTCCCTGGAAGTGGATGGGTTATTGATATCTCCATCTTCAATGTTTTTAGAAAATCGTGCTCTTTCTTGTTCTTTACGCTCAGATTTTATTTGCAGTTTCTTCGTTGTCTGTAAATTAATACTGCCTATTGACACTTTTTGTGCACCTCTTAGGTCAATTAGGAAAGAACAGTGGCGTCTCGTGCCTAGGAGCTGCAGAGCTGCAGTCCCCCCAGACACTCACTGCCAGGCGTATGATTCCTTCAGACACACAGCAGAATAATACACTACTAACAAATATATCGTAATAAAAAGTCATTATATGTTATTTTCAGTACGTTGCTAAGTGAATTTTCATTAAAACCAGACCAAAATTTAAGTTACTTTCATAGTTGCTGTACGATTCATGTCTGTTATTAATTGGCGCCACATCTGGAAACAATGAGCTGCAGTCGGTGCAGCTCAGTCTCGTGTTTACATTGCGTGCGGACGGTGTGGTTAAGTCGTGCTTTCTTTAATTATCCTTTGACGATGGAAAATCGAGTGAAGTATTTGCAAAGCATTAACTTTTCCCAGCTGACATTAAATGAAAAGACTGAAATCAAAGCAAGAGGAAGACCTACACCAGTATATATATATATATATATATGAATAGAAACGACATAAGTATTAAGGAACGTTTCTGCACACGAGGAGGAGAGATAACGAAATAATGAAAAATGAGGCAGAAACGTTCCTTAATACTTATGTCGTTTCTATTCATTTATATACTGCGCGGTCATTGCAGTTATTTGCATATATATATATATATATAATATATATATATATATTTATATGCTGCAAACCCACAAGGAAAAAGAAAAACGATTCCAAGGCCTTTCGTGTATTCAGAGCTACACCTCGTCAGGGAATGAAGATAAAAGGCGAGATGCCCATATATATATACAACGTACAGGAAAAACAAAACAATTAGCACATACTTAACAAGGGTTAATGAGAGGCAAAAGAAATTTTAACATGATATTGTCAATTTTATCAGCCCTCGTTTGGCTTCTTCATGCAACCTATGGTTTACAATTGAGACTCTAACCCTATTCCCTTCTTCTCTTTTCCATATACCTCTCTACCTCCATATACTTCTTGTACATAATAAATAAATAAAAATTTCTTTCAAATAATTCATGGTGTAGATTATAGATTAGATTAAGGAGGTTAGTATTCATACTAGACTATATTTTCCGCTGTCTCCTGATGCATAATTGAGTACAGGAGATAAGTGTACGTATGGTGTGAATGAACTCTGAAGCAATTCGCTTCATTATACTTTTTCCTACTTTCCTATAAATCTTCTCTCACCACTACTTTCTGTCAGCAGTGGCTGGCGGAGGAGGAGAAGAACCTTGTCTGTTCTCTACTTTACTATCAGCCTACTACTCTTCCTGTGTAAAAGCTTTACTCGTCTCTTAGTGCAAGCATGGTATAAGTTTTCAGTATTATTTATTTTCATTTGCTATTTCTATTTTTTCTACTTCTTCTTGGGCTAACCTTAAGTGGATATTAGGGTCTTTGTTCACCTCGAACTCCGTAATACCGCATTCATGGTCACTCACACCCGCCATGTAGACTATAGTGGTTAAGCTGTTTGTTAATTTCAAGGTTCTGGGATCGACTCTCGGCTCGGATTTCATGTAGTTTTCAATGATAAAGGTGCCTCTCTAGATTTTCACTGCGGGATAGCGGTTCGATCCCCATCTACAGTAAAGGCTGCGAGTTCGAACCTGGAGCCGGACTTTGTTTCATTAAAGGCTCTGAGTCCTGTATAGGAGTATCTTCGGATCTTCCTCGATACAGGCGTGCTTTTCTACTTTGAAGAGAATTAAAACTTTTTTGCGCATACCATGGTGAATGACAGATTGTCTGCTTTAGCAATGATATCCATTGAAAATAAAATTATAACAGAAATGAAGGATTTTAATGAAAAAGTAATAAACCATTTTCCTACATCGAAGAGCCGACGCACCGATTTTATTTTCAAGTAATACTACCATCACCACCTCAGCCATCCCTACCGCCACCACTACCACCCCCACCATCCCTTCTACCACCGCCACTACTACCATGCCCTGGAAATCCGTGAACATCAACTCATACCTGAGGTAGGTCAAATTTGTGTACCCTACTGTTGTGTGAAGCTTGCAGTCCCTTCATTTTATTTTATCACGAGCCACCACTGGGAAAGAACGTTCCATGGCAGGAACTTTTAGCTCTTTTTTCACAAGTGCAAGAAAACAGATCATGGCATTTGCAGGCAGCAATATCAAAAATCCTTTGATTTTTGGATTTGAACGCGGTCAGTTTAGATTCACAATATTTCCTTTTTCTACCAGTCTTCATCATATCTTTAGATTTTTCATGACAATCCTTTACTCTGGCTAATATTTGCTGTTCTGATATTGTTGGAATTGATGCACTTTTCCAGATCTCTTTTACCTTTGATGCAACTATTCTTGCCACATCATTAGCATTTGGCTCTTTTTTCCCCTCACTAGCTATAAGTAAGAGATATCTTGTTTGTAAATATTCTTCTAGAACGTCTTCATATAGGGGAAGTTGATTTCCACTGAGCTCAGCTTTCCCAAAAAGGGAAACAGCTGGACTCATGATTTTTTCAACAGTTGCTTTCACTTTTACGGCCTCAGCCATTTCGGATAATTGGGAAAGTCATTCTGTTAGTGTAACAACGTGTATTTAACTATTCAAATAATCAATTCTGAAAAGAAAAATTGTGTATATATAAATTATATATATTCTGGACGAAACACAGTCAAGAAAAAACTTAATAGCAACAAGAATACAAAAAATACAAGAAAATATTAATAAAAAATCATAATTGCCAAATAATTAATAAAGTTTACGTATTTAAATAAAGTTTTACAAGTTTTAAAGTTTTTTGTAATGTTTTACGTTTTACTTGCAATCTTCAGAGGACTTGCGGAACATCTAAAACTTTATCAATTTAGTTTTTTTAATCATTGTTGAGCATTCATAGTGCATCTACAAATTTCTTGGACACAGGCATGTGGAAATTCACAAATTTAATTTTTCGACCCGGCCTAATAATGGTTAGGTTCAGTTCTTTTACTTCTAATATAATAACTTCAACTGTGCTGTTTGATTTGTTTACCTTCACTTCACATGTGTATATGTTTTTCACGTAGATGCAACACCCTCCCCCTCGTCTAGCCACTCTATCTGCTCTGTGTATGTTGTAGTCCAGCAATGTTAATTCAGTATGCCTTCTCTACATTTATGCAAGTGTGTTTCTGTTAGGCATATAATATCTATGCTGGATTCGGTAGCAAAATTCGGTAAGTATTGTAATTTGCAGCCCGCATGGTCCGTGTAGAGGTCTTGAATATTTGCGCATAAGACATTTATTGGGTTTCTAATTTCCGTGTTCAGTTCTCCTATACAGTGGTCGTTTCCAGGTCGATGTCGGTTCCTGTTTGGTGTTATTAGTTTGGCCGCTGCATTTGGGAGAATTGGGGTTACGGCACTTTATACCACTGTGGTTGTATTATCGGTGGGTGGTGTTGGATAGAGGGGAGATGTATGTAATGGTGGGAATATACCTGCGGAGTCCTGTCCTTTGTTGTTAGAAGGGCAAGCTGTGCTTGTTTCCTTGCTCCTGTTGTTACTTCTAATACGGATAGGGTCTGTTCTTCCCCGTTCTCTTCTTTGGGTACCCTTTATGTGAAAATATGGGCACTCTATATTTAGGCATTTTTTCTCTGTCAGTGACTGTCTGCACATAGGAGGGTGGAAAAAGTGGCAGTTTTGTCCGTATCTGCATCTTCCATTCCTCATCATATCGAAGCATTTTATTGGGTGACTGTACCTGCAGTTTGCTCCATATATGCACGACCTTTTTTTATAGTATTCACATATGGCCCATCGTTTAATCGCCTTTCGAGCTCTATGTGATTCAATTGCTTTTTTCTGTTCCGCCAACACTTCTTCCCTACTCACTTTGTTTCTTGTCTTCGACGAGTTTTCATTAGTGTTCTTGGTATCTTCCTCTTTCTCCTTTGTATTCCTGGTATCCCTCTCTTTCTCTTTTGTGTTCCTGTTAGCTCTCTCTTTTGCAACTCTCTGTAGCGAAGCGTGCTTTCCTTTATTGTGTTGTCCTGCGCCTCGTGTTCCTGCTGTAGCATGCTTCCCTGCATTGCGATATCCTGCGCCTAGTGTTTGTTTGTGTCAGCATTTCCTAGTGTTTCCTTGTCATCTGTCGGTAAACAAGTATTGCACATTTTCATTGCTCTTTGTACCATATTCTTATTTTTTTCATGTGCATGTGATGCACAAGAAGCCGTAAATGCCTATGATTTTGTTATTTATTCTCTTTATAATTTTCTTGTCTTTTCTATTTAAGTTCTTGCATTCGTAGTGTTTAAAGGTATTGCACAGAATGTATTTTAAGCCCGTGGCCTGGTCCGCTTCATTTTTGCAATCGCAAAGCTGATGCGCAGCGCATTCCATTAAACAATCCAGCTCTATTCAGCTTTCTGAATTTACCGCAGTTTACACACTTCGTATTTTTTGCCGTTCTTTCCTTTATTCTTTTTATTCTTTCCTTTCTGCTTTCTTTATTATTTATTATTCTTTATTCTTTCTTTATTCCTTTATTCCCTTATTCCTTCTTTTATTCTTTATTCTTTCCTTTAGTTTGCCTCTTTTCTTCTCCCTTCTCAAATTTCGTCTCGAAAACTTGAACTTCCAGTTTTACAGCTCTTCCGAATTTTCTCTGAACTTCTTCCCCCTGTATAGGCCTATTTTAAAAATCTCAGGGGGCTGACTTTTCGTTCGAGTTATGTTCAAATTATGTTTCAATTGATGTAGTTTTTCTTTGTACATGTTAACCCCTCCGTCTATAGCTTTGGTCGGTTCGAAGTTGACGGGAGGTTCTGGTTAGATGGCAGCAACGGATTTGTTATTCTGGAGTTGGAGTAGCTGGTACCATATAAGGAATCGCAGTATTTTTCTTCTATACTACTACCTGATTTCTTCTTGTTGTGGATCGGAGGATTCTGTGGAGCTTACCAAATTCTATGAAGGTTTCCCGGTTCTTCTTGTAACGTATCGGGGAATTATTTTTCTCTATTTAAGACTAAGTTCTCTGAAGAGAGCAAGGCTCGAAGGAGAAGACAGATTTTTTTCTTACTGTAGTTTTACTGCTAAAATGTTACAAGTAATGCTCAGCCTCTAAGTTAGATCAGCCAATTCAGAAAAACAATTTGAAAAATTACCTGGGTTTATATACCCAAATTTTGTGGACATCATTATTATTTAATGTTGACTCGTTTGGTTTTTATTCTCAATAGGCTGCATTATTTTTGCACAATATTTGAAGATAAGGTAAATATTTTAGCTGTGGCAACGTCTAAACAGATAAGCAAGATATTTGAAGATGAAGCCATATTTTTATCTTAAACCGCATTTTTACAGATCTGATGTTATCATGATCTGTCGAGTTAACTAAAAATGGAAATTGAAATATGCATTTTATTATAAATTACACTTAAACATGCATATGAGCAAAAATTAAATGCTTAAACAAGACATGACTTCATCTTTTATAAGGAAGAGAGAATGTATACAGAAGACTAACATTGCAGAATTCAATCAGGTTTCATTATTAAGCTAAATCTAAAAAAAATTATTAAGTAATTTAAAAAGAAATAATTTACCAATTGTTTGGCAAAAATAGAAAGCAAATAAAAAATTTATCCAAACTCACGTTATATATGAATGTAAAGATTATATAAATATAAGGATTATATAAACATAAGGATTAGATACGTATAAGGATTTATATAAATATACGAATTATATAAGAATTACAAGAATGAATATAAGAATATAGGAATTGCTCATTGTTCATTTTACATACACGCTATATGCCACCGGCTTTCACTTAATAAATTAATATCGCGAATTCACTGATGTTTAACAGACACACTGGTATAAGATAACATTTACCGCTGAACTTATAAACACTAGTTATTTCGATATTACACAGAGCAGAAACAAAACATCTGTACACCACAAGGTAGAAAGAAAAGATTATTATTAATATATATATATATATATATGTTAACCCCCCCCTTTATGGCCCTTAATCGGTTCGGATCGACGGGGGTTCTAGTTACGGAGGCAAGCAACGGATATTTCTTCTGTTACTTTTCTTCTATAATTTTCTAATTCTTTCTCTGATACTTTATAACTTATCGACTTTACTAAGTTCCTCTGACGATAGCCCAACTCGAGGGGGAAAATAAAAAGTTTCTCTTACTGTAAATTTACTTCTTAAAAATATACAGGTACTGCTTTGAATTTACAGGGGTAGAGGTTCGACCTCCCTCCCCGCAGCGAGGCTGCTAACCAGGGGAGTCTCTTAGCAGTGACCAAAGCAGAGTCTCGTAATGAAGTGTTCTTCATTTTACAAATACATGTATAAAATATGCCTGAATGTTGGGGGATGGCAGTTGGAGGTTAAGCTTCCCCCCTTTTAAACACGATCAGGTGTTTGAAAGTTTCCAAATAAAAATTTTAAAAAATAAATAAAAATAAAAACTAATCTTATTTTTTTTGCCACGTCTTCATTTCTGAAGGCGATAGATATCATTTCATAAAGTCATTACATTCAATTATAGTTTCATTGAAGTACATTACGTCGTTACCATTCTTAGTGTTTATATATATATATATATTATATGGTTAGATTATATGGTTAGATTATATGGTCAGATTATATGGTCAGATTATATGGTTAAATATATATGGTTATTAGTACAACACAAGTACATGAGACATGACAAGATAATTTATATACAACATAATGTTATATTACATTATATGTTATAAATTTGGATCAGAGCGAAAGATGTTGTTTATCTTAGAAACGTTCGGTTCTGCTGATTCGCGAATTTGAGCATTTAACTACTGTAAGCCTAATGAATGCCTTGTGAGGGTTGAACGCACTTAAAAAAAAAAAAAAAAAAAAATAATATGTGGACGTATTTTACATGTACATAATCCAATAGGTTGTGTGCGTAATATAGAGCGCGTAAAATATGGACTGATAGGTTGATAGGTATCAGTAGACAATAGGTAGGAAACAACATAACTAATGATGTATAGAGAATGGTTTTTTTTCTTTATTATTATTATTATTATTATTATTTATTAAGGAATTTACCATACATTCAATACGGAAGATGTCCAAATACTAAACACGTGATTCAGTGTTCAAGGTATGGAAAACGTGAAGAGAATTAAGTTACTTTATGACGTCATAGTTATTGAATTTGTACGTATAATACAAATCATTATTAGGAAGATTTACAAGAACGAATTAGAGACAAGAGTGGGTATTAATGACTAAGAAGTACAACTGCGGGTTCCAATCCTGTTATATGCAATGTGTATGCATAATCTAGGGACGAGGGTAAGATGCAAGACAATCATAATTAATTAATAACTTCTATAACAAATGAAAATGGATACGACTAAACCATAGGTATGGTAGATCGTAGGTTTTGACACGATCAAAAATAGGAAGCCACAAGTAAAATTATTATCCAAACTCGCGTTAAGTGATTTTGGTTCTTATGTAAAAATGAATATTGATTATTCATTTCATTTTTACATTGCTCTCCCCTTTTAAAAAAAACGATATTTATACAATAATCTAATAGGGTACCATTAATACAATACAAATGAGAAAATAACATCCTAACTACTTCAAGTTAGATGACGAATTTTTTTCTTTACATTACAAATTTTTATACAGACAAGTGAGTTATTATATAATAAAAAAATTCAAAGATTAATACTTCAATTTTAGACAAACAATTACGCTAGACAAAGAATGATATTGTTAAATTTTTTACAAAATTTTTATTTTTCTGTGGGAAAAAATTATGTACATAATGAATTAGGTAAAAGGAAAAAAATATAAATTATTTTCCAAAGTTACCCTGATCGTGCAGTCTATAACTAATTTTATTGACTATTGTAGGTAAAAAATCGAATTACGTAATGGATGATGTATAGACCTGTGGTCTAGTGTGTATTTGTGTGTATTAGATACAAAGTGTGTATCATAACTTTGAGGGACAGATTAGCGGAGAGGATTCTTAAATTAACTGAATAAATGCCTGAGCAAAAATTTATATATAGTAAGCAAAAAGGCTTAGGACTATATAAATAGCAGAGTTAGCACCTACACGCTATGAAATAGTTTGTGATTCGAATGATTTTAGAATAAGGTTTGTATATATAGTATATATAGTGTGCATACATGCGTGTGTATGTGTAGAGATTTGGAAGGTTTTTGAATTAACAAAGTTTAAAAATAATGTATAATAATTTAAGATGGGTTTTAGGGTTATAAAATCTTTTGAGTCAATTATTGTTGTTATTATTATTATCATTATTATTATAAAATCCTTTAAGTTCAAGGTAGTATTTAAGTATTTAATTAAATCAGTTCCACGTATTAAGGTAATACAAAGAAATGTACTTAGAGGACTTACAATTGATGAAAGTAAATCTCACGGTTTAAAAATTGAATTTTTGGAGATGGAATTAAATTCGACTACTAACATTCCTAGCTATATATGAACTATATAAACATTAACCAGAAGTATCGGTACGATAATTGAATTAAGAAAGTTAAGAATACAAATTAAAAATATAAATCAATTTATGCATTTTAATGAGCTAAACATAATTTTATAATATTCTTAAAAATAAAAGTAAATCGAACCTTAGATGAGTTTCGGCCAAGAATAAAAAGTGTTATTGAAATGGAAGGAAAGCATTTCGAACAATCTTTTCTTTTAATAATTTCAGGTAAATTTTACATTAAAAATTATTTTTATATACTAAAAAAAAATATTAAAAAGGTTTAATAATTTTTTGCATGTTAAGTAGAAAAATCATACTCTTTCGTTGAATGTTGATAGAATTTGAATTATTTGATATTTTAGTCTGAAAACTTGTTTGCATATGATAAATACATATGTTTTATTGTGTAGAAGTTTTATTAAAATTAAATGACAAAAAAGAATAAACACAACTGAAATTTAGGGCCATGTGCGGTCCTACGGGTAAATTTCCCGACCATACAGAGCAAGATAAATTAGGTACATGATCGATTAATTATTACACTATTTCTGTCATCATATAATCGCAATAATTATAAAACTCGTTACCAACATTTGTAAAAACGGTTTTGGTTGCCAACAATAAAATATGTCATTTTACCTATATATTTTTATACGCAACAATGGCATGAAAAAGAAGACAAATCGGTCCATTTCCTTCTTACAACAAAACAAAGAAAGGTTAACTAAAGACGCAACCCGGTCAATTCAGGTTGAATTAAATTATCTTTACAAAAAAAAAGGTTGAATTAAATTCTTAAATTACATTTTCTTAAATTAAATTCTCTTAACTTACAAAGAAAAAGTTGAATTCAATTGACTGCATTGAAATGACTTGGGACTTAAAAACTAACTGCTTCAAAACTAACTGCTTCAAAACTAACTGCTTCAAAACTAACTGCTTCAAAACTAACTGCTTCAAAACTAACTGTCTTCAAAACTAACTCTTCAAAACTGGCTTCTTCAAAACTGGCTTCTTCAAAACTGGCTTCTTCAAAACTGGGGCGGTTGTCCCTCTTGGATGCAACCTATTGACTTGACCTCTTATCAAGTATTTCTATGAATCTCTGGGGCGGTTGTCCCTTTTGGCGCAACCTTCTGACTTGACCTCTTATCAAGTATTTCTATAAATCTCTGGGGCGGTTGTCCATCTTGGCGCAACCTTCTGACTTGACCTCTTGTCAAGTATTTCTATAAATCTCTGGGGCGGTTGTCCATCTTGGCGCAACCTTCTGACTTGACCTCTTGTCAAGTATTTCTATAAATCTCTGGGGCGGTTGTCCCTTTTGGCGCAACCTTCTGACTTGACCTCTTATCAAGTATTTCTATAAATCTCTGGGGCGGTTGTCCCTTTTGGCGCAACCTTCTGACTTGACCTCTTGCCAAGTATTTCTATGTCTCTGGGGCGGTTGTCCATCTTGGCGCAACCTTCTGACTTGACCTCTTGTCAAGTATTTCTATAAATCTCTGGGGCGGTTGTCCATCTTGGCGCAACCTTCTGACTTGACCTCTTGTCAATTATTCTGAAACTATCTGACTTGAACGCTTGTCAAGTATTCTGAACTGTAACTTGAACTCTTATCAAGTATTCTTGAAACTTAACTGTCTAACTTGAACGCTTGTCAAGTATTCTGAAACTTAAACTATCTAACTTGAACGCTTGTCAAGTATCTTTATAAATCTCTGGGGTTTGGTTATCCCTTTTGGATGCAACCAACTGGAAACTGATTTGCAACTTATTTGCAAATAAAACTGACTCGAAACTACTTCGAGTATCTTTATAAATCTCTGGGGTTTGGTTGTCCCTTTTGGATGCAACCAACTGAAAACTGATTTGCAACTTATTTGCAAATAAAACTGACTTGCAACTTATTTGCAACGAAAACTGACTTCAAAACTGACTTGCAACTTATTTGCAACGAAAACTGACTTCAAAACTGACTTGCAACTTTTTGCAACGAAAACTGACTTCAAAACTGACTTGCAACTTTTTGCAACGAAAACTGACTTCAAAACTGACTTGCAACTTATTTGCAACGAAAACTGACTTCAAAACTGACTTGCAACTTTTTGCAACTAAAACTGACTTGCAACTTCTTTGCAACAAAACTGACTTGAAACTTTCAACTAAAACTGACTTGCAACTTTTTGCAACTAAAACTGACTTCAAAACTGACTTGCAACTTATTTGCAACTAAAACTGACTTCAAAACTGACTTGCAACTTCTTTGCAACTAAAACTGACTTGCAACTTGCAACAAAACTGACTTGCAACTTATTTGCAACAAAACTGACTTCAAAACTGACTTGCAACTTCTTTGCAACTAAAACTGACTTGCAACTTCTTTGCAACTAAAACCGACTTCAAATATCTCTCTAAATCTATAACTCTCTGTAAACTCTCTCTCTCTTAATTTGCAAGTCAATTCAATTCAATAAATTGAAAAAAATTTGCAAACAAAAATATAAAATGTAAACAACATTTCACTCCGGTATTATTATGTTTGGTACATAAAATAAAATTATTCTATACTGAATATAACAGTGAAAATAACTTAAATTAACTCTCTTTTGAAATTAACTCTCTTTTGAAATTAACTCTCTTTTGAAATTAACTCTCTTTTGAAATTAACTCTCTTTTGAAATTAACTCTCTTTTGAAATTAACTCTTTTGAAATTAACTCTCTTTTGAAATTAACTCTCTTTTGAAATTAACTCTCTTTTGAAATTAACTCTCTTTTGAAATTAACTCTCTTTTGAAATTAACTCTCTCTGAAATTAACTCTCTTTGAAATTAACTCTCTCTTACATTTAACTTCTCTTACATTTAACTCTGTTACAATTAGTTTCACTAAAAAAATGTATCACTAGTGTCTGAAGTGTTCACTGTGTTTCTTGTAAATTCTGACTTAATACTCATTATTAACTGTTAATAATACTGACTTTTCAAGTGTTTATAAATTACTTAAGAAAACAAAATGTACTTAACAAAATTTTCTATGGGGAAATCCTTGAGACGTGTCCTGAAGACGTCTTGTTGGCTACTTCTTCTTGGATGAAAACTAGGCGTGAAGAACTTGGAGTCGTGACACACCGGTCAAGGGTGGATGTTACGAACTAGAAGTCGTGACACGCCGGTCAAATGGTTTTATCCTGATAAATCTTCTTTTATAAATCTTCTTTTATAAGTCTTCTTTTATAAGTCTTCTTCTTTTATAAGTCTTCTTCTTTTATAAGTCTTCTTCTTTTATAAATCTTCTTCTTTTATAAATCTTCTTCTTTTATAAATCTTCTTCTTTTAGAAATCTTCTTCTTTTATAAATCTTCTTTTATAAATCTTCTTCTTATCCTGGTAAAGGGTCGCCAGCTGTTAACCCCCCCTTTATGGCCCTTAATCGGTTCGGATCGACGGGGGTTCTAGTTACGGAGTCAAGCAACGGATATTTCTTCTGTTACTTTTCTTCTATAATTTTCTAATTCTTTCTCTGATACTTTATAACTTATCGACTTTACTAAGTTCCTCTGACGATAGCCCAACTCGAGGGGGAAAATAAAAAGTTTCTCTTACTGTAAATTTACTTCTTAAAAATATACAGGTACTGCTCTGAATTTACAGGGGTAGAGGTTCGACCTCCCTCCCCGCAGCGAGGCTGCTAACCAGGGGAGTCTCTTAGCAGTGACCAAAGCAGAGTCTCGTAATGAAGTGTTCTTCATTTTACAAATACATGTATAAAATATGCCTGAATGTTGGGGGATGGCAGTTGGAGGTTAAGCTTCCCCCCTTTTAAACACGATCAGGTGTTTGAAAGTTTCCAAATAAAAATAAATAAAAATAAATAAAAATAAAAACTAATCTTATTTTTTTTAGCCACGTCTTCATTTCTGAAGGCGATAGATATCATTTCATAAAGTCATTACATTCAATTATAGTTTCATTGAAGTACATTACATCGTTTACCATTCTTACAGTGTTTATATATATATATATATATATATATATACTGTATATATATATATATGGTTAGATTATATGGTTAGATTATATGGTTAGATTATATGGTCAGATTATATGGTTAGATTATATATGGGTATTAGTACAGCACAAGTACATGAGACATGACAAGATAATTTATATACAACATAATGTTATATTACATTTTTAATATGTTATGAATTTGGATCAGAGCGAAAGATGTTGTTTATCTTAGAAACGTTCAATTCTGCTGTGATTCGCGAATTCGACCACTCAACTACTGTAAGCCTAATGAGTCTTGAGGGTGAACGCACTTAAAAGAAAAAAAAAAAAAATACATGTGGACGTATTTTACATGTAAGTAACAGAATAGGTTGTGTGCGTAATATAGACGCGCGTAAAATATGGACTGATAGGTTGATAGGTATCAGTAGACAATAGGTAGGAAACAACATAAATAATGATGTATAGAGAATGAAGTTTTTTTTCTATTTTATTATTATTATTATTCTTATTAAGGAATTTACCATACATTCAATACGGAAGATGTCCAAATACTAAACACGTGATTCAGTGTTCAAGGTATGGAAAACGTGAAGAGAATTAAGTTACTTTATGACGTCATAGTTATTGAATTTGCACGTATAATACAAATCATTATTAGGAAGATTTACAAGAACGAATTAGAGACAAGAGTTGGTATTAATGACTAAGAAGTACAACTGCGGGTTCCAATCCTGTTATATGCAATGTGTATGCATAATCTAGGGACGAGGGTAAGATGCAAGACAATCATAATTAATTAATAACTTCTATAACAAATAAAAATGGATACGACTAAACCATAGGTATGGTAGATCGTAGGGTTTTGACACGATCAAAAATAGGAAGCCACAAGTAAAATTATTATCCAAACTCGCGTTAAGCGATTTTGGTTCTTATGTAAAAATGAATATTGATTATTCATTTCATTTTTACACACACACATATATATATATATATATATATATATATATATATATATATATATATATATATATCAACGTAAAGAACGACGCTTGTATAGGAGAATATTCCGCGCAAGATGAGGAGAGAAAACGAAACAAATGAAAAAATAAGGTAACCACCCGGGAATCGAACCCGGGATCTTCCGATTGCCGGTCAGATATGATAACCATTACACCATGGGCCTCACTCGATCAAATGCCGTAATTCTTCTACATACGCACAGAAACCAATGCTCCAAGAGGGCACCTCCCGCATGCCGTACATTATATACATTTTAACTGCAAACATGCAGTATAATTAACGTAAAGAACGACACTTGTATAGGAGAATATTCCGCGCAAGATGAGGAGAGAGAACGAAACAAATGAAAAAATGAGGTAACCACCCGGGAATCGAACCCGGGATCTTCCGATTGCCGGTCAGATATGATAACCATTACACCATGGGTTTCTGCGCGTATTTAGAAGAATTACGGCATTTGATCGAGTGAGGCCCATGGTGTAATGGTTATCACATCTGACCGACAACCGGAAGATCCCGGGTTCGATTCCCGGGTGGTTACCTCATTTTTTCATTTGTTTCGTTCTCTCTCCTCATCTTACGCGGATTATTCTCCTATACAAGCGTCGTTCTTTACGTTAATTATACTGCGTGTTTGCAGTTAAAAGTATATAATATATATATATATATATATATATATATAATATATATATATAAACACACAGTATACATATATATATATATATACTGTGTATATATATATATATATATATATATATATATATATATATATATATATGAGAAAATTGTGCTTTGCGTAAATAACTGTGGATAAGGTTATTAGAGAGGAACTGTCTTGATACATCTGACAACTTTTCCGTCAGCTGATGGATTTAAAGAAAGTAATATAAAATAAACCTACAGTAAATGCAAAAAAATTCACTTTTTTACATGAAGGTCAAAATATAACAAAAACCCACTCTAATAGACAGAGTTTATTTCCACAACAGTTTCGATGCCCACTGGCATCCTCTTCGGGTGGATACAGAAAAACGAATTTCTGTATCCACCCGAAGAGGATGCCAGTGGGCATCGAAACTGTTGTGGAAATATACTCTGTCTATTAGAGTGGGTTTTTATTATCAAACCTATAGTAAATTATAGCCGCCCATGTATCTAAAACGATTTACATACATTCAGTAACATATTTTGATTAGCAAAATACGTTTAGAAAAATAATATTGGTTTAAAGACCTCGCTGGCAACTCTCAGTCGAGGTGCTGAGGAGTTTGTCTGATTTGGTGGGTAAAAGAATGATCATTTACTATTCTGCACATGCATTCGTGTTGATACCTATTTCTAGATTAAGACAAAAAATTTGTTTTTGCTTTAAATTTGGATTACCATAATTGAGTTTTTGTTTGAAAGAGGATCTAGCCGTCGATACATGGCCTCGTGGCGGTTTTCTGCCACGAGAAGTTCAGTTGCTTTGACTATTGGCTGTGTCGTATTTTGAGACTTTTAACCCTTTAAGCCCTGAATTTTTTTTGTAGGGTTAAGTTATGAATGCTTGTATTTGAAACGTTAGCAATTTGTACCTTCAGTCCTTAAAGGGTTAACATTAGCCAAGATCTTTTTTGCGCTTGATCCTGTTGTTTTGAATTCGTTCAGAACGGATTTAGACAAGAGGGGAGAGGTGCTAAAACTCTGGTAGCTTTTCCTTATACATTTGTATGCTCCTCTTACAATTTTTATTTTTCTATTTTATTTATTTATTTTGTGACCTATATATAGTCTCGAACTTGTTATTTATTTCAGTGTTCCTGAGGATGTCATTAGACGAAAGCGCTTGAGCACCACTCTGTGTTTCCTTTTCCTTCGTGGTTCTTTTCATCATAAATATTATTCACGTGTTACTTTCTTGAAATAATTTTCATATATATATATATATATTCAATTACTTTTCTCTAATAGTTTTATTCAGATTGTTCCCAACGCTGGGATCTGAGAGAGGAAAGCGAACGACTTTAAAAAGAAATTAGAGGACAGATGAGTCGGAAACTTTTCTATTTTAATTTTGCCATCCAGTCATGCTTAATTAAATTATTTGCATATCTTATTAACAAACTTTGCGTAACAACTATTTTGTACTGCATTCATTCGGTATTTGGAAACCTTATTAGCTCATTTCCTTGACAATTTTCTAAAACTTTTTCTTATATGTTATGTGTTAAAACTTCTTTATTATAAACCAGATACGAGGAAAAGTTTAACACTTTTCAATCTCTCTCTCTCTCTCTCTCTCTCTCTCTCTCTCTCTCTCTCTCTCTCTCTCTCTCTCTCTTTGCAGACGTGTTCGATGAGTGTGGGGGCAAGAATACCTTATTAAACAAGGAACTACCCGCGAATGTTTACAAAAAAAAGTCGATTACTAAAACTTTATATACACCATTTTTTGTATAAGAGGGAGTATATATTTACTACTTTATTATTATACATATAAAGTTCAGTTAAAGAGTGTATGTAGTCCGTGTGGAAAGGAAATTACAGCGGTTTATATACAATTATTTGTTATTTTATTTTTTAACTTGAATAATGTAAATCATTATTCATCAGCTTTTAGTGTATTTTATTAGTTTCTAGTAACTCGCCAAAACAAGGAAATGTGTTTTGAGTGAATTAACGTGCAATTAGACAATGCGGGATTACTCGTGAAGTTAACAAGTTAAAATTGCATTAAAAAGTATTAGCGCTCACTATCCGCTGATAATAAAAATAATTAATCAGTGAGGAAGGACAGAAACTGACCCAACGCTCCGGGCAGACGAACGCGGCCAATGGCATTAACTCTTGAATTATTATTCGTCAACATTATCGGGGTCGAACCCCCGATTTCGTTTATAGGAAAACGATGCTACCCACTAAGCTACGGGCGCTGGTTGATACTTTTCATATTTCAATACCGATTTTTTTACTTTTTTTTTACTTTTTGCATGAATTATTTTTAGATGTTGCTATTTCTTTTAATTTTCGTAGAACCGCATTTAGGTTACATTTTTTAAGTTTAGTTATTTTCTGTACATTTAATTTATATAAAAGACTGGTCGTATATTTCAAAAGTGTATTTGTGTTTGTTTTGAGGAAATTTTCGACATCTCATATTAAGTTTAAATTTTCAGACCTCATCCCAAATAAAGTTAAAATCCTTGAAAAGTATCTCTTAAACGAAACTTTAATATATTAAAGATTTTATTATCATTTATAAATTAATTTTGGGGGTTAGAGTCCCGGTTCAGATTTCAGCGACTAAGATGATTCTCTGATTCTTCTTTGGTGGGGTTAGTAATTCGAATCCTGCGGAAAACTGTAGGTCCTTCCGTCACTTGACCTTAGATGTTACGAAGAAGTTAAACAACCCCAAACATTATTATAAGACTAACAAATTGTGAAATTGGTTGAATACAAAAATTTATACACTAATTTAAATATATTGTTTTTAATCCGACAGACTAAACTTTGAAGTTTTAATTTTTATTTAACAAAATAAAAACTAAAGCCATTATTACTCGTAGGATCTCAGAATCAAATATCTTTTAAGTATTTCAAGAGACATTTTATTGCTGAGATAACAATATAAAATTTAATGTTGAAAATAAATGTAATTCAACATTCCCACGCTTCATTCATCGAAGTCACATCCACAACACAAACCATTTAAAATTTAAAAATGGAAAATTTTTCATTCCTTTCTACCCATCCAATATATGTGATTCCACAGAGAGACTCTTTCTATTAAAGCAAACTCTAAATTGACTATATCAATAAATTGCGTTGACCAACAGTAATGTATTTTCGGTCTGTGATGTTGCAGCCATCTTTTTTTCTTTTTTTTTAAGAGTTCATCTGCAGACCTGGCTAAATTGCATTTTTTGTTTGATGAGCATTTGGATTCTTCACTATCAAAGCTTTATATACGTTCCCACCGTGATTGCAAATGTGTGAAGGTGTTCCCCATGTTGTTTTTATAGATAAAATTACACCGAAGTGTGGATTCACATAGAAACAAAACAATATACAAAACTCAAAAACTAAAAAAAAAACAATTAGGAAAGAGAGTATAGTTCAAATGTACAGGGTGTCTATACAGTCACGCATCATAGGAACATAAGCAATGTTTATTTATTTGTCTCTATCAGGTCAAATATGTTGAGGAACATTCAAAGAAACCTGCTTTTTCGTTTACAAACATGTTTTGAGATTGGTGGGAATCATTTCGAACAAATAAATAAAACAAAATAAATAAATAAGCAAAATAAATGTATTTGCTTATGATGCGTGACTTTATGGACACCATGTAGATTTTACAGTACACCATTATTCAAGAGGAAATTACTACTTTTCTACACAAACAATATATGGTTGATAGCTGATATGTAGCTATTCAACATTTATTATTTGAACATGCCGTAGGAAGAATAAAAGATTTTCCGGCCAAATGGATGCGATTTTGTTCATGTTCTACGTAAGAAAATTGAAATTTCAAATAATAATAATAATAATAATAATAATAATGATATATTATTATTATTATTATTATTATTATTATTATTATTATAGTGTTTTACGGATTTTTCCAAATTTCTAAAGATTTCCCTGAATACGTCAGAAATTTTATTGAAAACAGTCGTGGAATAAAATAATATAATTCTTCTACTCGTGTTATTTCTAACGACTCGTCCAGTAGTATAGACGTATAAATGCTGAGTGGGTGAAGTGGGGTAGCGTGAAGGTGGGAAGGGGAAGGGGGGAGGGGGAATGCCATGTCAAGTGGGAGAAGGGGAGTGTAAAAAAAAAAAACCTAACCTAACCTGACCTAGAGAGCGCAACCTCGACAATAATAATAATAATAATAATAATAATAATAATAATAATAATGTAACGTCACACTATGAACTTTAGCCGTCACTGTTTGAATAGACAAAAAAATCCGTTAGAAGATATTCGGGGCACCAACTGTAAAAATTTTATTATGCACTTTAAATATATATAAAAAATTCAAGATAATTTTAACACAACTCCGTACACTGAAACTTCTCAATACAAACTGATCCAGGCAGCCAGTGCCCGTTTGAATCGGTTGATACTTTCAACTTAAAATGCAGCTGACGAGGAAGCTTCTAACAGTGGCTGTATCCTCCAGCGCGGGACACATCAATGCGAAGAAGAGGGATGTCAAACTGAAACATCAAAGCGCTGGTGGCCAAACTTCCTCAAATCTCTGTGCAGCGGGCTATCTACGGTTGGCCAGACTGGCAGTCGACGGCCTGTTGCGTGGCACGGTCAGAGTGCCGATCGGCTCCCGGGTCGGACCTATACCAGCGTGCTATTTTTTTCATTTACGGGGAGCAATTGCGCGCTTCCCGGACTACGCTTACTCTCCGGCGACATTAAGACTAATCCAGGCTCCACTACAACTTCCACATGTCACCATACACAAAGGCAGACACTTATACAAGAAACAAAACTAAAACCACACACAAAACAACCACCATCCCTGACTTCACGGCGATCCGTCAAGATCGTACTGGGGATCACGGGGGTGGACTCATCATTTACATACGTAAAAGCATTAGCTACACTGATGCCACTCAAAACATTACAAACACAATCCAAGCAGATAACACGATAGAAATACAGGCAGTTAACATTAAAACACGCGCAAAACAATACAGAACAACATACACACATATCACATGAAGCAGGATACTCAAACTCTTCCCCAGACATAACGTTCTGTTCCCTCTTACTGTTCCCTCTTACTAGCAACACATACACACTGTAGAACAGAAAAACAACTGTCATCAGACCACCTGCCCATCATCATTACAACACGTTCTATACTCTGCCCAACAGCCTTAGGCACACTTACAGAAATTACAAGAGAGCTGATTGGGAACAATTCAAAATACAGACTGAGGAACAATTCACCACATTAAACAGCACACCCATCATAAACATCAATACAACATTCAAGACATTTAATCAGATCATCAATAATGCAAACAAATACGTACCCAAGGGCAACAATAGGAAATACAACCCAAATTACACTAGAGAAATAGCCCACCTCATAAGGCAACGTAACAACCTCAAACATAACACAAAAACACCACACACAGAAACCATAAAACAGCAGATACAACAGCTCAACACAGAAATAAACAACAAACTTAAAGAAAAACAAACAGAAACATTTAGGGAATTCATTACAACACTAAACCACTCCAGAGATACATCCAGGCTATACAAGACTATAAACAGCATTACCCATTCTAACAGCGGCATTCACACCTCACACGCGGCTATCTGTCGCAGCCAAAATAATATCCCAAGATATACACAAGAAGTTAACATTCTAGTTAATCACTACGCAAAGATAAGTCACTTAAACAGAGACAACAACCAGAAACACGCAGACAGACAAACAGCCAGACTCGACACGACCATTATACCCTTCGATACAGACCAGACCACCAAGATCATCAAAAACATTAAGAATTCGAAGGCTACTGGACCAGACAACATATCTAACATGCACGTTAAACACTTGGTCCCACAGGGGATACTAGCTCTCACAAACATCATCACATATTCATACCGACACTGTATTAATCCTTACATATGGAAACAAGGTAAACTTATTACACTACTCAAACCGAACAAAAATCCAACAGAACCAGCTTCCTATAGACCCATTACTTTAATATGCACACCTTCCAAAGTAACAGAAAGACTAATCTTACAAATCAACAACCCAGACATACCACTATCGCCTACTCAACATGGATTCAGACCTCACCACTCAACCACGACATTACTCACTAACCTCAGGCAGCACATCATGGATGGCATCAATTCCAGACGACAGCTCAACGTACACTATTAGCAACAATAGACATTAGTAAAGCATTTGATGCAATAACACCCAAAATGTACAGTAGCTGAGCTACTATCTTTCAGGAAGATACTCACATGTCACATTTAAGGGCAAGTCATCCAAAAACAAGCTTTTTCCGAACGGGGTTCCTCAAGGCTCTGTTCTCTCACCAAGATTCTTCAACTTATACATGCATGACATTCCAACACTCATAGATAACAAACTTACATTATCATCATATGCAGATGACAACACTCTCATCCACACACAACAACATCGACACCGCTACAAATAACCTACAAACATACATAAACAGTATACAAGACTGGCTCACAAACAATAGATCAAAGTAGCGCCACAAAATCAACCATCACCTTGCTAACAAGCAACACAAAAGAACACCAGATAACTCTACAGATTACACTAAACAACACCAACATTCCACACACTCACAAGACCAAAATACTTGGGGTCACATACAACACATCATTATCTTTTGCAAACCACATTCAGGACATTAAAAACAAATGTACTTCAAGACTTAACACGCTTAGGCTACTAACAGGCACAAACTTTGGACACCAGCGGGAAACAACATCACTCATATACAAACAATATATTCGCTGAGTTATGGACTATGCTAGCCCATGCTGTGCACCCATTATCTCAAATACACACATAAACACCTTACAGACAATACAAAACAACGCACTTCGTATCATTACAGGATGTACTCAAACAACACCAATAGAACACCTGCACACAGAAACAGAAATACTGAAAGTTTAGGAACATTTAGACATGAGGGGAACACAATTCATGGCAGCAGCGACAACTAACCCACAACACCCTTGCCACTACATGTACAATCATGCACCAACACCTCGCACCATTAAAGTAACACCAGAGAGACATTATAACCAAATACTCCATTCCATACCACGCCCCAAAGACATCACACAAAAAACACATACACACACACACACCTAACCCACAAAGCACTGACACGACTCGGTCCGAATGCGGTCCTAGGTGCGAAGTCGCCACCCAATGACAGATCAGAGACCCAACCTGAGCAGATCGGATCGAGTTAACTTAGCACGATTCCGATGTGGACATTACCCCTACTTACAGACATATAAACACAGACTAGACAACTCCACAGACGACACCTGCCACCTGTGCCAGGACACACCACAAACAATTGAACACATTATGACAGACTGTACCGCTCTATCACAACATGGAGCACAACACAACATCACTAGTGCGTGAACCTCTGGTCCACTCCAAAGAGGGCGATCAGTTGCCTGCGTGCGCCCCCGGCGCCGGCTTGCTCGATCAGGGTGGACTGATCGGCTAACCAACAACAACAACAACTTAAAAAGCCAATCTGGCTGGCCCCTTCCAACCAGGTTACACACACACACACACACACACACACACACACACACACACACACACACATTCAAAAGTTGAGAGGAAATGAAATGCACAGCCTTAAAACGTAAAATAACTTATTTAAAGTGCACCAGTAAAAACAATAATTTATAAATACGTACAAGTAAAATAAACATTGAATAAATCTAAAAAATAATAATAATAATAATAATAATAATAATAATAATAATAATAATAATAATAATAATAATATAATAATAATAATAATAATAATAATAATAATAATAATAATAAGCGAGTCAAAATTTTTAATAATTTATAAAATAAATAATATAATCAGTAAAAAAATAATAATAAGGACGACGATAAAATTTAAATAAAAGTATGTACTCTGACTAATCATTTGTCACAGTAACTGAAGGGAACGGGATCGTAGGTCTCAAGTAACTGTAGACATTTCCTGTAGGTCCCAGGTAACTGTAAACGTTTCCTGTAGGTATTATGACACAGATTAGTCCCTCTAGGGCTCTTTCACTCCTAGTTTCTGCGCTCAGAAGCTGTGAGTCCCCACAATCAACTGAGGAGGCGCAGCCTCGTCAACAACTCCTGGTTCTTCTAAACTTACCAGAGCTTTGAGAGAGGTAAAGTTGGCAATCTGTCAGTTTGCCGAGTTTAAAGTGATGCCCTTCGCCTTCACGATGTACTTGAAATCATCCCTGATCCTCACACGTACCCGTAAGTTTTTAACCACTCGACAAAACGAGGCCGCGTAAACTCTCACCATACTTCTCCTTGATCTCATCAGCGAGTTCTCCGAGGAATTCACCAATTCACCATCTTTTTCCGTCAAAACCACACTGATAGTATCGGCGTACAAAACCCGCCGACCCAGAAAATGCATTAGGCCCAAAAGCTTGATGCGGCCGTGAGCCTTTGTAAAGCTGGCCACAGGGAGGTTTGTGATGCCGGAGGTGTCTGTAGCTAACTCGGTCCCATTGTAAAGTATTATGGACATATTACCTACGTGCACAATTTCAAGAACCTCTTTAAAGTAATTGATAAATGAAATAATCTTCCCGCGTCAGTCGTTAACTCTACCAGCGTTAATATGTTTAAGAACCGTTTAGATAGGCATTTTAAAAATATTAACGTTGTTTAAAATAAAAAAAACAATTAGCAACAGGAGCTCTGGGGGTGGTGGTCGAGGATGAGTCTGTTGACGATTAAT
This sequence comes from Bathynomus jamesi, assembly GCA_023014485.1. Taxonomy (NCBI): domain Eukaryota; kingdom Metazoa; phylum Arthropoda; class Malacostraca; order Isopoda; family Cirolanidae; genus Bathynomus; species Bathynomus jamesi. The sequence continues at coordinate 84,836 of JAJOZX010000406.1, forward strand.
GCCAGCTTGTGACATGCCAGCGTGTGATATGCCAGCAGAAAAATTAGAAAAAAAAAATTAGACTAACATGAACGTAGATGTAGCTCGTAGCGTAAACTAACCCACTTTTTGTTTAACTTGTTTAACTTTACCTACTTTTTTTTCTTATCCTCTCCTTACTTGCATCTCTGTAACTCTTTACTTGCATGTCTGTAGTTTGCATGGTATGACGGTGAGTTACGACTGTGTTTGCATGGTTTGTAAGCGTTCTTATTTTACTTCTTTTCATCTTTCACCTCTCTCCTATTTTCTTCGACTATTTTTCTGACTTGTCGGCAGTGGCCGGCGGATGATGATGGTGAGTCTTTTTTCTCTTTTTCTGAATGAATGTTAACCCACGAGTGATTGGTGTTGCTACTTACTTAACCCCTTATTCTCTTCTCTTTTAACCCCCTACTCTTTCCTTTCTCTCGGGCTAACCTTAGAGTGGATCTTAGGGTCTTTGTTAAGCTTAGCTTCTGTAGATCTGTAGCTCATCAGCTTTGACGTCAGTCAGACTCTGTACTCATACATCAGCCAGACTCTGTACTGAACGGACGTATTTCCTGAGCTCTCTGATATTGCTTTTACTTTTGCATATTGCTAATAATTTTACTTTTGGAAAGTTTTGAATTTTATATACTTGCGTTTATATTCACATTGTTATAGTTAAGTAATTGAATATTAGTGGTTTTTAGCGATTTAGAAGTTTTCATAGCGTGCCGGCTTAATTTAACTTAAACTTGTGACGGTTGTAAACTATTTTTAACTGCGCGATGCCGTCGCAGAAAGCTTCGTGTGTTAGGTGTGGGGTAAACCGGCGGTATTCGGATTTTAAAGATTATAATGGCGGTCCTATAGCGATTACCGAGAGATCAGTTTGTTTCTTTTGCGAGTTAAGGGAGGAAATAGTTGACATAAAACGCAGTGTTCGTGAGGTAAAGGAAAGACTTGCAACGCTTGATGAGGGCAGGGGTACGGCTACGGTTGACGAAAGCCGAACCAATACTAACGTTGAAGACGTTAGTAATTTGAAGGGTGAGGTGTGTAACCTAGTTTCTAGTTTAGGTAGCTTATCGGGAAGGTTGGATAGAGTTGAGGAAGGGGTTAAGGTTGGTCCGAGATTAGTAGATGGGGAGGGATTTAGAGAAGTTAAGGGTAGAGCTAGGCCGCGTACGTTAGGTGATAGGAATCCCCCCACTATCGAGGTTTCGAACCCTTTCGCCCATTTGGAAAGGGACGTAAATGAGGGGGAAACTATTTTAATTGGGGACTCTTTAGTGCGCCATATGGACAAAGAATTCGTTGAACGGCATCCAACCAAGAGGAGGAGGGTCTGTCTCCCAGGGGCCAGGGTTGACAGAGTTAGAGACGAAGTGGATAGGATTGACGTTGCCTACCGTCACTCGATGTTGGTGACGATGGTAGGAGGCAACGACTCGTATAGGCCCGATATGAGAGTGCCTGACCTTTTTGAGAGATATAGGGGATTAATTAGGTCCCTGAAGGCGAGGTCAGATAGGTCTTTAGTTCTAGGTATTACCCCTAGGCACGGTTTGGGTCTTAGGATTACGTCAAAAACAATATTTTTGAATAATAAATTAGAAGAGATTTGTGCTGAGGAAAATGTACCCTTCGTAAAGATGTGGTCAGAATTCAGTGATCCTAGCCTTTTTATAAAAGATGGGGGTGCATTTTAATGAAATAGGTAACGCTAGGCTAGGTAGGTTAATTGACGAAAACGTACGAAAGCTGTATAGGTCGAAGCCTTCTTTAAACGTTGTGGGTCCGGGGAACGCGGGCCCGACGTGAAAAATAGTTTAAAACGCCGGCCCGTGGTAAAAAATAATTTAAACGTCCTTTATTGTAACGCGCGTAGTATTAGAAATAAATTAAACGAATTTAAGACGATAATTTATTCCGGCAACTACGATATAGTTGCTATCACTGAAACGTGGTTAAATACCGTGACTCGAGACTTGTTGGGGGACTTGATGTCCCGAGTTTTAAACTCTCTACTAATGATAGGTTACATAGGTTTAGTGGCGGCGTTTTGCTGTACATTCGTAATTCCCTTAGGGCTATCGAGGTTAAGATAGATTTTCCGGCAGCAATTAATGCGATATGCGTTGAAGTTAGGGCGCGTAGTATTAGTTTTAATTTTGTTGTTGTTTATAGACCTCCCGTTCAACACCTCGATACAGATACTAGATTTTACTCACTTCTTGGTAACTTTATTAATACTCGGAATAGTATAATTGTCGGAGACTTTAACTGCCCTAATGTTAATTACGAGACTTTTACTGGTAATGAGGAGGGTTTGAGAATGAGTTCATGGAAGATAATTTTTTACGACAGATGGTTACCGAACCAACGCGCGGTGACAATATTTTAGATTTGGTGATGACGAACGGCGAAAATATAGTCGAAGGTTTAGAAGTAGGCGAGAGTTTAGGATGTTGTGATCATCAAATTCTTAGGTTTAAGTTATTAATAGAAAACACAGGATAGTAACGTAATAGAAGTCCCTGATTTTCGTAGGGCTAATTTTGATAGTTTTGCGGATAGGATGAGAGTAGTGGACTGGGATAACTTATTTATGGGTAATAACACAAATTTGCATTGGGAGGAGTTTAAAGAAAGTTTTATGAATATTGAAAGGGAGTTTATTCCTCGTAGGCCCAAGCGCGCTAGAAATCATAGTAGGCCCATGTGGGGGACTAGGGAAATAGGCGAGTTCATAAACAAGCGTAACAGAGCGTATGGACTTAATAGGCGCAATGGCACGGCAGCTAACTTTAATAGATATATCGTGCTCAGACGTCAGGTTAAAAGATCAGTTAGGAATGCTAAGCGTAATTTAGAGATACTTATAGCTCCGGATAGTAAACATAATCCAAAAAAGTTTTTTGAATACGTCAATAATCGTAAGCCGATAAAACATAACATAGGCCCTCTTGTGGATGTTAACGGCGCTTTGGCTTCTGACGCTCAGGCGATGGCGGGTATTTTCAATAACTTTTTTGCGACAGTTTTTACCGAAGAAGACGTAAATAATGTCCCCCGACGTGGACGATATCGTTCCATTTAGTAGCGAGACTATTTTGGCTGAAATAACTGTTTACGAGGGTGAGATTGCGCATTATATCGATAGGCTAAAAGTTAGCAAGGCTCCAGGCCCTGACGTTTTTTATCCCAGACATTTGAAAGATTTGAAAGACGTTATCGTAGGCCCCTTAACGAAGATTTTTAATCCGTTACTCGAAACGGGGATTATTCGTGAAGACTTCAAATTAGGTAACGTCACGCCTATTTTTAAAAAAGGCGACCGCACAGTACCTAGCAATTATAGGCCCATTAGCTTAATGTCAATTGTTGGTAAACTTTTGGAATCCGTAGTTAGGGATCGTATCATCGATCACTTAGAAAGTAGAGCTTTGATTAATAGTAGTCAGCATGGGTTTCGACCCCATAGATCTTGTTTAACTAATTTGTTAGAATTTTATAACGAAATAGTGCGCGAATACGATAGGCATAGAGCGGCTGACGTTATTTACTTAGATTTTAAAAAGGCGTTCGATACAGTTCCGCATAGAAAATTAATTGCGAAGGTCAAAGCGCACGGTTTACTCTGTCAGGTAGCTAACTGGTTAGAGGAATGGCTTCGTGCTAGGAGACAGAGGGTCGTTGTCAATGGTAGGAATCAGGGTGGTTGGATGTAGGTAGCGGTGTCCCACAGGGTTCAGTGTTAGGCCATTGCTATTCGTAATTTACATTAACGACATAGATGTAGGACTGACTAGTGACGTGTCAAAATTCGCTGACGATACTAAAATAGGCGGTAAGGTTGTTAACGAGGAAGATAGAAATAGGCTCCAAGACGATGTAAATAGGATTATGGAGTGGACGGATAAGTGGCTGATGCATTTAACGTTGACAAATGTAAAGTTTTGCATATAGGTTCTCGTAACAATAATTACACGTACACGATGGATGATAGAGAGTTATCGAGCGTTGACGAGGAAGTAGAATTAGGCGTACGCGTATCTAAGGATTTAAAAGTTAGGAACCAGTGCCTGGAGTCTTGCGCAAAAGCTAATAGAATGTTTGGCTTCACAGCGCGTAATTTCGAATTTAAATCGAAGGATATTATATTGCCCCTTTACAAGTCCCTAGTCAGGCCTCATTTAGAATATGCCGTTCAGTTTTGGTGCCTGTATTTACGTGAGGATATTGATTGGTTAGAAAGAGTTCAGCGTCGTGCCACGAAACTAATTCCGTCATTGCGCAACAAGCCTTATGAAGATAGGATTAAAGTGTTAGACTTGCATTCACTCGAAACTAGGAGATTAAGGGGGGGGGGGCTTATTGAAGTTTTCAAAATCGTTAATAACATCGATAACGTAAATTTTGACAAACTGTTCACTTTCGATAATCGCAATACTCGTAATAACGGATTTAAGTTGCGTGGCAGACGTTTCATTACTAATATCGCTAAAAACTTCTTTACGTTTAAGGTAATTGATAAATGGAATAATCTTCCCGCGCCCCTCGTGAACTCTACCAGCGTTAATATGTTTAAGAACCGTCTAGATAGGCATTCTAAAAATATTAACGTTGTTTAAAATAAAAAAAAACAATTAGTAACAGGAGCTCTGGTGATGGTGGTCGAGGATTAGTCTGTTGACGATTAATGCCAACTTGTTACATGCCAGCGTGTGATGCCAGCAATAAAAAAAAATTAGATTAACACGAACGTAGATGTAGCTCGTAGATTAAACTAACCCACTTTTTGTTTAACTTTACCTACTTTTTTCTTTTTCTTATCCTCTCCTTACTTGCATGTCTGTAACTCTCTTTACTTGCATTTCTGTAGTTTGCATGGTATGACAGTGAGTTATGACTGTGTTTGCATGGTTTGTAAGCGTTCTTATTTTACTTCTTTTCATCTTTCACCCCTCTCCTATTCTCTTCGACTATTTTTCTGACTTGTCGGTAGTGGCCGGCGGATGATGATGGTGAGTCTTCTTCTCTTTTTCTGAATGAATGTTAACCCACGAATGATAGGTGTTGCTACTTACTTAACCCCTTATTCTCTTCTCTTAACCCCCTACTCTTTCCTTTCTCTCGGGCTAACCTTAGAGTGGATCTTAGAGTCTTTGTTAGCCTTAGCTTCTGTAGATCTGTAGATCTCACACCTCGCTAAAATTTTGAGCTAAATGCACGTTCCCCTTGTCAATGTTCTGTGGAAACTTGCCTCCAAAGCTGTTCAAAAAGAGCTTTGCACGAAAGCGCTTGTCAGGTTTTCCGCAATATTATCCCGCTTAAGCTGTATCCTCTGTCTCGGAAACGCTGAATGTAATCTGTTTTTGCGTCCTCGGTGTTAACACTTCGTGGATAGCCTCAGCGCCGGCTCTTCCATTAAGCAGATCACGCAGTGTGCGTGGGGCCCCGCAAGGCGGGAGAGCCCCCAGCGAGCGGTATTAAAAAATTAATTAATGAATGATTGACAGAAATAAAAAAATGGGCCAAATTTTGATGTTTTTTAAAACTCTTCTAGCCCATTCATTTTATTTCCATATAAAATCTAGCAGTTTTTTTGTTGTTAAAATCATAAAAATTAAAATGTAAACAAAAGCCTAATGTGTGCCATCAGATCTGTTATCTCAGAAGATGACTGCACTGGAATTGCTGACTTACATACACGAGAAGCAACTGATAGAGTTACATCCAAACCTATGGATTGCTCTCAGAATTTCAGTCACTCTTTCAGTGACCATAGCCACAGCTGAAAGGAGCTTCTCCAAGTTGAAGCTAATTAAAACGTACCTCATAGTGGGCAGGCAGAAAATTGAAAAGTCCTCTAGAAAAAAACTTAACGGCGTTTTTTGTTAAAAGTAGGCACCCACCTTAGATAAGTAGTATTGAGGATGCCAAACAAGATATGGGTGGATGCCACTCTCAATTTTGGGTTTGAAGGTTCCATACAAAGTTACAAAAGTCAAATTCTGAAAAATTATGAACTTTTGCATTTCAGTGGTGGCTCTATGTAACAACGTGTTTAAAGGTGTATCATTAGCACATGAAGCATATTTTTGTGATTTTATGGATAATAATTGAATGTAACTATGACTCTGGATGTCTTTATTTCCATTAAAACTACATTTAGTATGCTGGGTGAGGTGCGCATGTGCCTACTACTACCATAGTACAAGTAATAGCATACATTCACATGTTGAATATTTTCAATGCACTGGCTGGCCAAACATTGGTTTGGTGTATGCAATTAAAAGAGTGCATACAGTGCCAGCTGGTAAAATAATAATAATAATACTGATAAAGGATAGGTATGTTTCGAATCGTTTCAATATATCTGTGGCTACTATATACTGCCATTCCCACTTGTCTTTGCAAATTGGGAGCTCATCAGCAATGGACCAAGTAGCTGCCATCAAGCGCAAGAGGAAACGTCAGGATGTCAGTGAGGATTGTTGCTTCTTCTGCTAAAGCAGCGCTGGTAACCTGCGCACAGCATCAGCAGAAGGAAAAGCAAGAACTATGACTGTGGGCGATGAGAGAAAGAACCTGGGAGATACCTACTATCTTCATGTTTTACAAAGACTGGAAAGTCATTCCAAGGATGATTTCAATGCATTGGAACTCAAGTGGCATAAATCATGCTACTCTTTATTCACCTCTGAAGGCAAACTCAAAAGGTTGCGAAGTCAGCAGCAGAACATGGGTGCATCGGCGACCACAAAAAGTGCAGGCTCTCAGGCTTTTCCCTCAAAGCGTAGACGTTCAACACCAGTGATTGACTGGACCCTCTGCATGTTTTACCAAAAGAAGATCACAAAGAAACTGTACAGGGTGGAGACAATGGAGAAGTCAGATGACTTGATCCAGCGTGTCAAACACGCTGGAGTGATTGCAGTTGAAGGCTGCTATCATCTGGCATGTTTAATGACAATTGAGAGACGTACTAGAAAACAAGCGGTGTCAGAAGAGCAGCAAGGGCCTGAAAATGAGTGCATGACGAAGCTAGGCAAAGACTTCACAGTAGGCATGTCTCGTGGTCACGTAAACGACATCGGAGACGTCTGGGACAGATACGAGAGTATGTGTAATGACACCGGCATCACCGTGAAATACTCCAGGAGAACAACGTTCTACGAAGATGTTCAAATGCTGCTTGGATCAAACGCCAGCTATGTACGCTAGGGCGGAGTGTTTTTACGCTTTTTTCGATTTTCGTTTTGTAATAGCGCGAAAAAGTTGCTCTTCCACGTTAAAAGTGAGTGTGTAAAATCTCAGAGATCTGCAATAATATCTTCTGCCTCCGCACGCGCGTTGAAAATCCAAAAAATGCGCCAAAATACGCATTTTTTTCAATATTTTCTTATAGTTTTAATTTTCATTTTACCTTCTTGTAATAGCGAGGAAAAGCATCCTAAAGGTTTATTTTAGACTTATTTTAAATATTTTTGTCCTGCGATAATTTCTTCTGCCTCCGCAAACGTTCCAAAATACGAGAAAATTTACATAAATAGCGTATTTTATAATAACGCTATTATGGTCAACTTCGGCCCTACACCACAGTTTATTCGTTAATTATGTATTAAGTAATGCAATTAACAATTCATTATATCATATTTTAGTAATTGAAGAAGTTTATATATCTGAGCAATTAAATAATTTAGGTCCACCAATGCAGTTTACTTTGTATATGCTTGGTTTATTTTTGATGACTTATTATGTAATATGCATGCAGCGCCTCGCTTATTTCGTCAATATTGAATGTACTATATTGACAAAATAACCCAGAACTCACCACGTGGAGGTGGCTGCATTTCGAGTTCCTCCCTGCCCGACTCAACCACCCTACCATTATCGGACTTAAGCTAGTTACACACTGTAGTCACTTTTTGTTTCCATTCTTGGCATTTTCTTTCTGGATTCTAATCTTGCTCTGATAAATCAATCCCTTGCCTCTGAACCGCATACTGCAGCTGAAGCCTTTGTTACCAGCTTTATATGCCGTTCAACCGCTTGGGTTTGGCAAGGAAAGCGTGGGATGAAATCAGGTACATCTCCTCATGAGATATAGTTCAGGATGTCGGAGCGTGATAGAACTTTTGTCAGAGGAGGCTCTGATAGCTCACAAGTTTGCCAGTTAATCATGTTGTAGTACTCACTGCACTGAAAGTTCAATGTGGGCAATTTAAACACTCTCACTGCGGCTGACTCAGAATCCCTTGCTTTAAGGATTCTCCTCCATCCTAATTCTCTAATATATTTTGCTTCATCGTGAATCATACTAAGGAGAACATTCTCAGGATGAGAAAAATAGGAATTTCTCTGAATAACACGATCAACTATTTCTATACAGCAGGCACTCAACGACCTCGAGCGTTGTATCATTTGATAAAGATGTTTGGCTCCCTGTGTTGCTGAAGAATTTCTCTTGATTTGAAACTACATTGGAATATAAACTTTCATAATATAATCCACGATACACTTAAGGTTGTCTGAAGGTTCTTCAGTTGAAACGTAGAGAAAGTATGCGGTTAGCAGTTGTTACCCATCTGGAGTGTGCCATTTTGCCTGGTTTTATTTGAGCGAGAGAGGGAGTACATTCACCTTTTGACACAGCATCATAGATTTCTGCCAAATATTTCTGATCTGTGCTCAGATCATCTCTGTCAACTACAATTTCTTCCGCTTCAACTGCTTCAAACTCAACGACAGTTCTCTTTTCAAAATCAATTAACTCATTGCCGTATATGGCAATGACGAACAACACACCATACCAGGCTGTGGGGAAGCTTCTAGAACGATGTGGGAGTACTACATGACGTACAAAGTGAATTTATTAGCGTATATGCTGAATATGAAAAATACGTGATTTATACGGATTTTTCCGTATTTTGGAACGTTTGCGGTGGCAGAAGATATTATCGCAGGACAAAAATATTTAAAACTAGTGTAAAATAAACCTTTTGGATGCTTTTCCTCGCTATTACAAGAAGGTAGGATGAAAATTAAAACTATAAGAAAATATTTTAAAAATGCGTATTTTGGCGCATTTTTTAGATTTTCAACGCGCGTGCGGAGGCAGAAGATATTATTGCAGATCTCTGAGATTTTACACACTCACTTTTGACGTGGAAGATCCACTTTTTCGCGCTATTACAAAACGAAAATCGAAAAAAGTGTAAAAACGCTCCGCCCTAATGTACGCCCATTGGCAAGGGGGCCGCTGCTGATTTACCCTGGAGAGAGCTCAGATTTCATCATCTCCAAAGCACTGGCTAAGTCTTTTGAACAAGGTCCTGTCACCTCTGAGTCAGAGTCTACTGAAGATGAAGATGCTGATGTTCGCATGTGCACCACTAGCAGCATATTCCAAGATATGGTACACGTGGCTCTGAAGGTTCGACAAGATCTTCTTGAAACTCCTGGACACTCCGAGACATGGCAAGGTCTTGATCAGAAACATGTTTATCGCGTCATACCCGACAGTCTGCACCTGTTTCTACGATTGCTCTTTGGCGGAATGGATGCTGTGGATGAGGGAAGTGAAGAGGACCAGAAAGTGAAGCAGAGTGTGTGTAGCACTTCCCAGGACATAGTCTATGCAGTCTTCAACCGAGGAAAGTTGACACCAAAGCATGTGGGCTTGGGTCTTACTCTGTACCAAGCCACCCGCTCAGAAGCACTCCTAGATCTGTTCCACGAGGCAAATCACACTATTGGTATCGACACTGTAAGAATGATAGACACCACCATCGCTTAGAACATTTTGGAGAGGTATGCTGAGAATGGATGTGTCTACATCCCTGACACCATCGTCAAAGAGAGAATGATTCACTGCTCTTGTGACAACATAGATATCTTGGAGTCAACCTTAGACGGGAAGAACACCTTCCACAGCACTCAACTGATGGTATGGTAGAGAGCGCCCCCCTCCACAGCAGAGTCATGGCCAAAAGGGTGGGAAGCACAAGAGATCGAAATCTATCAAACCTGATGACCTACAGGAGTTCCAAAGGCTGGACCAGGCTACTCTCCCATCTGGCAAGAGGCCATCTCCTCCTGGCTACGACACTGACATAGACGACTTGTCACATGAACCTGAGAGGGACCGTGCACGTGCCAAGGACTTGGCCTGGGTGGTGTCACGCATCCATGATGAAGCGATGTCCGTTCCAAGCTGGAGAGCATTCAATCAATCTGTCAGCACTGCGGATCCACCAGTAACGACCGCCGGGATGTTGCCAATCCTTCAAGCACCAGCAGATGACAATGACACCATGACTACCGTTATCAATCGCTTCATGGCCATTTCTGAGTATGTCAGCCAGAAGTACACCATCATCACTGCTGATCAGCCTCTGTACAACAGGGGTAAGGAACTAGTCTGGGCAAACTCGAAATTTGCCAACGTGGTGTTGCTCTTGGGAGGCCTCCATATCTGCTTCAACTTTCTGAAAGCCATTGGTCAACACATAGGAAGTGTGGGACTTGATGACTTATGGACAGAGGCAGGTGTGTACGCGGCCAACACCACTGAGACAATGCTGGACGGCAAGGCCTACTACCGAGCTGTGAGAGGTCACCAGGTGACGTATGAGGCACTGTGGCGCATCAAGTGGCAGATGTTTGAGTCATTGCTGGCTGCAACTGGCAACGGAGATGAGAACGTCAAACAGCTTGCCCTCAATGTTGCTTCGCTTTTCAAAGACAGAGCTGACATAGATGAGATGCGCGATGCTGTTGATAACTTCTCAGACGTTTTGGCAGATGAGAAATTCCAGTCTCATGGAGGAATTCAATGACCAGCACTCTGAAAATCCCAACTTCATGCTGAGGTCATCCTACATGGAAATGGCAGAGATCCTGCTGACCTTCATCAGAGCTCAGAGAGATGGCATGTGGAGTCTCCACATAAAAGCCTTTGATGCAATGCTGCCTTGGCTACCTATCTATGACCACACAAACTATGCACGTTGGGGGACGGTCTACTTGGCTGATATGAGAGGTCTTCAGAAGTCAGTACCAGAAGTTCATGGAGAGTTCTGTAATGGGAACTTTGTCGTCAAGAGGACGGCGAAGTGCTTCAACCAAGTTCCAGCTGATCAGGCAACCGAATGGATAAATCGTACATGCAAGATGCACAATGGAATCATCGGCATCACAAAGAATGACCAAGCAAGAGACAGGTTCTGCATCACATGGTCAGAGCGGTCACGCATCTCTCAAGACACAAGATGCCTCTTCAATCTTCAAGATGATGATGGGGAAGCCACCTTCACTCGGGTTGACAGTCTGCCTTGTCGCACTAGGCGTGACGCACATGATGTCATGAAGCTAGTTCAGCAGTTGAAGCAGTTTGACGTCTTCAGAGTTCACGTGAATGAAGCAGGAGATACAGATACCGCCACTAACATCCCACTTGTTTCACTGGCAACCAAAGACACTGCACCCACAGATGTTGTGGAGAACCTGCTGACAGCTCAGGATCGAGGAAAGCAGCATGTAATCGGCTTCATGAAAGAGAGACTGATTGAACACTGAGCAGAGAGTAGGCTTCCATAAAACGATGAAGAAACATCGGTCGAAAACCTTCGCTGATGTGTGCAAAGCTACAGTTTCCACCAAGCAGAACATGCAGAAGACCATCGAAGCTGACAGAAAGCTACTACAGCGGCTCCTGAATGCCGTGACCGCAGGTCGCATGGTGGAGATGGTCAACGTCTTGAAGCATGAACTGTCCCCAGTCCCATTTAGTCTGGCGAAGGCAGGAGGAGAGATGAATTCGACATCGAAGTCTGAGTTGATGAACATCCTGATGGCTCAGCTGACCATAAGCTCAGAGGTTCAACCTCTGATCTGAAGACCTGTGTGATGATAAATGGCCATGCACTCATCCAAGCTCTTGGCAAGCCTGGCGGCTGTCGGACATTCGGCGACTATGCTGAAGTGTTCTTTAAGGCCGTGACGAGTTATTTCAATGAACACACAACAAGAGTTGATGTCATCTTTGATCGGTACGTAACCTTAATTGAAGCAAATATACGTGATAAATAAACATATCGTTAACAATACACATATATAAATAAATACAATCAAGGATTAAGGTAACCAAAGGGTACGGTATCATAGGTACCAGGCACCTGGTAAAGCTTCCTATAGGTGTTACGGCATACCTTCGTGCCCCTAAGTTCCTTCACACCCCAGTTTCTGCGCCCGAAAATTGTGCGTCACCACAGTCAGTTGGGGTGGCTGTTCACCATCATCTTCCAAGCACACTAGATCCTTCAACGAGTCAAAGTTAAAGACTCGACTGTTCGCATGGTTAAGCGTGATACCCTTAGCCTTCACGATATACTTCATATCATCCCCAACCCTCAACCGTACCCCATAGGTTTTTGGCCCTGTTGATACAAACGAGTCTGCGTATGCACCATCACCATACTCATCCTTGATCTCGTCAGTTAGCTCTCCGAGGAATTCCCCAATAGGAGGCATGTATTCACCCTCCCTCGCTGTGAATATCACGCTATCTGTGTCAGCGTACAGCACCCTCCTTCCAAGAGAGTGCAGTAGACCCCAAAGTTTGATGCCGGCTTAGGCCGTTGTGAAGCTGGCTACAGGTATGTTTGTAACCCGTGAGGTATTTGTGGCCAGTTCGGTGATATTGTACTTTATTATGTAAGTATTACCTACATTCACGATCTCCATAACCTCTTTATCGGGATCGTTGGCATAATCCCAGATTTCACAATAACTTTGTGCCAAATGAACGTGCCCTTTGCCGGTATTCTGTGAAAATTTCACCCAAAGACTGTTTAGACACAACTTTGCACTAAGCGCTTGCCAGGATTTTTAACAGTTTGGGAACGGTCAAGCTGTATACCTTCATGGGCACGGTAACGCTGAATATAAGCCGTTATCTTCGGTATCAATCAACGCCTCGCGGATATCCTGATGCTTCTACTTTATCCTTCAAAAAGGCGTTTATATATGGTGTGAAAAGGCTGGGTAGCTTCTGAAACCTTCACAACTCATGTATCTTCAATATTCCTGTACCCATGACGAACGGCTAGGCCAGCTCATGGCTTGTATATACACCTGTGATCTTACGCTGGTTGGTTGTATGGCTACAATCACCGTTGTTCTCCTCTGCGCACTTCACGCACAGGGGAAACATGAGCTTGTGATCTATAACGACGGGTAAGATCGGCATCCATAAATCGCGAGGGGGTAGTATGTCTACGAAAGAGAGTCCAAAGTAGCGCTCATTCAAGTTAGCTGAAAACTCCTCGATGGTTGGTATGGTGGGGCCCACCAGGTTTTTAAGCGCACCTACGAGGTACGGATTGTTCTTCATCACGTAGCGGTATAAAGAGCAGAAGTCGTAGTAATGGAGTTTCACGACCTCCGTAGGCGGAAAGTATAGCTTCAATGGGTTTGTATGCCCTCCAAACAAGCTGTCACCGCATTTGAGGGAGTCCAAGACCATTGAACGTTTGATGGCCCTTATTTCTTCACGGTACTGGGCATCTGTTTCCATCCGTGCATCATACTCATGCTCCCACACGATCTTGTGAGTGAACTGGGAGCCAACAAGTTGATCGCGATTACGGCAGGGGATCTTCCATAGAGGTCCCCTGTGACGGCACACTCAGAGCGCGGGCAAACATACCACCAGCACCCGTTAAAGGAATACACAGTCTTCTCACCAGTGGTTGGATCATAACTTAGGCCATCAACCCAAAAAATACGACCATTGACCTTAACGGGTACTTCACCCGTGTTGCGGACATGTTTTATATACACCCTTCTCTGTTGCTGTAGGTGTATGAGACAGTAAATAGCCCTGTGCCCATAACTGCAGGGGTTGTTTCTGTGAATGATTGCTAAGGTGTCTTTAGGCATGAAGTTATTCTTGAACACTGTAAACCATAATGAGGCGATCGTGGTCGCGAATTGCAGCAGAGCCATTTGAAACGGGTTATGTACATCCTTCTGAAGGCCTGGAAACATACCCTGAGCACATGCACATCATTCACGCAATAACGTTCACATTCATCAGCTATATTGTATGGAATAGCTTCATTAAAACTGTTGTAGTAGCGGTCAAAATCTTCACGCTCACTATCACTCATGTTGTAGTTAAAGTAATGTTTGGGTGGAGGTAGTCCTACGTAATTTAAAGTTTCGTTAGTGAGGAATGCGTAAAGGAAATACCCTTTTGAAACTTCAGCGGCTACCCCCTTGACCTTGGGTAGTTTTGTTAATTTACAAGGTGTGAACAGCAGGGTGTCTTTAAACTGTAGGCTACACGGTTATACAAGGGCTATTTTTAGGCTTAGCATCTTTCATATAACATATATGCTTCACTCTATCCGCCTTATATTTTTCATGATATGTAGAACAGTGAATTTCATCGCATTTATGTTTGAAATTCCCCCAATTATCCATCATGTGAAACATACCGCACTTACAAATCCTCATTTTCCTCCAAGTGCCATTTGATTTATGGAGTTCAAAGCATTTATTATTGAAAAATGTACGTCTACACACATTACATTCCCTCTTCTCGGTTTCAACTACACTACTTTCACATTTGGGGCTTTTACACTGCTCACATACCATGTAGCAATCCCTACAATGTTTCACCATATCATCAGCAAACTCGAGACATCCATTACACAAGTCATGATGCCTTCCATGTTTTCGACTTTTATCATAACTAGCGTAGAGAGCCCTTATGTTACGGATGGGGAGATACAATGTTCCTGACAATCCTAAAATAAGTAGAGGTCTTTTACGATCTCTCACGCAACTTTTAAAAACATACACAGTCCTACGAAGATCATCCATTCCAAATACAACAATATGGGCATTCATTTCCTGCTCGGCCCTTCTCAGTTCTTCAGGACCCATATTACACTCAAACTCAAGCTTACAATCTGAAGCCAGTTTACGAGCACGCTGCACAACCGTAAACAGCAGGTTTTTGCGTCCATGTATTTAGCACAGTGAACATATGAGCTAAGACTATTGCTATAAAGCTGCAACCACGATCACCGTTTAAATGCCTTCTGTAAATAACCGGAGAATTGAAATTAAGAGTATAAGGTGTGGCACTATGACCCGCAACACGGGGATCCATGGTCAACCCTGACCACGTACCGATTTCTAGTCAGGGTAGGGGTGGGGTTAGTTGTGCGCACCAACTCGAATGTTATACCATCCTCCACAGTATGAGAAGCTGCTGTTGAGGAAGTACCCGGAACTGAACAATGGGGCATATTTGAGGAAGGTACTATTGTGGGGGTTGTGTCGTAAGACGTAGAGGGTTGGGGCTCTATTAGTGAGGGTCTAACAACCGGCGCAATCCTGGCACGCTTTATACCTGATGTGCAGGGTTCTTCATCATGCTTCCGCTTTGAATTGTCGCATGCTACCGGTGTCGCTGGTGAGGGTTCGTCAGCGGGGAAGGATTCTGCAGCTACACGGTCATCGGGTTCATCTGTGATATCGATGATGGGGCAGGGGCGGATTAACATTTTCTGGGCCTTAGGCTTAGTATGTATGATCGGGCCCTTTTATTCATATACTATAAAAATTTAATTTTCATTGAGGGAGTAATGCATAATAGCGCACAAAACAAGTGTGAACGTGGTTGAACGTGTTTACAGCACTGTGACTTGTGGCTACGCTACAAATATCATAATCACACTCATCATTCATCACTTGCTTGCTGGCCGTCGAAGCGTGTGGTTGTTGCTAAGTGCTCTTGTTTCTCGTCTCTTCTTGCTCCGTTGGTCGCTGGTATTTTTTTGGTGTTTTTTTTTTGACAATTCTTATGTAATTTTTCGAGATTATATCATAAGCTATAGATACATGAATATTTCAAGTGCATACATAAGAATTAGTATGGTGAATCAGTGTTGTATATTGAAACTTGAAAGTGCTGTGCTATATAACAAACTCAAGATTTATCTCCAATGATATGGTGAATGTGTATTCTTAAAACTTATTAATGATACTGAAGGGTGATTTTTACTGATTTATATGTTTACATTATCATTTGCAGAGTTATATCACACTCATCATTCATCACTTGCTTGCTGGCCGTCGAAGCGTGTGGTTGTTGCTAAGTGCTCTTGTTTCTCGTCTCTTCTTGCTCCGTTGCTCGCTGTAAGTATTCATGCTGCAGGACAGAGTTGCCAACTGGTTTTTTTTTTTTTTTTTTTGACAATTCTTATGTAATTTTTCGAGATTATATCATAAGCTATAGATACATGAATATTTCAAGTGCATACATAGGAATTAGCATGGTGAATCAGTGTTGTATATTGAAACTTGAAAGTGCTGTGCTATATAACAAACTCAAGATTTATCTCCAATGATAGTTGAGTGTGTGGTGAATGTGTATTCTTAAAACTTATTAATGATACTGAAGGGTGATTTTTACTGATTTATATGTTTACATTATCATTTACAGAGTTATTTTTTGTATTTCAGAACTGAACAAATAATGGCCTATCATCAAAAATCAGGAGCTCAAAAGGCAAAGGAAAGAGAACAAAGGAAACAACGGGAGGAAGCTGTATTGAGATGTACCCCAACAATAACTTCGATGTTTTCAACTCTTTCAAGAGATGCCACCCAGAGCTGGGCACTTGCGTTTTTTTTTGCGGTACTGCGGTACTGCGGTACTACCGTGTTGGTCGGTACCGCGGAAAGTACCGCGGGAAATTTGAATGCGGTAGCGGTACTGCTGTACTTTCAGCGATCCTTTGCGGTACTGCGTTATGCGGTACCGGTTTGGTAGTGCGGTAGTAGTACCGCAGTACCGCAGTACCGCAAAAAAACGCGCAAAAAAACGCAAGTGCCCAGCTCTGAATTGCCACCACCAGTAAGGACGAACACTCTGTACCATCTACCGCTGAAGAAAGCTCAACTGAGATAGAAACAAGTACTAAGAAAGACACCAATAACAAAAACAAGAGTGAAGATGTGACACAATTTTTGGAAAAAGAGAAAAGTCCCATCAATGAATTGGACTTGTATCCCAGTG
Source organism: Bathynomus jamesi (assembly GCA_023014485.1). NCBI lineage: Eukaryota > Metazoa > Arthropoda > Malacostraca > Isopoda > Cirolanidae > Bathynomus > Bathynomus jamesi. The sequence continues at coordinate 101,949 of JAJOZX010000406.1, forward strand.
ATCTTGCGCTTTGGCCAGAAACAATTTCCCAGTCAATGCAGGATTACTGGGTACAGAAATCTAGCTTTGAGTGTCAAAACAAGAACAGTGATACATCTATATCTGAACAAGTTGATGGGCGACAGAAGAGACGTTTCACAAAATCCCTGTTCACTCGGATTCATTCAGTCAATGGTGAGAAAATAGAGAGAACATGGCTTTGTTACTCACCCAGCTCTGGACGAGTGTTCTGCTTCATTTGTAAGCTATTTTCTCATCGAGAGAACCGGGACCGGAACCCATTTATTCATGGTGGCTATAATGATTGGAAAAATGCGAACGCACGTATAGAACGACATGAGAACAGTCCTGAGCATCGCAATGCTGCTATCAACTTGACTATGCGTTCAAAGTTAACTGGAAGAATTGACAGTTTGGTGGTAAAACAACAGAATGCAGAACGTGCGTATGCAAGATCTGTCCTGGAAAGAGTTGTCGCAACTATAAAATTTTTAGCTGAACGTGGATTACCATTTCGTGGACATGATGAGGTTCTAAACTCGCCTTCAAATGGCAATTTTCTGGGGACATTAGAACTACTGGCTCAGTTTGACCCGTTTCTAGCCAATCACTTAGAAACGCATGGTGGAAAGGGCAGAGGTTCTGTCTCGTATATATCATCTACTACATGTGATGAGTTGATTGAACTTATAGGACAGAAACTATTCAAAGAAATCATCACTGAAATAAAAGAAGCTAAATATTTTTCAATATCTTTAGATTCCACTCCAGATATTGCTAATTTTGACAAACTGACACTGACTTTTCGATATGTTCACAAGGACGGACCAGTGGAACGTTTTACAAAGTTCCTTAATATGCATGGTCATACTGCTAAGGATATTGTCGAAAGTTTTTTCTCTTTCATGGAAGAGAATCATTTGAACATTTCAAACTGTCGAGGTCAATCTTATGACAACGCAAGTAATATGAGTGGAAGGTATAATGGTGTGCAGGCATTGATACGCAAGGAAAATGCTTTAGCCGACTATGTACCATGCTGTGCACACTCGTTGAATGGTTGGACAATCTGCTGTTGACTGTGTGCCACATGTCTGTCACTTCTTTGACTTCATACAAAACTGTTATACATTTTTCAGTGCCTCTACACATCGATGGAGATTGCTTCTGAGGGAATTAGGTGAACAACTGCCTGTACTCAAACGTCTGTCGGACACACGGTGGTCTGCACATGCTTCCAGTGTAAATGCTTTGGATCAAGGCTACTCTGAGATTCATAAGTGTTTGGAGAAAATGGCTGAGGATCCATATGAAAAAGCCGATGCGCGCTGTGAAGCAAAAGCTCTTGCTGAAAAAATGGAAAATTTGGAGACAGGTATTCTACTGAGTGTCTGGACAACGCTCCTAAAACGCTTCCACCGAACAAGCGTAAGTTTGCAAAGTTCAACACTGGATCTGAATACAGCAGTAAAACTTCTTCATTCACTGAAAGAATTTGTTGCATCACAGAGAGAAATGTTTGACGAATTTGAATCTGAAGACTGCCACATCAACTTACAAGGAAGAAGTAACCAGAAAACGTAAGCGCAGTGCTAAAATGAAGTTTTATGATGGACCAGCACAGGAGACTGACCCGTCAGGCTCAGCACGTGAATCATTCCGTATCAGTGTTTTTCTACCTGTCATTGATCAGCTGTGTAGTACCTTGAGTAAACGGATGGATGCTTACTCAGAACTGAACACAAAGTATGGATTCTTGACAAATCTTTTGCAATTGAAGGATGAAGATTTGCAAAAGGCTGCACATCATCTGATTTCTTGCTATCCTAAGGATCTTGAAACCAGCCTTGGCGATGAATTGGCTCAGTTCAAAGAGTGTATGAAACTTAATGTAAATGCAGTTGGTACTGACACTGAATGTAGTTTTGAACTTCAAATGTTTAAGCAAATTGTGTCAAACAACCTCTCTTCAGTTTTTCCCAATGTATATATTTCCCTTCGAATGTACCTATGCCTGATGGTATCCAACTGCAGTGGAGAGAGATCTTTTTCTGCTCTAAAACGAATCAAGAACTACCTAAGGTCAACAATGAAAGACGAAAGGTTGAACTACTTGTCATTGATGCACATCGAGTGGGAGCATTTGCATAAAATTGACTGTCAGGATATTATTAATGAATTCGCAGGCAAAAAATGTCGCAAATTACAATTTTATATATTTCTATTATTATATATGTATTTCAATTTTTATGTATCTCATTTTCCGAAATAAATACTTTTGTTTGATTGTTTTTTTTTACTTATACACATATTTTTGGCGGGCCCCTAAGACATCCGGGCCTTAGGCTTCAGCCTGTGCAGCCTATAGGGCTATCCGCCACTGTGATGGGTCTGTATATCGTCGTCATTCACAGTTCTGTGCAAGAAGAAAAACAAGAATATAAGGAGCACCACTCAAAATTTTTAATATTTTGTAAATGACCCACTTAGGGGTGTGACATGTTAGAGATGGAATCTGTAGAAAAATTCAGGTTCACAAGCCCCTCCACATGTATTATATCTGGCCCTACAGGATGTGGTAAAATTGTATTTATGCTTAAAACCATTAAAGATAAGGGGGAGATGTTCTCAAAATTTGTGCATAAAGTAATATGGTGCAATTCGACGTATCACTCAGTTTTCAACGAGTACCAAGATGAAATTTTGTTCCACAAGGAGTATTTGACGTTAATTCGTTAAAAGGTCATGAGCATAGTCATTGTAATTGACGATCTCATGTTGGAAATGGATAAAACGTTTGCCGAGACATTTACTGTGTTCTCCCACCATCTTAACATAAGCGTATTCTTCATCAACCAGAATCTATTTTCTAAAAATAGATACATGCGCGATGTGTCGTTAAATACACACTATCTAGTCTTATTCGCACAACTAAGAGATGTGTCACAAATTGGGATATTAGCCAATCAAATGTTCCCGAATCAGCGTAAGGAGTTTTTGGAGGTTTATAAAGAAGCCACAAGTCAGCGTTATGGATATTTGCTTTGTGACCTTAATCCTCGAAACACGTTTAGGGTGCTTCTAAGAACGAATATATTCCCAAACGAACCTGAAACGGTGCCCCGGGCACTGCAACAGATATTTGTTAAAAATATCGACTCCGACTTTTTAAAATGCATCTGTGAAATCTGTCTTAATATTGTAAAATGTAATGTGCCAATGAAACCCCTTCAGAAGGTTCGCTTACGTCGTTACAAGAACAAAATACGTACGGTCGCTCATAATAGTCAAACTGGGGGGAAGAAAAAGCGAATTATTGTACAAAGAGGAGGATCATTCCTACCCATCTTATTTTCAGTTTTGGGGCCTTTACTGTCTATATTAATATAATGAAGAAGGTGGTAGTGATTCCACACGAGGTGTATGCTTCATAGCAAAGTCAAAGATTCCAGACCCGGCTCTAGAACCCCGTAAAAGTAGTCTTAAAAGAATGGAAAGCGCGTTGCTAGCCCTATTAAACAGTGAAAAGTCACCTGATGAGAATAGGATCTTGTACCAAGAGGCTTTGCAGAAATTTCTCTATGAGTACGAAGATTATAAGAATCCGACAGAGCTCCCTGTAGCTCTTAGGCAAGCAACGCTGAGCATGGCGACACAGGACCTGGACCCGACGTTAAAGATGACCAACCAAAGAAAAACGGAACACAACACATCGAACATGTATTAAAAAGCACTCTCACATACTTTGAGGAATAAAGGCTTAAGTCTTTATAATCTATTGAATGAGGACCCCATCATACAGTGGGGCGACACAGGCGAGGTCATTGTTGAAGGAACAAGGGTACAAGAATCCAACATCGTTGACAATGTTCATGATCTGGTGAGAAAGTTGGACAGGCCGTCACCAACAAGATGGATGCACATTATAAGGCAAGACTACAACAAATAATTGTCCCCAAAACATTGATATCTAATCTGTATTGGTTAAAAGACTTAGATCAAGTCTAGCGTGTGTCACAACTGAGTACGCCATCAACCCCAGCAGTAGCGTCTCTGAAGAGGAGAAAGAACAGAACAAACGGTCAACCCTACCCACGTGCCTCTAAAATACGCAAATGGCTAACATATTAAGTAAATGCTATTATGACATTTTTAACCCCGCCTCCTATGGCTGTGTTAATAGACTATACAGAGGTGTTTACGGAATAGGGAAAAAAGGTGTTGGGAGGTTTTTGCGGGAGCAGGATGCTTATGTACGTCATAAGCCGGTGAGAAAGAGGTTTAAAACGACCAACACAACAGCGGCTTCGGTTGACTCTATTTGGCAAGCGGATTTAACAGACATGCAAAGATATTCAGTGTATAATAACGGATACCGCTACATCCTATTCATAATAGATGTATTCTCTAGATATCTGTGGCTAATTCCACTGAAAAATAAATCGCCTAAAACAGTTGCTAAAGCAACCAAAACGTTGATGTTAAAAGAAGATAGGGCTCCTCGCTATTTTTGTACGGATATGGGGAAAGAATTTATAGGTCGCGCTTTTCAGAACATGCTGACAGAGTTTAATATCAGTTACTACACTAGCAGTTCTACAGTATACATAAGGCCTCTTTAGCTGAAAGAATTCAACATACGTATGGAAAATCTATATACGCTTAAAACATGGTATTGTACGTGGTATCTTTACTTCTTAATTAAATATAAATTATTAATTAATTGAATTAAATATCTAGAAAGCCTCGGGATTGGCGACATAGCCTATTGGGAATGAAATTAATTGCCATACATCGAACCCCATATGTACGCGTTGGGCCTTGCATGACAACAAGAAAACGAAATTTATTATTTCGTATTCAAAATTCTCCATTACTGACTCGTGAAAATTACTTCGAGAGAAGAGTTAACGAACTTTGCAAATTCAGCAAATAATAAAATACGAAGAATTATAATAGCGGCTCGCTCGGAGCTTGCTTATGTTGCAGCGATGCTTTAAGCAAGGAAGATGTACTTTATCTTCCTATAAGTTCTGAGTGAATATCATGTGATATAAACCTAATAACGCAAAAGGATAGGCGTCGTATACCGTCAGGTATTTAAATATAGTGACTGCCTATATTAATTACATCAAAGCAACTCGTTGTGTAACTCCATCGTACCGCGGCCCTACATCGAAACAGAAGCAAGGCTCAACGAAATAATAAGGTAGGGCAATTCCTTTCTTTACCATTAGGCAGCGCAAATACCGAAGGCAAATAAACATAAAGAGGTCCTTTAAAGACCTACACCTACATAACACTCTAACGAAAAAACGTAGGGCTTTTGTCGTTAACTCTCCACTGTAATCTGCTGGAAATTTCCAACGGATGAGGGTATCAAGCAATCAACCCATAGCCCTATAGCATCACTATTTTACACATAAAAACACATACAGATATATAAACGTTCTCGGGTCATTGGCATCGTTATACAACCGTTCACAACACCGTACGATTGGCACAACACCTAACGAAGTTTTAGAAAGAAGTACGCTGCCAGAGGTGAGAAGAGATGGATCAACGCCACCACACTCTTCACATTTCAAAATCAATGATTATATAAGGCTATCACATTCGGGAAATATAATAAATTCGCGAATGGATTTGAGCAAGGATGAACACGTGAGATTTTTAAAGTTAGTGTTGTGAGACCTAAAGGCGAGATAATGATGTACTGCGTTGAAGATTTGAATGGGGAAGAGATCGCTGGAGGCTTTTACCCCGAGGAGTTGCAGAAAGTGACATTTAATTTAGGAAAAAGTGCGTTTAAAATTGAAAAAATTTGAGGAAAGAGAAAAATGTACGTGGTGAAATGGCTGGGTTACCCAGAAAGCTTCAACACCTATATAAAAACTGCTGCAATAATGAAGCTTAAATAGTATGCAACATGGCTCCAAGCCACTTCTATGTCACAATCCCCTCCTCTTCTTCTCTGTCTGTACATCCTAACAACACCCTCGCCAACTTTGTGACGGAACTCCACGGACCCATTGAATTGGAGCGTGCTTCGTATGAGGTGGGTTAATGTGAACTCCAGTTTGTCTCCAAAATTTTAATTCTTGAAAATGAACAAATCATATTTCTGATCCTTAGAAGAATCGATGAGTGCGAGAAATTAGACATAACCTTAGACTATACTATGCGACCAGTCCTGTTCTGTGAGGTGCATTACTATAGCACAAATGTATCGCTAGGAATCGGCCATTATGACAGCCATTGACATTGTGAAGGGGTTAAACAAGAGTCTTGAAAAGTCGCACCTGACAAACGATTTACTTTTTGAAGTCGTAAACATAGACACGCCAGCATGCACATTGAAGTTAAAATCAACGCTTAGTAGAAATATTAAAGATAAAGAGCTGTTCACAATTGTGGCTGAAGGCCGATATAGCGCTGCTCTCCAAAGAGATACCTTCCACAAGGCACAGCATGACTTGTCCAGCTTAATGTATCAATTGAAGATGGAGAAATTGGGTGAAAGCTATCCTTCCCGAGATATGTGCGAGATTTACAGCAGTATCGTAGCGCATCAATTTGTTGGGGACACCCAGGCTCGCCTGCTGCGCATTGCACACATCCCCAACCATAGAGGGAAAAGTTTGAGCGTTACATATGAAAGCTCCATTATGTGAATGTTGCAACTAATCTATTAACCAACATATCGATATATATAAGAACGATTGAGGGAAAAAATTTCCCATTCGGTGATGGGATCTTAACAGTGAAACTACACCTTCCGTCGTTTATAATGACCCGAAGGGCATTCACAGTTTATCGAGGGGTGAGATATCAGCGTGGGAGTGGGTTTGGATCCATTTTTTTCAACCATACTTCGTACCGCTGTCTCACTGCTGAAAAGGGGTGCTAGATACCTAGGGAGGAAGGCGTTACAATCATGTTTTAACGCGGCAGAAGATATACGTAATGGGTGGAACTAAACCTAAAGAAGCTCTAAAAAAACATTTACAACGTAAACGGGACGAGATCATCAAAGATGCAAAGAGAAAAATGCGTGTTGGCGGAAAGAAGAGATCTGCCAGGAAGAAGGGGTTACCATCATGTGGCGCTAAACGTAAAAGGAAATCAAAAAAGCAGTGCTCTAAGCGTATGAAGCCTATGGCTGATCAATTTTTAACTGATATAAGCTGAGGACACTACTCTCACGAATCATAGGCTGATTATTATTTGTCGAGAGAGGTGGCACTATTTCTGACTCGTCATGGCGCGTTTCATCCATCCGTGTAGTTCACAATGCTGTAAATCGGAACTGCCCCTCTTTGGTGTGCCCCCCACTCAGGTCTCTACTGAGCATAGCGACTTTATTACAGTCACCCCATTAAACACAATTAGTTCGCCGAGTGCCCTTATAGAATTTGTGATACTCAGCTCAGGCCCTTACTTTTTTGACCCGAGCTGCATGCACATGTACACTAAACTGCGTATAGCCCATTCGGATGGAACGGACTGATAATTATCCTGCATACCCTGAAACCAACTTTCTACACTCCATATTCAGCCAGTGTGAGGTGTATTTAAATCAGGTTAACATCTCGGCAGGAACGGGGTATTATCACCTCCGACCCTATCTGGAAAATGTCCTCAACTTTTCAAAAGTAGCGAAGGACATCTTTTTAACCGCCGAGGGCTATTACCAGACTGAAGATGAAAGTGGTATAAAGGATAAATTTAAAAATTCTAAAAAAAGATATACGAGTGTTTTGGCCGTCTTCATACAAACTTCACATTCCAGGAGAAACTGCTTATGAAAGCCATCAATCTGAAACTAAAGCTGAACCGCACGAGTCCTGGGATCTGTATAAATCTGGGGTCTGATCAAGAAGAGGGCGCGAAACCCTTTGTAATTCACATAATGGAGACGTATTTGCGTGTACGCCGAGTGAAACTAAGTTCTCCAAACCAAATAAATTGAGAAAGACTTAATACACGCCACAGTAAAATACCCGATTAACAGGGTACAGATCACACTATACACGATGCCCGCCGGGTTGGCCTCGAAGCAACTAGAAAACGTGGCCCTGGGAGTTCTACTTAAAAGGATATTAATTGGAATGCAGGACCACGCCTCGACGAATGGAAAATATAAAAAGAGTGCCTTTAAATTCGAGAATTTCGGCCTTAAAAATATGACTCTATACGTAAATGGCATCGCTTTGGGAGGGACTATAATTACGGACTACTCATCAGACGCTGTGTTCCCGCTCTGCGCGAGAGCTTATAGTAGTCTGGCTCAAAATGCAGGTGCATGTGACGAGCTTGGGTTTGGTGTATCGCAGAAAGTTTGTCGAAGAATGTAACATGTATTCTTTTGATATTACCCCTGACTTGTCTGCTAATATAAATACGCACTTAAGTCCACAACAGAGTGGGAATATCTCAGTCAGGTCGGAATTTGCCAACCCTATAGATGCTCCTATTAGTGTACTCGTGTATCTCGAATCACAAGCCCTGATAAAAGTTGACCGTTTCAGGAACGTGGTCACACTTTTAAAATGGACGCGAATACACTCCAGAGAGTAATGAAAAGTGATCAATCACACGCTCCAAATTTATCGGTGTGTTTGCGAATATAAAATATTGAAATTGTCAACTACGAGAAACTGGTACGGGATTATCGTGAACGCCGACATTGTGGGGGGTGAGGGGATTCATTGGTTTGCATTCTATTTTAAAAATAGGGAAATAATGTATTATTTTGATTCACTCGGCAGTCAGCCCTGGAATGACCCTGTGGTTGTACAATTTATCGAGCAGATATATTTACCCGAGATTGTATGGAACCCGTACCGTTTTCAAGGATATTATAGTAACACGTGCAGCATGTTTTCCATTTCATTTCTCATGCACATGTCACGTGGGAAAGGATTTATAAGTTTTTTAAAATTATTCGACTTGTGAGACACTGAAATGAATGATAAAACGGTAGGTAAACAAATAAAAAAAGTTCCCATATGTTAGCACCCGCTGTATTGTGTAAAGGTGTATATCTGTATAGTGTAAAGGCATATTTGTCGCCATTAAGACTTATTTAATGGACACTGTTTCCGCTTTGTACATGTTTTCTACCATTTAATAAATTAAATGAAAATACAATGTGTTTTGTTCTTAACCCCCCAAAAATACTTACGTTAGTTCCTCGATGACCTGGCATTCGTTGGACCGGATGTGAGCCAATACCTCGACCTCTGTGTTCAGGTCGCTGGGTTGGTTGTGCGATAAAGCATCCATATCATTTATTCCCCTTTCATCAAAACGAAAAGTAGCTATAACACGTTCAAGTTCCGTTTCGTTCCTTTAATGAGAAGTTAAAATGATTAGTTCATGGTGAATCAAATAAAGTTAAGTAAAATTAAATTAGTTTAATTAAAGAGATACAATAAGGGAAAATCTCAATTAGGACGCCTGGCAAATTGTAATCACAAAGCAGATAACCTGACAGGTTTCAAAAGTAAGCATCGGGTAGTCTTAAATGTTTTGGTAATTTTAAAATCCTATCTGTAGTACTTTCTATAAATTTATAAATTATCGAGAAATGTGCAATTAAAGCCGCACCATATATATATATATATATATATATATATATATATATATATAATATATATTATCTATGTGTATATATATGTATGTATTATATATATATATATATATCTTTATATATATGTCTATACATATATATATATATATATATATATATATATATATCAACGTAAAGAACGACGCTTTGTATAGGAGAATTATCCGCGCAAGATGAGAGCGAAAGAACGAAACAAATGAAAAATGAGGTAACCACCCGGGAATCGAACCCGGGATCTTCCGATTGCCGGTCAGATATGATAACCATTACACCACGGGCCTCACTCAAACAAATGTCGTAATCCCTCTACATACGCGTAGAAACCAATGCCCCAAAGGGGCACCTCCCGCATGCCGTAACATTATATACATTACATATAACTGCAAACACGCAGTATAATTAACGTAAAGAACGACGCTTTGTATAGGAGAATTATCCGCGCAAGATGTAGAGGGATTACGACATTTGTTTGAGTGAGGCCCGTGGTGTAATGGTTATCATGTCTGACCGGCAATCGGAAGATCCCGGGTTCGATTCCCGGGTGGTTACCTCATTTTTTTTCATTTGTTTCGTTCTTTCGCTCTCATCTTGCGCAGATAATTCTCCTATACAAAGCGTCGTTCTTTACGTTAATTATACTGCGTGTTTGCAGTTATAATGTATATATATATATATATATATATATATATATATATATATATTATATATCTTTATATATATGTCTATACATCTATATCTATATATATATATATATATATATATATATATATATATGTCCCTCTCTCTCTCTCTCTCTCTCTCTCTCTCTATATATATATATATATATATATATATATAATATATATGTGTATATATATATATATATCGAAATAACCGAAAAGGAAACAGGGAACGGGTCAATAATTAAAAACAAATATACTAATTTACAGCTCAAAAGGAAGATTAGCTGGGTGTGCTACGCTTCATCTGTCTGCAACGGGCCTCGAACCCGCAGACAATTCTTAAAAGTTTTTAATATTTCTAAAACCCTATCTGTCGATATATATACAGGGTGGGCCGAAAGTCTGGATCCATAGGAAAATATTTATTTTAATACATAAATTACAACAAATGGTAAATACTTAAAATGAATATCAACTTTAACTCGTAAATGCGTATCCGTGATACTGTACAGTAGTTCGTACTCCAGTATAAATACTCAAATACTTTTTTATTTCAGCCCAGAAATGGCTTCGAATCTAACAACAGAAGACCGGGTAGAACTTGTGCTCATGTACGCAAGACAGGGCGCTACACACAGAGAAGTTGCTACCGAATTCAATAGAAATCATCCTGATAAGCATCCAGTAACACATGCGACTGTTGGCAAGTTGTTTAAACGTTTCAAAGAAACAGGAAGTGTACATGATCGACGGCGTTCTGGTCGTCCAAAAACTGCAACTGATGAAAATACCTATGCAATGGTATGTGAAACTGTAACGAATAGTCCAGTAAAGTCAACAAGAAGATTATCAAATGAAACACGCATCTCGAGAACGTCAATTCGAAGAATTATTAAAAATCATAAATTCCATCCCTAAGTGTCTCGATGTCAGAGGCCGCCAATTTGAGCATTTGTTATAATTTGTTGTTTATAGTGGAGTACGAACCACTGTACAGTATCACGGATACGCATTTACGAGTTAAAGTTGATATTCATTTTAAGTATTTACCATTTGTTGTAATTTATGTATTAAAATAAATATTTTCCTATGGATCCACACTTTCGGCCCACCCTGTACTATATATATTATATATATATAGGCTAAGTTAGGTTAGGCTATATTATGGCCCGGTTAGGTTCAGCTTTGTTAGGTTAGGCTGTGGTTAGGCTATATTATGCCCCGGCTAGGATATGATAGGTTAGGTTATATTATAGCCGGTTAGGTTCACTTGTGTTAGGTTAGGTTATATTATAGCCGGTTAGGTTCACTTGTGTTAGGTTAGGTTAGGTTAGGCTATATTATTATAAACGATAAAGAGTCCTGGGCCGATATATATATATAGGCTTGGTTAAGTTAGGATATATTATGTTCCGGTTAGGTTCAGCTGTGTTTAGGTTAGGTTAGGCTATATTATGCCCCGGCTAGGATATGAGAGGTTAGGTTATATTATGGCCGGCTAGGTTCACTTCTGTTTGTTTAGGTTAGGTTAGGTTGGGCTATATTATTATAAAGATAAAGAGTCCTGGGCCGATATATAAATATATATATATATATATATATATATATATATATATATATATATATATGATGAATAAAACCACGAAGGAAAGGAAACACAAAATGGTGCTCAAGCGCTTTCGTCTAATGACGAAAGCGCTTGAGCACCATTTTGTGTTTCCTTTCCTTCGTGGTTTTATTCATCATAAATATTTTTCACGTGTTACTTTCGTGAAATAATTTTCATATATATATAATATATAGGCTAGGATAGGTTAGGATATATTATGTCCCGGTTAGGTTCAGTTGTGTTAGGGTAGGTTAGGCTAGGTTAGGTTAGGCTATATTATGCCCCGGCTAGGATATGATAGGTTAGGTTATATTATGGTCGGTTAAGTTCAGTTGTGCTAGGTTAGGTTAGGTTATATTATTATAAACGAGAAAGAGCCCTGGGATTAATTTTTTCGTTGTAGAAAAAATCAGAATAAAAGGAAATTAGATTATTAAATAAATTATGAACGAGAAAGAATCCACCATGGTTATGTTAGGCTTGGTTAGGCTATGATATTATAAACGAGAAAGAGTCCTGGGCCGATATATATATATAGGCTAGATTAGGTTAGGCTATATTATGTCCCGGTTAGGTTCAGTTGTGTTAGGTTAGGTTAGGGTAGGTTAGATTAAGCTATATTGTATCCCGGCTAGGCTATGCTAGGTTAGGTTATATTATGGCCGGTTAGGTTCAGTTGTGTTAGGTTAGGTTAGGTTATGCTAGGTTAGGTTATATTATGGCCGGTTAGGTTCACTTGTGTTTGGTTAGGTTAGGTTAGGTTTGGTTAGGCTATATTATTATAAACGATAAAGAGTCCTGGGCCGATATATATGTAGGCTAGGTTAGGTTAGGCTATATTATATAGCGGTTAGGCTACACTAGGTTAGGTTATATTACGACCGATATATATATATTATATATATATGGGAGAGTTGCAATAAGCGAAAACCCTCAGCAGATATCCTTTCACTTTGTTTTATTACGAATTTTAAAAATTTAATACATGCAATGAATGAACTGGAGTACATAATCACAAATTAATTACTTACATCTCTGCAAAGGCGTTAGCGGGAAAATCGTTCTCGCTGCCACAAATTTATGTAACAGTCTGCGTAGATAGAAGTTCATTCTGGTCAACAGCCTTGAAAAGGTGGAGCGCAGCCGCTGGGTAGAAATCTTCAACTTCAAACAATTCGGGAGAGTTGTAGAGCTGACTCATGGTGGGGTATTTCAAAAGCACTGAGCGATAAAACATATGAAATGAGGCCCTGAGATGAAGTGACCCCTTTTATAAACGGGTCGTGATTGTGCTCAACCCACAATACACGAGTCGCGAGCTTCCTATTGGCTATCAGTGAATTTTGGGCAGGGCTTAACGCATAAGCCCGCTTAACGCATAGGCCCAGAGGTTCTGGGCGCCGCCCAAAGGGGGGTTGTGATTGACTGTCCCGTGAAATCTGGGGCGTGTCAGATATTCCCATTCATAGAGAGAAACGCGTTGTTTTTTTATCTTTTATTCTGCCCCGACGATATGGTGGGGGATTTGAACGTATGGTAAGCCTGAAATTATATGAAGAATTTCACGAAGTTGGAAGATAATTTGTGAATCGATTTATGGTGCCTTATCTAAATTCGATTCGGAAAATTTATCATTTCCGCTGAAATATAAAATTCCAGAACCTGGAAGGTAATTTCAGAGTCAATTATTCATGAAGGAAAAGGAAAAATCAACCAGCGCACAAAGTTCGAGACAATTCTCACAGCTGTAAAAGTTTATTGGGGTCCTAGATTTCGCGAACGATACAATAAAAAAAATTGACAGAGTATTCCGTATTGCGGGTCATTAAGCCGAAGTTTATCTAGCGTCTTCATCAAACACAATTTCAGAACGCTGTTTAATATAATTGTGTGTGTATATATATATATATATATATATATATATATATATATATATATATATTCTATAAATATGTATGTCATATTGTTCAGCTGTTTACTTCATTTAATTAGGAAATGTTTATAGTGGGGCGGCATTGCTGCCATATCGACGTGAATTGTTCATTTTTTGATACAAGCATGAAAATTGGCACAGAGATAGCTAAATAGATTGTAAAAAGATTTGGATATGGAGGCATCACGAAATTTTATGTTCAAGATGGCGGCCAAGCTGGCGGCAGGAAAATATCAAAATATCAAAATGTTCTTAGAGTATCAACTTTGGTCTCAAATTGAAGTTTACAGTCAGAGGAGTAACATTTACTTTATAAGTGATAGTGTGAATATTGATATTTCAATCTATAAAATAGGTTTATTGAAAAAATTTAAAAATATCAAAATGCTCGTAGAGTATCGACTTTGGTCCCAAATTGAATTGATTGATATTTTATTTACACAAGAACAACAACACATAACTACATGCTACGTATCACTACTGAGAAGAACAATTCCCCTCACACGCACATAAGGCCGTACATGGAAGTTCAGCCTTTCTGCAGGTGCAGCGCTTCATACATCCTTTTGTGCACTTGCATGAAACCAGCTCTTGACAGGCCTTTGATGCCTCGGGTAGGTTCGTCCAGTGTGGTTCGTACAGGCGGTCACCAATCTTGGTCCATCCCCAGTTAGTGGGGCAAGGGAGATCTGGATTTGGTAGAAGTGTCTGTCCCCACATATGACCTCCCTGGTAGGTCGCCCTCTTCACATGCTGTTCTAGAGCTGCCCTTGTTGGTGGAATCAACTGCACGTTGTTGTTCTTTGCAAACATCTTCTGTCGAGCTATATGTATGTCAGAGCTGGTGCTTGTTCGGTCGTACAAGAGGATGACGAACCTTTCGATGGTAGACATGACACATTCTGGTACAGTAACTGGTGCTGAAGAGACCTTCAGCAGCGCAGCTGTTAATTCCGGAAACACAGCCCAGATGGTCCAGGCAGTCTTCTTACCATGCCCAGTAAAGCTGGACACGGTGTCGCACCCAGTCAGAGCGTGAAATGCCTGAGCCTTCTGTCGACCAAGCCAAGCTGCTATTTCGTGTGGTGATAAGTACCGAAATCCCTTTCCAGTTCCGAATGCCAGCCAGAGTTCATCTCCAGGTTGCAGCTCCGGTACCACAGACACGGCCAACACCACAACGTCTGTGTCAACAGTCCGAAGCATGATCTTGCGGTGGCCATGCTGTGCAGCATGTGTCACATGCAGCAACGTGCGAGTGTCGGCTTCCTCATGGTGGCATGGAGCGAGTGATGCCAGATCATCCAGTGGCGGTTTACTGAGGACTCCCTCTCCATTGGTGATGATTAGCTGTTTGCCCTCCATGTTGAACCACCGGAGGGCAGCTTCAGACAGGAACCTAAACAACTCCGTCTTGTTGCAGTCCACACGGAGGAAACTTGGCCAATTTCTTGGTATGGCAGTTGCAGCTACAACACGTCTGCGCACTCCTTGTCCTCGTTTTGTTCTTGCCATGTCTTTCAGCGAATCCTGCTTGTAGGTGTCCCACACTAGATCCAGGTGTGTCACTTGCTGCAGTTTTGTGGACAGGTAGGGAATGAATATCTGACTAGCATACTCATCAAAGTTCTTTGCAGCACCGGGCTTCAACATGTGAACTATGGTAGTCCCATCAATAACTATACAGGTTTTAACAGGAGCGTCAGCATGGACTTCAGATAGGTTTTCTAGGCATTGAAGTAGGTCACTCTTACCTAAGCGCAGTCTACCACCATCAGAGAGTGCTGGAGGGCATGCTTGGTTCTCATGGCGAAAGAACTCCGCTAGGTTCTCGTCCGTGGTCTGGCAACCAAGGTACAGCCGCGAAAACAGTCCAACGTTATTTTTCAGACACACCAGTTGGTGCTTCCCTTTACTTGCTGTCTTCGGCCTGGGGTTGACAAAAACGTTCAGCTTGTTGCGACGTATGATGTCATCAATGGGCTTCGTTCTTTCTACCAGACGCTCTCTGGTGAAGGTTTTGAACTGCTCCTCGCCAATCATCTTCACCTTCTGGATAGCATCGACCGCTGCAGGACTTGCAATTTCCTTGGAGTCGAGAACAACCAGGTCCACGCTTTCTTCCTCGAATGGGTTGCCAAGATCTTCTATCACATTAACAAGGGAGATGACATCTTTGGTAAATGCGGTCTGCACACTGGCTGTCTAATCGTGGTGCCGTGTGTCAATTTGCATTCCCTTGTGCTGGTGCCCATCTTGGAACTCTTGTATTGCCGCGGCGATTTCTGGTCCAGCAATCATCCAACGCCGAAGGGCATTTGGGTTGTCCGTAAAGCCAACAGCTCTACCGTCCCCTTTAATTAGGGCGTTGTTCTGCTCATGTGCTTGGTCAATTGGGATTGAGGAGAACACTTTCTGGGTCTTCTGAACTGTGAAGCTGCCAGCCGTGAATTTTGCGGCCACATCTGGGTGCTTTGTTGAAAGTTCAGCCATGTCTTTCAGGTGAACTGGGATCCACCTAGCGTAGTTGGTGCGATCCAGAAATTGAGGATATGCATGTGTTCTGTTATGGCACCAGTCTTCAAAGTTTTCTGTCTCCCCTGCCTCAGATGGATGTATCTGACAGCTTCTGTCGTATGCTCGTTTTTGTAAGATGTATAGTGCAGATGCGGTTACCTGGTGTGCTCGTCTTGTACGCGTGACGTGGGCTGCGTGCAAGAACGAATCAGCTGTCCCTGGTGATGCGATCTCGGCTTGCACTAATGCATGAACCCAACCACTTCCTTGCAGCCAGTCACCCACCATCTTCAGGACTGCTAACTCGATGTGGAGACCACCAAACATCACCACTAGTTTGTCTTCCCCGTAACTCTCTGGCCACTTCCACTGAATTTGCTTGGCCAAGGCAAACAGGGGTTGGTCGACGGTGATTACTGGTGTCTGCCCTGGATTAACATGTTCAATACACTTTCGCACAACGTCCATTGAATGTCGGATCATGGAGGTTGTGTGTGCTCTCTCAAAGAAGAGTGGGAGCAAAGAAGTGGGGCATATAACCAATGTTCCCTCTAATTTTTTTTAGTCCGTGTGCACAAGAAATTTTCGTTGTGCATACATTTAGATTCATGGTGAAAAATTGTGCAAACTTTTCTGAGCGCTATTATCTTCAAAATTAAATATATATAAATATTAAATACTTAATAAATATAATTTCCATAAGGTGATAGCTTGATCATTACGGTACTATTAAATGAAATGGATATAAAAAACTGTTTACAATATTATATATTCTTAAAAAAGAAAACATTTTATCCATTCTAAAAATATGAATAAAATAAAAAATAGTAAAATAAAATTCAACAAAATAAAGAAATAAAATAAAAAACATAATTGAAAATGACTATTTTATGATAGTTATCATTTCTCAAAACAATTTTTAGCATTTAGCAATTTAAAACAGACTATCAAGATTAATACATGATTTTATCCATTCACAAAATAGGAATAAATTGAGATAATTACTATTCGTTTTTATGCAAAAATAAGAAAGAGAAGGTTTATATTCAATGCGTTGATGTATAAAAGAAAGAATGCAAATACATAAGAGTAAAAAAAATCCGTATTGCGTAACTGCGCGGACGTCGGCGAAGTCGGGCGGAAGGGGTTAATACTTAAAAGAGCGACTATAGAGTATGTTGATGCAAATGGTCAGACCTTGTGTGACGGTATATTTTTTAAATTACTTCATTTACTGTCGTGACTCATGATACGCTTGAGCCTGTGCGCATTTTATTTTGCTGTGTGCGCGGGTTTCACAACGCGTGTGCGCGCGCACACGCGCACACCTTAGAGGGAACATTGCATATAACTTGAGCTCTGATGGCTGACGGCTGGCGTGAAAGGCAGCCCAAGACGTGTTTTCCTCTATGTCAGACCTTTCAAGGGCCTGTCTGACGTGGTCTAGCCACAGGTATTCAGTCTTTCTCTGTTCTGGGAAGCCTTCTCGGCACAGAGACACCACATCAGCAGGTGGGATAGTTTGATTTGTAATGGTGCTGGTGACAGTTGGAATGTTAGTATAGTTGTACGGCAAGTTTATGACGATCTTCTTATCGCTTGCTTTACCGGACCCTTCTGCGATGACGATACTCCAATTAACCCCTTCACCAGTGAAGGATGGATGCTGGAATTGGGAGATAGCAGTACCATGGAAGGACTCCTTAGCTGTTGTTGAACTTGGATTGTGATCTATGCTGTCGACAGCAGCATTTGTGAACACACTGCCGCGCATCTTTGGAGGGCAAACTACTTGCTCTCGTTGGAACTGCTGGCAGACGTTGTCTCCCATCTGTGCTGAGATTCGGAGAACACGGTCATATGAGATGCTAATCCCATAGTGAAAAAGCCTGTCAACCAATTCCCTGTTGCGTGTGTGAGTATGAACCATCAACCCTAGGTAAGTGGGAAAAGGTGTCTCCTGAGAGGGTATGTGCCGGACATTGACAGAGGCTGTTGTCCCAGGCGTCCGATTATGCTTGACACTATTGAACTTCACCAACTGGCGATGTTTAGTGCTGCATGCGTCGTGTGTGTCACGTGTTCTGTAATACTGGCACCATCCAGGACCATTCTCACCAAGCAAAGCAGTAGTTGCGGTACAGATTCTTCTTGGCATCCTTCAGCGAAACCAGTGAAGGGCTTGGCTTCTTGAAATATTTGGCGGCGGACCACCTGTGCTGCACGAGCAAGGCACACTGCATCTCTGTCACTGTCTAACTCGCAGGATTTAGCAATCGCAGAACCAACATCGTCATTAAATGCCCAGAAGGACATCTCTTCCTTTCTTGTGGGCACTCATGTCTGGGAACTGTGACAAGAGTCGTTCTTTCAGTCGTGTCGTGTTAACTCTGCCATCTACTTTGACTCCTACCTGCTCCAACATAGCCGTGTAGCGGCGAGCAATATTAACCAGTTTGAACACCGGTGCTGTCGCCCCAAGATGTGTTCCTTCGATGTATAGAAACAAAT
The DNA here is from genome assembly GCA_023014485.1 of Bathynomus jamesi. Lineage (NCBI taxonomy): Eukaryota > Metazoa > Arthropoda > Malacostraca > Isopoda > Cirolanidae > Bathynomus > Bathynomus jamesi. The sequence goes on from JAJOZX010000406.1 coordinate 120,815, forward strand.
CGGCGAAGACAGTAGTGGCTATTTCCCTCTCGCGAGCAGTTTCATCCAGTCTCTCTATCTTTAGTGTCTGTGGAAGTTGACCCAGTTCGCTGAATTTCATTAAGTTTTCTGCCAGTGAAGTGTATCCACTCCTAACGTCAGTTCTTTTCGACTGTGAAGGACGTGTTAGCTGCTCTTCCTTGTCCTCTTTGCAGATGATACACAGGTTCCAGTTGGTCTCAGTTGGATGCACGGACACTGATGACCACAGACGCTCTGGATCATCGACGTTGAAGCTTTGACTAGACGACATGATGTTCCTTACAGGCGGCCCTGCAAAAAGAAAAGAACAATATTACATTAATATTTCAACTGTAGCAATTCAACTAGATATCACCCACAAAGAGATGTGAACACAGAACACACACTCAGCGACTAAATTCCGTCAGCCCCAGTGGCACATTAATCGAATGGTACCCCCATCCCTCCTCATTGTTTTCCCCACAACACAATTCACACGCCAGGCGACATCGGAAATGCAGTCCCGATGACGTAGCAAAACGTAATGGTACCCTCATCCCCTCCTTATCGCCCCCACAGCAGTGACAATCACATTCAGAGCGACAAGCACAAATCAGTCGCTATCTGATTAAACGTAATGATTTCCCATCCCTCCTGACCCCAAGCACAGTGTGATTTAAACATGCCTCAACAAAATGAAATTAGTCCTGCTTTATACCAAGAGTGTTTATTAAATAACGTTACTAACAATCGCAAAGGTTGGTGATAGATATTTATAATTGATCGATAAAAGATGTGGATACGCTTCATTGTCTAAAAATTAACACTAAATTATATATATATATATATATATATATGAGAGAGAGAGAGATATCAGCTAAATTCACTTATAATATTAAAAAATAAAGCACTAAATTTAGCACTGTCAGATAAACAAAAACTACTGACTGTAAGCTTCAATTTGAGACCAAAGTTGATACTGCAAGAGCATTTTGATATTTTTCAATTTTTTCAATTTTTTCAATAAACCTATTTTATAGATTGAAATATCAACATTCCCACTATCACTTATAGAGTAGATGTTACTCCCATTCCTGTAAGCTTCAATTTGAGACCAAAATTGATACTCTAAGAGCATTTTGATATTTTTTAAATTTTCAATTTTTTTCAATAAACCTATTTTATAGATTGAAATATCAATATTCACACTATCACTTATAGAGTAGATGGGATCAAGTAAAGATAAGCACCCCCAACCTTTTTTAGTTAGCTTTATAAGGCTAACTAACGAAAATATCACGACCTAACCTAACCAATCGTCAAGGGCGTACAGTTGACCTAGCGATTGGTTAGGTTAAGTCGTGATATTTTCGTTAGTTAGCCTTATAAAGTTAACTAAAAAAGGTTGGGGGTGCTTATCTTTACTTGATCCAGTAGATGTTACTCCTCTGACTGTAAGCTTCAATTTGAAACCAAAGTTGATACTCTAAGAGCATTTTGATATTTTGATATTTTTCGGCCGCCATCTTGGCCGCCATCTTGAAAATAATAAAATTTCGTGATGCCTTCATATCCAAATCTTTTTACAATCTATTTATCTATCTCTGCGCCAATTTTCGTGCTTGTATCAAAAAACGAACAATTCGATTACTATGCCGTCCCACTATTAAGGGGGAATTTGTTTATACTGCCTTACCTTCTCTCCATTCCCTCAAGCTTTACACTCCAACTTAGCCCTACTTTTAAATGGGATATATATAATATATATATATATATGTTAACCCCTCCGTCTATGGCCCTGAGTCGGTTCGGAATCGACGGGGGGTTCTGGTTATGAGGCAGCAACGGATATTTCTTCTATAACATTCTAATTCTTTTCGGTCGCCTCTTGTTAATTTTTCTCTTTCTATTATACTCTGATACTTTCTCTTGGTACTAAAATTATCGATTTTTTCTTTTATAACTTATCGACTTTACTGACTAAGTTCTTCTGAAGAGAGCACGGCTCGAAGGGGAAAATAAAAAGTTTTTCTTACATTTAGTTTACTTCTCAAAATGTACAGGTAGTGCTCTGAATTTACAGGGGTAGAGGTTCGACCTCTTTCGACCATGGCTCAGGCCGGAATCTACAAATTAAGGAGGCAAGGGGCCTCTGCCCCCTCCCCGCAGCGAGGCTGCTAACAAAGGAGTCGCAATGAAGTGCTATAATGAAGTGCCTTAATGAAGTGCCGTAATTTACAAATACATGTATAATATAAACCTAAATGTTTGGGGGAAGAGAGTCGAAGGTTAAGTTTCCCCCTTTTAAACACATGATCAGATGTTTGAAAGATTGCAAATAAAAATATAAAAAAATATAAATAAAAACTAATTTGTATTTTTCGCTGAGTCTACATTTATGAAGGCGATATCATTTCGTAATAGCACACATAAGTACAAATTAAGTACACGACTGAGTACACATTAATTTTGGTTCATTACAATTACGATTACAATTATGGATTACTTCACATCCGTTTATGATTGTCCATTACAGTTCTATTAAAGTACATTCTTACATTATAAATTAAATCATTACATTTAATTACAGTTTCATTGAAGTACATTACAAGTTATTATTAATTACAGTTTCATTAAAGTACATTACGTCGTTTACCATTCTTAGTGCTTTTATATATTTATATATGGTTATACTAGATGGTTATACTAGATGGTTATTAGTACAACACAAGTACATGAGCACATACGAGATAATTTATTTACGAAATAATATGTTATAATATGTTATAAATTTGAAATCAGAGCGAACGGAGGTATTTATCTTAGAAGCGTTCGATTCTGTCGTAGTGAGCGGAATTTGATAACTTACTAAGCATTTATGAATATCTTGAGGGGTGAACGCACTTGAAAAAAAATAATAAAAAAAACAATACGAGAACGTATTTGAGCGTTTTCGAACGAATGCAAAAGTTTTGCATTTCACAGATTGACACGAGTAAAAATGAATATTTAATAAAATTTATATAGGATAATGTTCAAGGGAAATTAATGACGGGAAAATGTGACGTATGGATGAATATGGTTGAATAATAATACTTATACTGCATAACACCACAACATTATTACTAAAGAATTTACCATACATTGAATACGGAAGATGTCCAAATACTAAGAACGTGATTCAGTGTACAAAGTATGGGAAACGTAAAGAGAATAAAGTTATTTTTATGACGTCCTAGTGTATAAGTCATTATTAGAAAAGATGAATTAGAAAAATACAGTAATGAATAAAGACGTACAAATCGAAATTCTATCCAAAACTCGCTTAGGCGATTTTTGTTTTCTTATGTAAAACTGAACATTCAAACATAAAAACTATACGAACATAAGCACTGCATGAAGACAATGAATCCATATAATGATGGTATAGGAATTGTTCATTGTTCAATTTTTACAGTGTTCCCCCTTTTTTTTAAAAATAATATTAACACCATAATATAATACAATTAATACAATACAATTGAGAAAATAACATCGTAACTAATTCAAGTTAGATGACGAATTTTTCTTTTCATTACAAATTTTTATACAGAACAAGTGTTATTATATAATATAAAAAAATTCAAAGATTAATACTTTAATTTAGACAAACAATTAAGTTAGACAAACAATGATATTGTTAAAATTTTTTACAAAATTTTTATTTTTCTGTGGGAAAAATTACATACGTAATGAATAGTAGATAAATGGGAAAAATATAAATTTTAAAGTTCATGGATTGTTCAAGGCTTCCATGATAGTACAATTGATAAACTAATTTTTTTTTTTTACTATTGTAGGTAAAAAATCGAATTACGTAATGGATGATGTATAGACCTGTGGTCTAGTGTGTATTTTTGTGTACTAGGTACAAAGTGTGTATTTTACAATTTCGAGGGACAGATTAGCTGAGAGGATTGTTCAATTAACTGAATAAATGCATGAGCAAGATATATTAGAAAGCAAAAATGATTAAGACTAAATAGCATAGTTAGCACTTACACGCAATGAAATAGTGTATTGTGATATCCAATGATTTTAGCATAAGGTTTGTATATATAGTATATATAGTGTGCATACATGCATTTTTATTGACTGTTGTAGGTACAAATCGAATTACGTAGTGGATGATGTATAGACCTGTGGTCAAATGTGTATATATGTTTATTGGGTACAAAGTGTGTATCTTATAATTTCGAGAGAGATTAGCTGAGAGGATTGTTAAATTAACTGAATAAATGCATGAGCGAGAATTTATATATAGTAAGCAATAATTATGATGTATTATAATGATGATGTTTGCATACGAGTTTTAATGCAAAAGTGACTGGACGGAATATGTGTCAAAAGTAATAAAATTCAATTAGGATTATAGATTTTACATAATCAGTTACACGTATAAGGTAATTAAAAAAACAAACTTAGAGGACCTTACAATTAATGAAAGTACATCTCACGGTTTTAAAATTGAATTTTGACACACAATTAATTTCGACTACTAAAATTCATAGCCATATACTGTAGTAGTATGTCAATTTGACTATAATTTTCGTTTGATATCTTACAAATGGTACAATAACAATTTAAGGACAGTTACACACGATTAATTGAACAAAAGAAAAATAAAAATACAAATTAAAAATAGAGATCAATTATGCATTTTAATGAGCTAACATAATTTTATAATATTCTTAAAAATAAAAGTAAATCGAACCATAGATGAATTTCGACCAAGAATAAAAGTTATTGAAATGGAACGAAAGCATTTCGAACAATCTTTTCTTTTAATAATTTCAGGTAAATTTTACATTAAAAATTATTTTTTTATATAATAAAAAAAATATTAAAAAGGTTTAATAATTTTTGCATGTTAAGTAGAAAAATTATACTCTTTCGTTAGATGTTGATAGAATTTTGAATTATTTGATATTTTAGTCTGAAAACTTGTTTGCATATGATAAATACATATGTTTTATTGTGTAGAAGTTTTATTAAAATTAAATGACAAAAAAGAACAAACAACTGAAATTTAGGGTATGTGCGATCATACGGGGGAATTGAGTGACTAAGCAGGGGGTATAAGTTTGAAATTGACAATACGTCTTTCGTGAGCACTTTGCTCTTTAAAAAAAAGATTGCTTGTCACACTACTTAGAACAAAAGTTAAGAGAGTTCAACAAACGGAGGGACGGAATGTTCCTCATATACATTACAATAATTACCAAAATCGTTACAAACAATTGTAAAAACTATTTTGGTTACAAACAATAAAATGTCATTTTACCTATGTATTTATATACGCAACAATGGCATGAAAAAGAAAAGACAAATCGGTCCATTTCCTTCTTACAAACAAGAAAAAAGGTTAAACTAAAGACGCAACCCGGTCAATTCAGGTTGAATTAAATTCTCTTTTACAACACAAAAAAAGGTTGAATTAAATTCTTAGATTACATTTTCTTAAATTAAATTCTCTTAACTTACAAAGAAAAAGTTGAATTCAATTGACTGCATTGAAATGACTTGGGACTTAAACTCTGACTTGGAACTTAAACTCTGACTTGGAACTTAAACTCTGACTTGGAACTTAAACTCTGACTTGGAACTTAAACTCTGACTTGAACTCTTATCAAGTATTCTGAAACTGTAACTTGAACTCTATCAAGTATTCTGAAACTGTAACTTGAACTCTATCAAGTATTCTGAAACTGTAACTTGAACTTAACTGAAAATGGAAAATGACTGCACTTGATCTCTATCAAGTGGAGACGATTAACCTCTGTTTTGGTTGACCCTCTTGGTGCAACCTTCGGACTTCAAAACTGACTTCAAAACTGACTTCAAAAAATGACCAAAATTACTTCAAAAAATGACTTCAAAAAAATGACTTCAAGTATCTCTCTAAATCTATAAACTCTCTATAAACTCTCTCTTTCTTAATTTGCAAGTCAATTCAATTCAATAATTTGAAAAAATTTGCAAACAAAAATATAAAATGTAAACAACATTTCACTCGAATGTACACGAAGGTACGATACTATTATGTTTGATACATAAAATAAAATTATTCTATACTGAATATAATACTGAAATTAACTCTCTGAAATTAACTCTCTGAAATTAACTTCTGTGAAAATTACTGTTTCACTAAAAAAAAGTGTATCACTGGTGTCTGAAGTGTTCACTGTGTTTTGTGTTAATTCTGGCTTGATACTCATTATTAACTGTTAATAATAGTGACTTTTCAAATGTTTACAAATTTCTTAAAAAACAAACTCTGTACTTAACATTTCTACGGGCGAAATCCTCAGAGACGTGTCCTGAAGACGTCTTGCTGGCTACTTCTTCTTGGATGAAAACTAGGCGTGGAGAACTTGGAGTCGTGACACACCGGTTCAAGGGTGGATGTTACGAACTGGAAGTCGTGACACGCCGGTCAACTGGTTTTATCCTGATGCAGGGTAATTTCTATCTTGGCCAAAGAGTGGCCTCTTCTTAAAATCTTCTTCTTCTTAAAATAATCTTCTTCTTAAAATATTCTTCTTCTTAAAATATTCTTCTTAAAATCTGTTAAGATCCTGGTAAAGGGTCGCCAGTTTGTTATCTTCCTTCTTCTATGTGTTTATCCTGGCTATAGGGTCGCCACTCTTCTAAGATCCTGGTAAAGGGTCGCCAATTTTTTTATCCTCCTTCTTCTATGTCCCTCTGGGGTGCTTCGTATCGACGAGGCGTTCTGGTTATGAGGCAGCAACGGATATTTCTTCTATAACATTCTAATTCTTTTCGGTCGCCTCTTGTTAATTTTTCTCTTTCTATAATACTCTGATACTTTCTCTTGGGACTAAAATTATCGATTTTTTCTTTTATAACTTATCGACTTTACTGACTAAGTTCTTCTGAAGAGAGCACGGCTCGAAGGGGAAAATAAAAAGTTTCTCTTACATTTAGTTTACTTCTCAAAATGTACAGGTAGTGCTCTGAATTTACAGGGGTAGAGGTTCGACCTCTTTCGACCATGGCTCAGGCCGGAATCTAAAAATTAAGGAGGCAAGGGGCCTCTGCCCCCTCCCCGCAGCGAGGCTGCTAACAAAGGAGTCGCAATGAAGTGCTATAATGAAGTGCCTTAATGAAGAAGTGACTTAATGAAGTGCCGTAATTTTACAAATACATGTATAATATAAACCTAAATGTTTGGGGGAAGAGAGTCGAAGGTTAAGTTTCCCCCTTTTAAACACATGATCAGATGTTTGAAAGATTGCAAATAAAAATTTAAAAAAATAAAAATAAAAACTAATTTGTATTTTTCGCCGAGTCTACATTTATGAAGGCGATATCATTTCGTAATAGTACACATAAGTACAAATTAAGTACACGACTGAGTACGTATTAATTTTGGTTCATTACAGTTACGATTACAATTATGGATTACTTCACATTCGCTTATGATTGTCCATTACAGTTCTATTAAAGTACATTCTTACATTATAAATTAAATCATTACATTTAATTACAGTTTCATTGAAGTACATTACAAGTTATTATTAATTACAGTTTCATTAAAGTACATTACGTCGTTTACCATTCTTAGTGTTTTTATATATTTATATATGGTTATAATATATGGTTATACTAGATGGTTATACTAGATGGTTATACTATATGGTTATACTAGATGGTTATACTAGATGGTTATACTATATGGTTACACTAGATGGTTATACTAGATGGTTATTAGTACAACACAAGTACATGAGCACATACGAGATAATTTATTTACGAAATAATATGTTATAATATGTTATAAATTTGAAATCAGAGCGAACGGAGGTATTTATCTTAGAAGCGTTCGATTCTGTCGTAGTGAGCGGAATTTGATAACTTACTAAACATTTATGAATATCTTGAGGGGTGAACGCACTTGAAAAAAAATAATAATAAAAACAATACGAGAACGTATTTGAGCGTTTTCGAACGAATGCAAAAGTTTTGCATTTCACAGATTGACACGAGTAAAAATGAATATTTAATAAAATTTATATAGGATAATGATCAAGGGAAATTAATGACGGGAAAATGTGACGTATGGATGAATATGGTTGAATAATAATACTTATACTGCATAACACCACAACATTATTACTAAAGAATTTACCATACATTGAATACGGAAGATGTCCAAATACTAAGAACGTGATTCAGTGTACAAAGTATGGGAAACGTAAAGAGAATAAAGTTATTTTTATGACGTCCTAGTGTATAAGTCATTATTAGAAAAGATGAATTAGAAAAATACGGTAATGAATAAAGACGTACAAATCGAAATTCTATCCAAAACTCGCTTAGGCGATTTTTGGTTTCTTATGTAAAAATGAACATTCAAACATAAAAACTATACGAACATAAGCACTGCATGAAGAAAATGAATCCATATAATGATGGTATAGGAATTGTTCATTGTTCAATTTTTACATATATATATATATATTATGCTGCAAACCCACAAGGAAAAAGAAAAACGATTCCAAGGCCTTTCTTGTATTCAGAGCTACACCGCGTCAGGGAATGAAGATAAAAGGCGAGATGCTCATAGATATATACAACGTACAGAAAAAAAAAGAATTAGCACATACTTAACAATGGTTAATGAGAGGCAAAAGAAATTTTATACATTCCCGCACTGTTATTGAAATTGTTTTTAAAATGAATAAATGCACATTCTAGAATATTTCTTTCTATTATATCTCTGTTTTTAACAAGCGCTTTAGAACTATCCCACTTGATGCTATGGTTACATCTATACATATGGTTAAATAAAGCATTGGAATTATTAGCTGTTCTACAAGCATATTTATGCTGTTTTACCCTAATATCTAACGTTTTACCGGTTTGGCCTATATATACTGAGTTACATTGTGTACATCCGATCGAATACACACAACCAACAACATTATCAGGGCTATTCTTTATTAGGCGTGATTTAACAGTATTATTATACTTAAAGATTACATTAATGCCAATTGCTTTAAGTAAAGTTGGAAGGTATTGAAAATTAACATGGTAAGGTAGGCTAAGGATATTTTTAGGCTGAAATTCCTTTACAATTACATTATTATAATACCTATTCTTGGCTTTCTTAAGACAGTTATCTAAAAATGAAATAGGATAACATAATTTAGTACCAATATTCATGATATTGCATAACTCGGAATCTAAAAATTCAAGACTGACAACTCTCAATGCTCGAAGAAACATAGCAGAGAAAATAGAGGATTTAATCGAAGGATGATGGTCAGAATAAAAATGCACTTAAGAGTTATTATTAGTAGGCTTACGGTAGACTTCATATTTGAACTGATTAGAGCATCTCCAAATTTTTAGATCAAGAAAAGATAGGCTTCCATCATTTTCTTTCTCAACTGTGAACTTAATAGATGGGACTAAATTGTTGAGCCTACCAAGAAATAAGTCAACATCCAAATTATTAGGCCAAAGGCATAAAATATCATCTATATACCTGTACCAAACGATGTTAAAATTAACAATCGTAGGCAAAATTCTACTTTAAAAAAATTCCATATATAAATTAGCTAGTACAGGTGAAAGGGGATTTCCCATAGCCAATCCAAACGACATAGCATAAAACTTATTTTCAAACTGAAATTTACAATCTTTGACACAAAGCTTAATTAACTCAATAAGAGTGTTGTGTTGAACAGGGAAAGAATATTCAGAAATCTTATCTTTTAAAAAATCAAGTAGGTCATCAACAGGGACTTTTGTGAATAACGAGCATACATCGAAGCTTACCAATTTGAAATTAGGGTCATTAGGGAACTTCAGTTTGTCAATAAGATCCATGCTATTTACAATATGTGACTCAGAAATAGAGCCAACTAACGGCGTTAATAAACTAACTAACCATTTTGATAGCTTATAGGTTATGGAGCCCACTGAGCTAACAATAGGCCTCATGGGATTATTAACTTTGTGTGTTTTTACTAAGCCGTACAGATATGGTAGTGACGGATTGATACTAAGAAACTGCTGTGAAAGCCCATTATAGTTACTTTTTAATATTTCTCTTAATTTTTTGTTAAACATTTTATTAACATCCTCCAATGGGTCTCTATTTAGAGGTTTGTACGTGTCACGATCACTCAATAACGTATTCATCTTTTCAACATAACTGTTTTTGTCCATGATGACGATCGAATTGGATTTGTCCGCTTTAGTAATATGTAATGAATCATTATTTTTAAGTGTTTTTAGGGCTTTCTCAAACCTCAAAGGATAATTCGATTCATACCTCGTACTAAAAGCACTATACACACAACCTTTGGCTAAAGTCACGTCACTTTCGGATATATTACTATGTTTTTCAAAATTAATAAAAGACTTAGCAATCAGTAATGATGGTTACAGATATATTTTATTTATAATTGACGTCTTCACCAGATTCTTATGGCTTGTACAGTTGCCCGCATATGTAATGTTCCTCGCCTCACAGGTGACTCCGTTCATGTGGCAACGGCGCAGCGATAGTCAAAGTACCCCGACTTGGAGAAGGTGGGGTGGAGGGAGAACAATCGAGTCCAACAACATATAACATTGACATACAGGTAAGGCACCGTTCAAAAACTATGTAAATTTATTTTTGCTAAAACCTGACCCTACACCCTGTAACGTTTCGTCACGTGTGGGGTGGGGGAAGTGTTACATAATATCTTAGGGGGTGCCTCGTCTAGCGTTACAGAACGTTCCTGAGGGATCTGGGATGTCAGGTTTTAGCAAAAATAGCGTTATGTAATTTTTAACGGCCCCTAATTATAATATAATATCTGTGTTCATAAAGATAAACGATTAAGATGATCGTGGAAAGCGTTGAACTCCATGTTTACTAGTCTTATACAGTAATAAGATTCCATTATGATTACTGCAAGTCTATATGAACAGATACCACAATACAACTTTTTATATACAAGTGAATTTGAACCAAAAATAGACATTACACAACCATCCTCCACACTCCTTCATTCCCCTTCCTCACCCACCAGTCTCGCATATATTAAATCATTATGTAACAATACTAATAAAGCTGTTTGTCGAGTTTGTGTGCAGCTTTAAACCTTTACGAACTTACGAATCTACACGATCATATATATATATATATATATATATATATGTATTGACATTGCTCGAGAAAAAAATTGAGACAGTGAGAGAGAGAGCGAGGTAGAGGGGCAGAGAGAGTTAGTGGGAAATGGCATATCGATTGTTACACAAAGAACTTGTCAACAGTTTCGATCTGAATAACAGTAACTGATTATCAAAATTACATAAGAATAATCCACGGTTATACTAGCATAAACATATTTATATATACTTATAAATTCATACAATATTATACTAGTGTCCGTGCGTCGATCATCAATCGCTGAGGTAGTAACGGAGTAGATAGACGAGGTGGTGGAGATAGAGGAGGTGGTGGAGATGGAGGAGATGGTGGCGTTCCACCGAGTGATCCTCTAGAAGGGGTTTCTCCAGGGTTTGGTTTCGGTGGGACTCTTTGCTCTGGGACTTCTTCTTGTTCAGAAATTGGCTCGTGTACTGGTGGTATTACGAGGTAGAAATCTTCGTCACGGATCCAAGGTGACTACTTCTCGTTTGTGGTCCCTGCTGGATTTGTTAATACCTCGATCTTTCGAAGGGTAGGCTGTTCGAATACCTGGCAGATGTTTTTTGGGAAGGTGTTGTTCGTCAGCTATCTTAAAGTTATCACTGTGAATGATGGGATGGTCTCGGAGGTCGGGTATAAATTTGCGATGATCACTTGGCGGTTTCACGCTCTTTATGTAACAGCGCATACCGACGATTATAGTCCGTTGTCGGGAATGACGCCTATGTTGCTCTTGCTTCATCTGTTGGTTTCGTTGGTCTTGAGCATGTCGAATTATGTCAAAAATTTTGAAAGATCGTTCAGCTTGTTGCTGATTTGTTTCTGCCATCTCAGAAGGTGTTAGAACTTCCGGGTCGATTTGGTCAGGCAAATCAAAGGGTAACAGTTTGTCGGGGTGATATAAGACGAAATGAGGGGTATCCCCAATGGACACGTTATAGCCGTTGTTGATGGTTGTTTGCACCATAGGGAGGGAATCATCCCATCTACGGGTGGATACATCGACAAGATGGCAGAAGGGTTCTCGAATTTCTCGATTGTGTCTTTCCACTAAGCCGGTTGCCTGCGGATGGTATGCCACAATGTGTTAATTTTATACAATTTACAGAGTTGGAAGTGAAACTAAAGACGTTATCCGAAATTAGGATGGAAATAGTAGTATGGTTTTGGACGACACGTTCCACTCGTACTCTTGCCACAGTTTTCGAGGTCTGGTCTCGAATGGCATCGCGCTGTAACGCGAAAAGTGGTCCGTAAAAACAATGATGTACTGGTTTCCCTTTGATGTTTTGGGGAATGGTCCTAGTATGTCCATTCCGGTTCTCTGCCAGGGCTATTGGCATACTGGATATTTATGTATGGGAGCTGTGGATAGTACGTTGCCTTTGTTTTAAACAAGACGGGCATTCAGCGATGTATTTATGTACCTTTTTGTTCATTTCGGGAAAGTAGTATCGCTCCAAAGACTCTTAATGATGCGATCCGGCCCCATGTGGCCATACAAAGGTGAGTTTGACAAAGTCCGATGGCTATATCTACGAGATCCTTTGGTGTTTTCAAGATGTCATTTTCACCTTCATTCCTAAAATGTACGAGCCCATCTTTTGTTATACTGTTCATTCATCTTACATGATTCCTTTTGTTCTAGGCTAGCACGAATGTTCTGAGTGTGTAGTTCTTGTTGTTGGGAGTATTGCAAACACTCGTGGTCGAACACAGGAAGAGTTTCTAGCTTATTCTCTTTGGTGTCGGGCTTGAGTCTCTACAAACCATCTGGAATAACTTGAACTTTTCTTGGTTTGTATAAGATTTGGTTAAGATTCGGTAGAACACATCCACCAAACTCGATATTGATATTTATACAGCGAGATAGAGCGAAAAAAACAAGAATACTTTATTATACAGGGTGTCTCAAAAGTCACTATCTATTTCGGTGACATTAGATGTTTTTTTTAAAAATGCTATGCTGGCATAAAGATATGTACTTCTGGTGCAAATTTGTGTATTTAAAAAAAGTTAATTGGTTTATCTTGACATGCTTGAACAATTCCTCGAACCTCAACTTCTTACAGATGGCATTCTTGACACAGTAGTTTTTCAGCAGGATGGAGCACCGTGCCATTATGCAATAATTGTACGTGATTATCTTGACAGACGCTTCCCCGGTCGCTGGATTGGTCGTGGAGGAACACAACCATGGGCAGCACGTTCACCCGCTTTAACACCATTAGATTTTTTCGCCTGGGGTTTCATTAAGTCTAAGGTGTACACTGGTAGAAGAATTAGTGATGTAGCCGAACTTCGAAATCGTATTACCGATGCAGTTCAGAAAATAACACCTCAAATGCTGGAAAGTGTGTTCCGGGAAACAACTTATCGTTTTGAGCTCTGTAGAGACACTGATGGTCGCCATGTGGAGACAGATAAATAAATAGCACTAATTCTTTGTGGCACTTACTTTGAAATAAATATATTTTTCATGTCTTAAACCAGTTTTTCGTAATTCCCATTATTTTTCAAAATAGATAGTGACTTTTGAGACACCCTGTACACTAATTTTGGCGGAAATTTCTATTTATCGAAATATTTACTTTCGAAATTATTAAATTTTGGCTCCATTATTCACTCAAACCATCTTGTCCTGTGTGTATGTACTCATGTTATTATCATTAGCCAATCAGCGGCTGCCTCATTTTCACGTGACACCCCGCGCATTTCGAAATTATTAAATTTTGGCGCCATTATTCACTAGTCAAACCATCTCGTTCTCTGTGTATATAGTCATGTTATTATCATTAGCCAATCAGCGGCTGCCCTATTGTCACGTGACACCCCCGCGCATGTCCGGCGCTGAAATTTGAATTCAACAGTTGGTTCAGAATGGTGGTGTGTAATGGGTGTTCTAATTCCGAGTGGGACGTTATTAAACAAGTTTTGAGGGACGATAGCGCTACTGTCGCTATATTTCGAGCTCACGGCGTGCTCAAGACCTCTCTTACGTGTCCTCAGTGTGATAATGAACTTAATTGCCGTGAAAATCAGCATGTGTGGTACTGTAGCCACCGCCTGAAGATAGCGAAAAAGAAGGGATCGGTGCGTTGTGGCTTCTCGGTGTCAGCCTACGAGGGGCCACCCACCGGGTCCCACCCATAATTAATGTACTGTAAGTGCACTGATAATATTTCAGTTAATTCCTATTTAACCGTCGGAAACTCAGTTCGAGTTGGACGTCATCTAGGCCTAGGGTAGGTTAGGGTTACTACTTACCTTTCTGGGTCCCGAATTTGTTATGGGGTACCCATGCCCGGTTAGTTCAACTGTATGCCCGGTTAGGTCAACTGTATGCCCTTGACAATTGGTTAGGTTAAGTTGTGTTATTTTCGTTAGTTTTAACGAATTCATTATGGGGTACCCATGCCCGGTTAGGTTAATTGAATGCCCAGTTAGATCAACTGTTATGCCTTCGACAATTGGTTAGGTTAAGTGATGTGTTTATCGTTAGTTTTAACGAAAATATCACGACTGGTTGTAACCTAGGCCTAGATGACGTCCTACTCGGACTGAGTTTCTGACGGTTAAATAGGAATTAACCAATATTTCCAACTAAGTTAGGGTAGGTTACTTTTGCCGTGAATATTACTGACGAAAATAGGTTTTTCTGGTGTACTTAATGCTGTTTTAATTGATTCTGGCCTTTTTAACCCACATTTCCATCCTCTTCAAAGCCTTGGCGGGGTGGGGGATCTCCATAACGGTGCATTTCCGCCAAAATTGAAGGTCAGATTCAATTGAAACAGCATGAAATACACGAGAAAAACCTATTTTCGTCACCAGTTTGGGTGGATGTGTTCAACCGAATCTTTACCTACGATTTTTGTCGCAAAGTCCTGAATCAACAGAGCCCATCTACTCAGCCTTCCGTCAAGTGGCTTGTCCTTGAAGAGATACGTGAGTGGCTTATGGTTAGTTTTGATGGTTATATCGTAGCCGTAGACGATAGTAGTATGGGTGCGTTTGGGTAGAGGAAGTTGGGGTGATCTGAAATCCTGCCCCTGGAGGGGCCCCCATGAAGGCCTAGCCTTTGTTATGAGGGGCCCCCTTTACTTAAGTTCTTAACCCATTTATGGGGTCTCACAGGTCTTAATGAAGGGCATTTGCCCTTGAGGGTCCCTTGCGGGGCCCACCTCCTTGGGAAAAAGGTCTCGTCTTCACCTTCCTTCAAAAAAAAAAAATTTAAGAAAGGATTCCTCCTCGCCTTCCTCCTTGAAAAAAGTTCTTTCATGAGACAAACAAAAACAAACATGCAAAAGCATGCAAAAACATATACATTCGAGTACTTTCTGTTCAGGCAAGTTCCGCCAGACAGTAGAAATGAAAACTTAAAATAAACACCAGAAAGTTTTTAATAGGCCTAACGAGAGTATGCATCGACATCAACACATCCAACTTTCATATATCAACAAATTGCGAACAATACATAAATCAAAATCAGATTGAACATATTTTAAATCGAAAACAAGTTCTTTGTTTAATATCTGTACGATGAAAAATAAAATGAACATTTATTATTTTAATTTAAATAAATTAATTTCTCTCTTTTTTAAGGGAAACTGACTTATTTTCAAACGAGATGACCTTCAAATACGAGAACTTTTTTATATACTCATAACACGGGACATATTTGTTTATTTATTTTTAAATATGTAGTTTTCTGTTATTTACATCGATATATACCATCACATTCACTTTCACATGCCATCTTCTGGTATGTGAATTAATAATTTTACTGTACATCAAATTTCGTTAAAAAATTGCATGTGTTAAAAGAACATCAAGTTGCGTAATGCGGCTTTAAAACTAAAGCATCAAATCTGTTTTCCTCCTCTAAACATCCACTTAAATATTATTACTAATATTGATTTATTGTTATTATTACATATATATGTACACGTGTTAAGAGTATTTAAATTAAATATATTGATTTCAATTCTCTTCGTAATAAAAGCATCTGCCAACTCTACCCCAATCTGGCTATATTTTTCTCACAGTAACTGTTTTCAGAGTAGTAGTTAAGTTTAACTTTCTTTTAACGACTATTAGTTGCTACTAATCTTGTTATTATTATTATTATCATATATATATATATATATATATATATATATAACATCCAAATAAGAAGGTTCGGGTAAAAAAAAACTTTCTTAATAGATGCAGTGAAAGAAAACGGGATGTTGAGTTTGTAGCAGTTGGTATTTTTAAATAGATTCAGTAGGAAATAGGTACTGAAAGTTAAGAGATTTTTCATCAAGAACCTTTCTAGTTGCAGTCATTGTTATCGCCTATTTACATTACTTTAATTATCATTTCTCTAATTTATCGACTGTTCACAATTCCTCATAATTCTCATAATAAACGTATTTGTTTTCACTTTTCTTTCACACCAGTCAGTCACAGTATTTACATCAATCACACAGAATGTACATGCTTATTGTTTTTGTCACTAGCTGTACCAAACATGTCTTTACAAACTAAAGCATACCGTTATACAACGTTTAAAATGTTATAATTTAATACTTTATGATATCAGATCTCGTATAAAAAACATCATTTTCTGTACAAATGGCCACAAAAATACTTTCAATCCTAATATATGTACGTATAGAACGCAGCATACGCTTTTTCACCTGTATTAAAAACGTAAAACTGAAAGTTGTATCAACATGCGATCTTAGATTCTGCGAAGACGTAAGTGAGCCCTAACATTTAATTTAAAATTATTTAACAGATCATTCGCGGGAACTGTACATCGATCTCATTATAATTTCTGACTCATAATAACCCGCCATGCATATTTACACGAGTCGAATTTATATATATATATATATATATAAGGAGTTTGTATGTGGCATTCCAACAGAAGACAGGAAATGTCTGAACCCTGTTTCTCCCATCACTGTCCTCCTCACCTAGCCTTTTTACATGTCTCGTCTACCTGTGAGCAGTCTAGCGTACTCTCAAACACGCGCTTCTCATTATATTCCTTACTACACATGCACGCATCTTACACACTACATAGTCTTTTCAAAAAGGTGTAATTTCAGTAGCCTCGGAGATTTGCGATTGGGCCCCTCCTACCTGCCTGCACCGTATATATTACCAAGCAAGTCTCTCTACAGTTTACAGGTTTCATCATTGTCTAAAATGTATAAAGTTCTCTCTTATTGCTTTCCTTATTGCACCGGACATCACAGCCGATTTTAATTGATATTTAAGTACTATGTTGAGCAACATAGCCAGGTAGCACCGCCACAGCCTAGTTTCTTAGCATAATCATGAAACATGAAACAAGATTATATATATATATATATATATATATACGGCAAAAGTAGTTTGAAGATTTATTCCATCTCACGACTGACTATAATTACGGGGCTCCAATAAACCTTAGTCCCCCGCTCATGGCCTAAACCAGGGATTCCCAAAGTGGTCTGTACAGACCCCCAGGGGCCTGTAGGAAGCTTCCAGGGGGTCTCTAAGCTTTTGGAAAAATAGTATCATTAACTATATTAAAATAAATTTCCATTTCACACTATGTCCGGTCTATGTCCGTACGGCATTAATATTTAGGGGTCCTTGGTGGTAAAAGTATGGATGAAGCGTATGGATGAGATATAATTCTACTTTTAATATTTAAAATCCATTTGCAGGACAACGCTCCTATCCACACCGCCAGGATTGTTAGAAGGTGGTTCGAGGAGCAGCGAAATCTAGAACTACTGGACTGGCCTAGTAAGGGGTGTAACCTCAACCCCATTGAGAACGTATGGGGGAATGTGGTGAACTCGTGGGAGCCTGGGCAGGAGCGGACCAGCCGCCAGCTGCTAGATCACTCTATGGTTGAGTGGGAGGTGCTCCGAAGGAACCCACACATCATACATAATGATGTTGCATCTATGCCACACAGATTACAAGATGTAATATACAATAATGGGGGATGGACCAAATACTAACTATGAACCGGGTATAGCTGTGCCATTTATGTTAAGCTATGTAAAATTGTGAGCATTTTGTATGATAAACTATTTAGTAAAACATTCTCAACTATTGCATATTTGTTTGTAATAAAGAATCGGTGTTTTATTATATATATATATATATATATTCCTTGTTAAGCTCTAATAATATCTGGAAAACACTACTAATATAATAGGCATCAGCCACAAACCGGTGGTGATAACCTGCTTCATGCAACCGTCACTTTCCGATTTCCACTGACACGCGCATACGTAGTCTCTCCTGGACGGCGACAGCAAGTAACCATGTCAACATCACAGTTTGGCCCATCAACGTCATTTCACAAACACTAGTATAATATTGTATGAATTTATAAGTATATATAAATATGTTTATGCTAGTATAACCGTGGATTATTCTTATGTAATTTTGATAATCAGTTACTGTTATTCAGATCGAAATTGTTGACAAGTTCTTTGTGTAACAATCGATATGCCATTTCCCACTAACTCTCTCTGCCCCTCTACCTCGCTCTCTCTCTCACTATCTCAATCTTTTTCTCGCGCAATGTCAATACACACACACACACACACACATATATATATATATATATATATATATATATGATCGTGTAGATTCGTAAGTTCGTAAAGGTTTAAAGCTGCACACAAACTCGACAAACAGCTTTATTAGTATTGTTACATAATGATTTAATATATGCGAGACTGATGGGTGGGGAAGGGGAATGAAGGAGTGTGGAGGATGGTTGTGTAATGTCTATTTTTGGTTCAAATTCACTTGTATATAAAAAGTTGTATTGTGGTATCTGTTCATATAGACTTGCAGTAATCATAATGGAATCTTATTACTGTATAAGACTAGTAAACATGGAGTTCAACGCTTTCCACGATCATCTTAATCGTTTATCTTTATGAACACAGATATTATATTATAATTAGGGGCCGTTAAAAAATTACATAACGCTATTTTTGCTAAAACCTGACATCCCAGATCCCTCAGGAACGTTCTGTAACGCTAGACAAGGCACCCCCTAAGATATTATGTAACACTTCCCCCACCCCACACGTGACGAAACGTTACAGGGTGTAGGGTCAGGTTTTAGCAAAAATAAATTTACATAGTTTTTGAACGGTGCCTTACCTGTATGTCAATGTTATATGTTGTTGGACTCGATTGTTCTCCCTCCACCCCACCTTCTCCAAGTCGGGGTACTTTGACTATCGCTGCGCCGTTGCCACATGTACGGAGTCGCCTGTGAGGCGAGGAACATTACATATGCGGGCAACTGTACAAGCCATAAGAATCTGGTGAAGACGTCAATTATAAATAAAATATACCTGTAACCATCATTATATGTCCAGTACCTTTGCATATTAGTCATATCTGCCTGTCATACAGTGTCCTGCGCTGGTGCTTTTATTTTAGCAGTTTTAAACCTTCGCACAGGCTTATGAAGTGTACAAGTCTCCTGTTCATTCAAAACTGCCAACATCTTTTTTCTTTACCCCTTTAGCATAGGTAGCTTTGTAGAGCCTCTCAGTCCTACCGTAAGAAATGGGATTAAAAATATCGGAATAACGATTCTCTAATACGTTAGCCATTTACATATTTTAGAAAGGTGTTGATAGGGTCGAGTGTTGTCGGTTCGCCTCTTTACAAAGCCTTAAACGAGGTGTACTTGTTGGAGAGATACTCTGTTGTGTGCCTTGAGTTGTTTGCTCCAGATCTTTTATTTTGTTTTGGTTATCAATCATTGTTTTTGGAATATTAATCTGCTGTAACCTTGTTTTAATATGTTCCCACCCTGGTGAAGGTGATCCCTCTCTCACTTTCTCACCAAATCATGGATAATGTCTATAATGTTCGAACCCGGCACCGATGAACCTTCAGCAATATATTCACCTGTGATAGATCACTGTATAAACGGATCACTACTCAATAGATTAAAAAGACTTAAACCTTTATTCCTCAATGTATTAGGAAGACTGTTTTTTAGCACTTGTTTGAGGTGCTAAGAGTTCCCACCATTGACTTCGGACTGTTCACCTTTCGTCTCACCAAGCGCAGTAGCGTCACTATGTTTAATAACTACGGGTAATTTCATAGGTTTCTTATATTTTTCATACTCTTCAAGAAATTTCTGAAATGCTTCTTGGTATAAAATTCTTTTCTCATCAGGCTGTATTAGTTTATTTAATATATGAATATATTAAATTCACTCTCCATTCTTTTAAGTCTGGTTTTACTGGGGTCTAGAGAGGTTTCATGCTTCTGTGTGTTTTGTAGTGAGGTGTACACCTCGTAACGTACCACTACAACTTTCTCCATTATACAATACTAGATAATAAAGGGGCTAAAACTGAAAATAGTGTAGGTAGGAATGATCCACTTTTTTGTACAAATTTTTTTTTTTTTAATTGATGCAGCTTGTCTTTTACAAGCGAGAGTTCGTATTATGTTCTTGTAATGACGTAAACGTCCTTTCTCCTGCCCAGTCGTTGGGACACTGCATTTTATAACGTTGAGACAGACTTCGCAGATGCATTTTAAAAAGGCTGCGTCAACTTTTTACTGCAAACAATTGAACAAGAGCGAGTGGTATCCTGGGAACATTTTTATAAATTCGAAATATTTTTTCACACGTCTTGTCATTCTGATATATATAACCTTTGGTTAACCTTTGGTTTGCTTCCGCCCGAATTGTTCATTCTGACGAAGGTCAAGCGTTTCTCTCCACCTTAGACCGACAGTTTAACGTGGAATCTGAACCACGCCCCACCAGCAGCCCGGCGTCTAAGCTACCCAGGGTACCCATTTATCTGCCACCCACTTTCTTTACTGTGTAAAAGGATGAACAGCTGGGTTTTGCTGCGCTCCGGCTGCCATCACTGGGTCTCGATCCCGGGGTCGATGGATTCGTAGTCAGCGATGCTAACCACTACACCACCGAGGTGCATGGGTGTCCCAGGAGGAAATGTCAAGAATGCACCATTTGACTCTTTGGGTATTTCTAAGTAGAAAGTATTATATCGACATGTGCCTGATTCCCAACCGTTACCGACATACAGGCCTCTACATTTGGGTAACTAAAACATAATAAAAAGCCGATCTTAGATAATATTCAATGACATTTAATGATACATTGGCAACTGTGCAGATCCTCACATTATTTATTTACATTATTTTTTTGTCTGGGGGTTCTTAAAGAGTAACGTTTATCAGCGGGGTAAGCCCGAAACTAGGGAGCAGTTGGTTGCACGTATACAGGATGCGTTCACAAACCTCAGAAATGAACTTCCGCGTTTTCCTTGGCAAGACTCGATGGATCGGAGGCTCGCCGCGTGCATTGAAGAAGGAGGGGGTCACTTTGAAACCATTCTGCAATAAGTTCAATAGTGTATTGTATGTTTGTACTTTATTAAACCACAAGTGTCATTAAATAGTATCTAAGATCGCCTTTTTATTATGTTTTAATTACCCAAATGTAGAGGCCTGTATCTCGGTAACGGTTGGGAATCAGACCCATATTGATATAATACTTTCTACTTAGAAATACCCAAAGAGTGAAATGGTGCATTCTTGACATTTCCTCCTGGGACACCCTGTACGTACAGTATATATAAGACAAAGAGAGAGGTACACCATAATCTACATATGGAAAATAATCGAAAAACTGGTACCAAACCTCAAACTAAACCCAATTACCATCCAAAAACACTGGAAAATAGGAAAGGCAGAATGTGCAGTGTTCCCAAATTAAAGGCCCGACAAGGGACCTCCTCAACTCTAGAGAAAAATAGCTTGGTTGTCAGGGGGCTTAGAATTTTCAACCTGCTTCCAAAGGGCCTCAGAAACGTTACAGGGGTCAAAGTTGAAGTCTTCAAGAGAAGACTAGATGCCTGGCTCAGGACGGTACCAGATGAGCCGGGTGTACCTGGCTATGTACGGTGGAGAGCTCAAGAGAGCAATTCGCTCCTCCACCAAGCCAGGACTAGAGGCGGGGCCACCAGCTTGACCTTCGTGTGAAGAAAGACCGACGCACGGAACCTTAACAAGGTTAACAAGGTGTATATATATATATATATATATATATATATATATCGGCTATTGATTGGTGGCGCGGAAAACGCAGTTTAATAATAAACAGGAACACCAGTCCCCAAAGATATTCTGTATTTCACTTTGCCCTATATGGGAACCTCAAGTTTTAACATTAGAAACAAACTTTTAAAATTGCTCAAGGAATTCTACCCACAACTATGTATAAAAATTATATTCACCCCGTCTAAATCGATTTACCATTTATTTAAATACAAGGATGTTATTCCTACACTTCTTAAGTCATCCATAGTTTATCAATACAAGTGTGACCACTGTATGGGGTCATATATAGGTAAAACTAAAAGACATTTAAAATCCCGTATTTACGAACATCTCGGTAAATCGGTCCGTACAAATTTACCCCTTGGCAAACCACCTAATTCTCTCATACGTAATCACTCGCACAACAATAACCACCCAATTTCATATTCTAATTTCGCCGTTCTTGCTGCCGGAAGCTCTGACCTTAAGCTTAAAATTATGGAGTCTCTGTTTATTTATAAACTAAAACCAGACCTAAATTCTGACGAATCATCGATAGATCTGCTGTGTTTTGGTTAAGGTACTAATTTATTTTATTTACGTTTCAGTTTTAATGCTTTTACTTTTTATAATTTTAACTTTTTAACTTTACATTTATTTACCTTTTAGTTTTAATGTTTACTGTTTTACATTTAATTAGCTACTTTTTATAATTTTTTAAGTTTATTTTAAATTGTTATTAAGCAAATTGTATTTTGTATGTGATTTGGCATTTTATTGTTTTAGCCCTGAAGATGGAATTAGTGCATTCCGAAACGTCGGTACTATTAAACCTTGAAGGATGTTTGTATTTTCTCTGTTGTTCCTGTTTATTATTATTATTATATATATATATATATATATATATATATATATATAATATATATATTATATATATATTATATATACACAGGGTGTTTCAGGAGGAAAGGTCAATACTTCGGGAGGTGATAGTGTCGGTTATTGTGAGAAAAAAGTTCATATGAACATGTGTCTAATTCTGAATGGTTACGGAGATAGAGCTGTTTGAATCTGATGCGCGCGCAGCTCTTCCTCCCCCTTTAGAGAATCGTCTTACAGGACAAAGTTACCTAGAATTTCTGCAAAATGAATTGCCAGGACTATTGGAGGATGTTCCTTTGGCTACACGCGCTGGTATGTACTTTTAATGGCCACCAAGGTCTCCAGACCTCTCTCCGTTAGATTATATAATTATTGTTTGTCGGGGTGGATGAAAAGTCAAGTTTACAAAAGAAAGGTGGATACACGAGACGAATTGCTCGCGCGCATTTTGGATGCTGCTTCCCGCATAAAGGAACGTCAAGCTCAACTCGGACGAACAACACGCGATCTTCGCACACGAGTTGCAATGTGCATTGAGGTTGACGGTGGGATTTTCGAAAACGTATTGTAAACTGTAGCAAATTTGCCATTTCTGTATATGATACCATTCAAAATGCCAATGTTTAAACATTAAATGTTAGAAACAGTAATTGGTTTCTCTTTCTTGATTACCATTAACAATGCTTTTGTATTTGTAGATTCAAACAGCTCTATCTCCGTAACCATTCAGAATTAGATACATGTTCACATGAACTTTTTTCTCACAATGACCAATACTATTACCTCCCGAAGTATTGACTTTTCCTCCTGAAACACCCTGTATATATATATATATATATATATATATATATATATGTGTGTGTGTGTGTGTGTGTGTGTGTGTGTATATATATATATATACGGTATATATATATATATATATATATATTATTTCAACCTTGTTGGTAAATATGTTCGTTGTTGAGGCCGCCGCACACCGAAAGCCACGCTACCTACGCCATGCACGACAGCCACGCTAGCCACGCCACGCACGACAGCCACGCTACGCGGCCCTCACACCAAAAGACACGTGGCAGGGAAACGGCACCAGTATCCATCCGACCTAATTTGGTAACAATTTTTTTCTAACAATTATCTTTCCTGTATAAGTCCCTGTACTTTTCTTTCATCATGTCATAAAGGCATGGGTACTGTCTGACTTCTTCAGTCAACTCTTCCATTGCAAAATTGGTGCGAATCGGGGCGGATGGGGAATGAATGAATGAGTGCGACTGATTGAACCACTTCCGCCAGTGGGGATCGGATAAGCTCCACCTTCTACGAAGACGAACTGAGCATGCGCAGCCAAAGACACATCTCGGAATATCGCTCAGGGAGCGAACGCGAGCCACGTGGCGGGGCTGGCTAACCCATGGTGTAACTAGCGTGGGCTTCGGTGTGAGTTGCTTTGTTGAAAATCATTAGAGCGATGCTGAGTCACGTGGCTGGCGGGCGTGGCGTGGCTAGCGTAGCTTTCGGTGTGCGGCGACGTTTAGAAGCACCCTAAAAGTGTTACGCAGGTGAAGATCAGAGTAACTGTCCGTACTGTCGACTCGTAGCTTCTTTATAAACTTCCAAAAAAAAAATCTTCACGTTGCCGCGGAAACATTTGACGGCTAATATACCAATTTGCGATATATTCCGGCGTTGAACAAGTAAGACAAGATACTGCATCTTTAAAGAAACATCCCCGCATAAATATGTACTTGAAAAATGGGTTTTGATTGATGAGAAACACGCTTATGTTAAGATGGTGGGAGAATACTGTAAATGTCTCAGCAATCATTTTATACATTTCTAGCATAAGATCGTCAATCACAATCAACGTATGTTCATCATTCCTTAATGAAAAAACGTCATAAACTCCTTTGGGGAATAAGGCAACATCTTTGCAATCATTAAAAATAGGTTGGTGGGCGGAATAGCACCATGTGCATAAGTTTTGAAAACAAGGCATCTTTATCTGTAATAACTCTAACCATAAACACTCTTTTGCCACATCCTGTAGGACCACTTATAATACATGTTGATGGACTTGCGAACTTGAATTTTTTTTAGTCTCAAACCTTTATGTGACACGCTCTTAAGCATTGCTTTTACCATATATAAAGATTTTTTAAAGTCATTCCTTATATTCGTTAATCTTCTCTTCTTTTCCAGAATGATGAATGGTGCGCCCAACCAGTAAGAACTTGTAGAGCTTGATGAGGTTTCAGAAGGAACTCGAGATGCCTCACTGGCTCCTTCAACTTCTTCGGTCGCCTTAGTTCATCGCATCGTCGCATTCGCCCCTCAACACAATGAGGGACAGAAGGCACGAGCGAGGTTGGCTGTTGAGTTTGAGCCTAAAGCTGAAGATGGCGATTTGTTCTGGGTAGTTACACCCTACAAGCGCCTGATTGAGGAGGATATTGATTACATCATCTCACGTATTGAGAAATCAATGCAGAGTGTATCAAAATTCAGTCTGGAGAATTCTACAATCAAGATTGACCACGTCTTCCGTGTTGAGGGTCATGACCCTACACCGTACACTTTGAACTTTAACTCCTGTCAAATTTATAGACAACACAAATTTGGTCGTAGCTGTGGTTTTCTGGCTGTAATTTTAGCGTATATGATTGACGTTCTGACTATTGTAACCAAAAACATCTGGCCAGCTATGGTTATAGATAATGCGCAAAAACTAGCTATGTCCTGTGGTATTAATTTTCAATGTAATATGAAGAGTTGGTGAAGGTGGAACAACAGAGGAGAGTACGAATTGGTATGTTTGGTTTCGATAGGCAAGACAGGACAACGGATGATTTTAAAAGTCGTGTAGCAGGTTGAACAAGACTGCTTATTTTAGGTTTGGCAGGAGCAACCTACCTTCCTATTCGTCATATTAGAACCCTTTACGTTAACTATGACAGAAGCCGTAAGTATGAACGTCATTACGATTTATGTAAAGGGTACCTTGAGTTTACGAACGAATTGTTAAAACATTGTAAGGACTGTCATGGTATACGCTCTGTGTAAAAGCCCTAGATGTGTAAGCCGTATGGTAGAAGCTAAGAAGAGAAATCGTAATGATTTTAGACAAATATTTTTAATAATGAATGCTTTAATCTCCATAAGTCGAATGGTACGTGTGGAAAGTTAAAGATTTGCGAATGTACAAGGTGTATGATAATTAACTCCTTATTTTAAAATTCGTATAACTTCCCCATTTCTTACTCAATTTTAATGAAACATTTATTGAGGTTTTCATTCACTTCACATGCACTTTACACTTATTCTCCTGCATTATCACATTTCCTTATGTTGTCCACTGCTGTTTGTAACACGCGTTCAGGAACATTGTTGAGAACATAGTTAATTCTTTCCCCCTAGTTCATCAAGATCATTAGGTTTGTGGTGATAAACTTCTTCTTTAGCCCAACCCCACAGAAAGAATTCATAAGGTGTTAGGTCTGGGCTGCGAGCAGGCCATTCATGCGCACCACGTCTTCCAATCCATCGTCCTGGAAATTTGTCATGCAGCCATGCCCGCACATAGTTACAAAGATGAGGCGGTGCTCCGTCCTGCATGAAATGAAGATTATCAGTGTTATTCCATTGCGAAATCATTAGCCATATGCGATTTTTCAACATTTGCAGGTATCTTTCAGCATTCATTGTGTCCCGAATGATAAAAGGCCCAACAATGGTTGTGGATGTCATACCACACCAAACCGTCAGCTTTATCCGACAGAAAGCTCAATACAGAAAACCTCAATAAATACTAAATAATTTACAGTTTGTTTCATTAAAATTGAGTAAGAAATAGGGAAGTTATACGAATTTTAAAATAGGGAATTACTTATCATACACCTTGCAGAATGTTTCATACGATGGATGATTACTGGTATTTCAAGCACAGAGGTTATGAAATTCATTGTTCTATGTGTAAAAGGATTATAAGGCGGATGGGGTGAAACATGTTTGTTATATGAATGTCAAACCTATATCTATACCTATGTATACTACGAAATAGTCATATACTACGACATAGAGGCCCATACTGACCCTGAGACGAAAGAAGTTATCTTTCATTTACCCGTGAGTACCCTCTGCAACGAATGTTGAGTGTGATGAATGTCGGAAGTGTGCGAAACGCACCAATATTTTTAAGACAAATGTGACAGAATCACCCTTGAAGTTGTTTGTGAATTATATCGTCAGTTTAGCCGACCAGCTCAAAAAAATGACCGTGTATTTTTAGCGCATAACGCCGCAAAGTTTGATACAGTTTCTTTATGAGGAACTGCTTGAACATGAGACATCAGTAATATTCACGGGTGATCCTTTGAAAAGAGGTAATAGGTTCATACAAATACAAAAAACGGATAATCTTCACTTCAAAGATACACTTTTGTTCACGCCTTGTAAGGGAGCTAAGGTACCTGAGGTGGGTGGATACTGAGGTTTCGAAAGTGTATTTTCCTTGCACTTTCCTCACTCGTGACACTTTAAACTATGTTGGACTGTCACTTCCCAAACATTACTTTAACTATGAGAGTATGAGTGCGAGTGAACGAGAAGACTTTGATAGGTATTACAACAGCTTCAGTGAAGAAAATCCGTACAGTAGGGTACTCTAGGGTCAAATGGTTCTAATTCTTTGTATTTTAACGTGTACAAATTTTTTTAAAAAACCTTTAATAGATCATTTTTACATTAAGACCTTTAGCTATAAAACTAACCAAAGTTTGAGTTTCTAGTCCTAAAGTAAATACTAAAAAAAACAACGACGACAACAAAAAATTGCTAGACCGATTTGACCCCAGGGGTGGGGCCAAATGGGTCTATTGACTCCACCCCCGTTTCCTGCTTACCTCCCAACACCCCCTTCCTGCATATGCCCCTCCACCCCCTTTCCTGCATACTCTTCTTCTCCCTCGGCACTGTGCTAGTGCCTTGCAATGTTGCCTGGCTCTGGCTGTACTCTACATTTTTTGAGATCATACTACTAAGTCATGCTCTATTTTCTCGTGCCACACCTCGGAAATTTACGAAATTTGACCGAAAATGAGTCATATGTTGGCTTCATATAAATCAGAAACAAAAATGAATAAAAAAGACGAAAAAAATTAAAAATGCAAAATTTGGGGTTTTGGGGGTTATTAGGCCCAGTTGACCTCATTTTAGAAAATGTAATTTTTGAATAGGAAGGAATTAACTGAGGAATAAATCATAGTACCCACTTACACTTTAGTATATGTTCTATCTATATATGCAAGGAGAAGTTTGTACTTCTCAGACCAAGTTTCATATGACAAAAATTTTGCAAACAGATTTTAAAAATATCATTAACACCAGTACACATTTGAAAACTTGTCGATCGATTTTTACAAACTAGTTGGTGATTCTATATAATTTGAGTGTGCTGATCTCAAAAATATAGTTAGTTTTTCCCTATCACGTATGGTTTTCTTACAATAGGGTGTGTCATAAATCCCCCATTTATCCCCAAATGTGAACCATCTTATCGAGACCAACATTGGAATGCACATGCTAAACCATAAATTTTGTTGTTATAGACTACAGTAACGCTGACATAATAATGTAGGGTAAATATATATAACAACCAGTCCCGTTCCCAGCAAAATACTCTCTCCCCTCCCATCAATGGGTGGTTAACATTTGGGGACAGATAATGTATTACAACACCCCTTGTAGCACGAAATCTTTAGGTGATAGAGTAAAACCTAATTAAAGCAGAATTAAATAGCTCCTAGCTCTTGGACAATCATATTGCTTGTTTATGAAAGAATAAAAAAATAACAAAGAAACAAAATATATTTACCTTCTTTACTTGCAAACATTTCAGGACTTATTCCAAAGACTTAAGACTACAGTAGTATAGCAGCAAAAGGGGAGAGTGCAAGAATGTTGCAAGTTATTATGTAATGTTGCAAATGGGGTGGGGGTTGTTGCAAAGGGGGGTGGGGAGTGTTGCAAAAAAAGAAAAAAAAAAAAAAAATTCCCCCAAAGGGGGGATGCTGCAGGTGCAACAACGAAAACTTGGAGGCGGTGTTATCCCCCAAGAGAAAGAAGGAGGAGAGAAAGGAGGAGAGGTGTTCACCTGGCAGGAGCCAAGTGCATATTAAGACTTCAGCCGAGTAGGCGTTGTTTTATAGGCTCCTAATCAGCCAGTTGGCTTAGAAGGCGTAAATGGCTTGAGTTGCCAGATACCACTTTTTAGCGATACCATTGTATACACTATTATAGACTCCTAATCAGCCAGTTGGCTTAGAAGGCGTAAATGGCTTGAGTTGCCAGATACCACTTTTTAGCGATACCATTGTATACATTATTATATTTCTTAAAAGTTGGTTTAGAATACCGGTAGTAGGTTTAGAAGGCGTAACATGATATAATTAAGTAAAACAACATTGCATCATTCTGTTTATTATAAATATATAGAAAATAAATATACATTTCAATAATAATTGAGGAATATGCATATAATCATAACAGTACAGGAAATATATACACACAATTATGGTGATATATATAAAATAAATATACATTTCAAATAGAAATAAATATACATTTCAATAATAATAGAAATATGCATATAATCATAAGAGTACAGGGGAAATATCGCGCAAAATATATAAATACATTTCAATAATAATAGAAATATGCATATAATCGTAACAGTACAGTAGAAATATCACGCAAAATATATAAATACATTTCACTTTTTTTTCAAAATACTAAACTCGGTCTTAATCGAGTTTACAATTACATCATTATTGCTCTGCATTACGCAGTATATGCGGCTTAATAATATTTCACCGCTTAAAGTATAGGGAAACCTGTATTCGATATGAAGGGCTTTCATATCGTTCAGTACTATTTTTGTTCCCACTTTACAACCGGTTGGTAAGTCATCTTTAAATACGTCTAGAATACAATCAAAAGCACGCACAAAGAGTTCATCGTTAGCTACATTATTGAACACAAGTTTATAAACACGCTTTTCCAATCGAGGGTTTATTTCTACCGACTCTAGCTTTTCAATCGTGAACTCACTCAACATAGCGGCAATTGAAATAATCTTCTAAATCGTTACGACAACTGCGCGTTATATAAAGAAATAGTTCTTCAGGGTGAACGGTGTAGGTGAGCTCAGCCTTGTACCGATCAATTGCTTTGTACCAAAGTTCATGGTATTTCAAAGAGTCTAAACTTTTTAAATAAACGTCCAGCACTAGACCATTCTCACCAGCCCTACAATCGGTAAACCCATCGAGCAGAGCGGTGTATGCGTATTCAAGTACTGTATCAAAATAAAGCATGTCCGTAACGCGCGCGTCTAATATAGGTTTCAGCTTGCGGAATCCGACGATTTCAAACATTCTGTCGAGGATGAAACGGTTTCGCGTAGGAACAAGAGCGTTATTATCAGAAGCATTCTTCCACATCAGCCGTATATCAATGCACGGCCGATCGTTATTTATACACAACGTACATACAACGGCGTATGAGGGTGCGTCACTAATCTGCTCTCTTCTTGTACCTACGTTAGCAGGTATTTTATAACGATCTTCACTCCACTTCTCAACTATCACGAAGATTCTATTCATCTCCTCGACACTTAAATAAACCCGTTTGTTTGTTTGTCTACATTCCGTTTCCAGTACATAGCTAATGGTACCGGAATTACGCCTGAACACGCGCAACGATTTCGTCACGGACACATCGTACGAGGCGTTGAGAATGCTGCTCAAAGGAAGTTCCATCGTATTCGAGGAGCGCACGTCCACTCGGTTCAAGCTCTGAGATAACAATGAGCCGTGTGAGGCACACAGGTAGGCAGGAACGGTTCGACGGGCGGCTGACTCGATGATACATGAATGGGCTTGTTCGTATGATCCGCGGGTCGTACAGAATTGTTGTACATATTTGTTTTTCCGGTACAAGAATTAATTTCATCACTACCAGCCTACGCACCAGACATTTTACCTCAGGATAAGAACTAGGAACATTTTATGTTTTACTAAACATCTTCACACTCCGGCGCACTATTTGAGACATATGCTCATATTTTTCCTTTCTGCCCATCAAACGATACTCGTCTCTAAAGTCTGTTAAAAACTCACGCAGGGCACTAGCCACAACCTCACTACGAACCTCATCATGATATACGTTAATATAGTGATAAAAATACTTAAGATTGTCAATGATCACGAGATTCACATTTTCAGTCGTAGGGTATGAGTAATCGACATGGTGTAGCATGACGTAATACCGCTTGTCACACCACCCATCCGCAAGACTCATTATCCATACCTGCTGCTTCTCTTCTGCACGCGTTGTTTCTTTTACTTCACGGTGTATGTGAGACTTTATAAAGTTTAGCTCTGCAGCAGACTTCAGCACATCGTCTGTGCAACGAAAGCCTTCAACGGTCTCACCAGAACATCCGTAGAGTATTTGTACATCTTGGAACTTCGCACAATCCAATGTGTTTTTAAAAGAGGTATAGGAGGGAGGAATAGGAAGTTTTTCGGTATCCACCACATCCTGACACTTTGCTGAATACCATTTCATAAACGTTGTACAAGCAATAGTAAAGGTACCCATTTGAATACACGTCTGATCTGAATACACGTCTGATCTCTCGGGCTTACTGCAGTCGACTGACCACGCAGGGACTCCCAGATAGTAGCATGACTCACGGTCTTACAGTGGGCGGAGCTTAGAACTTTCACCTGCACACACACACACACACACACACACACACACACACACACAAAGGAGAAAGTGAAACGCTAATTGAAACATGATTTATTTAATAAACGAGATATTCAAGTTATATATATTTACAAATACGATTTAATAAACGAGATATTCAAGTTATATATATTTACAAATACGTGTAATAAATCAATAGATACTTTACAAATACGATTTAATAAATGAGATATTCAAGTTATATATATATATATTTACAAATACGTGTAATAAATCAATAGATACGATTATATACAAGACAAATACGTGTGAGTTAACAATAGAAGCATCATACGTTATGGTATCCAAAGGGTACGGTATCATAGGTACCAGGTAACTGGTAACGTTTCCTATAGGTGTTACGGCACACCTTCGTACCCCTAAGTTCCTTCACGCCCCCCAGCTTCTGCGCCCGAAAATTGTGGGTGCCTACAATTAGTTGGGGAGGTTGTTCGCCCTCATCATCGTCCAAACATACTAGATCCTTCAACGATTCAAAGTTAACAACCCGCCGATTCGCATGGTTGAGCGTAATACCCTTTGCCTTCACGATATATTTCATTTCCTCCCCCACCCTGACCCGTACCCCATAAGTCTTAGGTCCTGTTGAGACAAAAGAGTCGGCGTAAGCGTTGTCCCCATACTCGTCCTTGATCTCATCAGTGAGCTCGCCGAGGAACTCCCCAATAGCGGGCATGTATTCACCCTCCCTCTCTGTGAATATCACGCTATCTGTATCGGCATACAATACTCTCCGCCCAAGAGAATGCAATAGACCCCAAAGTTTTATACGGGCGTAGGCTGTTGTGAAGCTGGCCACAGGTATGTTTGTAACCCTTGAGGTATCTGTGGCAAATTCAGTGTTGTTGTACTTTATTATGTAAGTATTACCTACATTCACGATCTCCATGACCTCTTTATCGGGAGCATTGGCATAATCCCAGACATCGCTATAACTTTGTGCCAAATGAATGCTCCCTCTGCCGGTATTCTGCGCAAATTTTCCCCATAGACTGTTTAGACACAACTTTGCACTAAAGCGCTTGCCAGGATTCTTTACAATTTGGACACGATCAAGTTGTATACCTTCGCGGTCGCGGTAACGTTGAATATAGGCAGACTTTTCATCTTCGGTATCAACTCCTCGCGGATACCCTGATGCCTCAACCTTATCCTTCAAAAAGGCGTTTATATATGGTGTGAAAAGGTTGGGTAGCTTCTGAAACCTCCACACCTCATGTATCTTCAGTATTCTATAACCATGGCGTACGGCTAGGGCCAGCTCAGGACTTGTATATACGCCTCTGATCTTACGCTGGTGGGGTATATGGTTACATCGCCGTTATCCTCTTCCGCGCACTTCACGCACAGGGGAAACATGAGCTTGTCGTCGATAACGACAGGTAAGATCGGCATCCATAAATTGCGTGGGGGAGTACGTCTACGAAAGAGAGCCCAAAGTAACGATCATTCAAATTTTTTGAAAATTCATTGATGGAGGGTAGGCTAGGTCCCACCAGTTTCTCAGGAGCGCCCACGGGGTACGGATTGCTCTTCATCACGTATGGGTATAAAGAACAGAAATCGTAGTAATGGAGCTTCACGCCCTCCGTAGGTGGAAAGTATAGTCTGAAAGGATTTGTACGTCCTCCAAACAAGCTATCACCACATTTGAGAGGATCCAGCACCATTGAACGCTTGATCGTGTTTATTTCCTCACGGTACACCTCGTCTGTCTCCATCCGTGCATCATATTCATGCTCCCACAAGACTTTGTGAGTGAACTGTGATCCTATAAGTTGATCGCGGGTGCGGGTCGATGCAAGACAGTCGGCAGGAGACCTACCGTGGATATCTCCGGCGATTCCGCACTCAGGACGGGGGCATCCATGCCACCAGCAACCGTTAAAGGAGTACACAGTCTTCACACCAGTGACACGGTTTTCACTTAACCCATCAACCCAAAAAACACGTCCATTAATCTTAATGGGTACTTCACCCGTGTTGCGGGCGTGCTTTATGTATACACCTGTCTGTTGCTGTAGGTGTATGAGCCAGTAAATAGCCTTGTGCCCGTAACTGCGGGGATTGTTTCGGTGAATAATGGCTAAGGTGTCTTTAGGCATGAAGTTATTCTTGAACACCGTAAAACATAATGATGCGATGGTGGTTGCGACTTGCAGTGGATCGCATTTGAAACGGGCTATGTACATCCTTCTAAAGGCCTGGAAACATACTCTAAGCACGCGCACATCATTCACGCAATAACGCTCACATTCATCAGCTATATTATAAGGGTTACTTTCATTAAAACTGTCGTAGTATCGATCAAAGTCTTCACGTTCATCCATACAGTCAAAATAATGTTTGGGGGGTGGTGGGCCTACGTAGTTTAAAGTCTCGCTGGTGAGGAAAGTGTAAGGGAAGTATCCTTTGGAAACTTCAGCTGCTACTCCCATCACCTTGGGTAGCTTTGCT
Organism: Bathynomus jamesi; assembly: GCA_023014485.1. NCBI lineage: Eukaryota > Metazoa > Arthropoda > Malacostraca > Isopoda > Cirolanidae > Bathynomus > Bathynomus jamesi. The sequence goes on from JAJOZX010000406.1 coordinate 155,316, forward strand.
AATTTACAAGGTGTGAATAATAAAGTATCTTTAAATTGTACATTGCCTCTTATCTGCATCTGTATTAATTTGTTGCCTCTTTTCAATGGATCACCTGTAAATATCTCAGAGGATTCGTGTTCAAGCAACTCCTTATAAAGGAACTGCGTGTCAAACTTTGCCCCGTTATGGGCGAGAATATACACAGTCATTTTTTTGAACTTGTCGGCTAACTTGACAATATAGGACACAAATAGTTTCACAGGACTATCGCGGACATTCGTTTTAAAAACGTTTGTCCGTTTACCACATTTGGGGCACTCGTCACATTCGATACCCATACACTCATCACAGATGGTCTGGCTCACAAGTAAATGTGGAATTACCTCTTTGGTTTCAGCGTTCGTATATGTTTCTATATCGTAGTATACAGTTATACAAGGGTTATTTTTAGGCTTAGCATCTTTCATATAACATACATGCTTTACTCCATCCGCCTTATATTCCTCCTGGCATGTAGGACAGTGAATTACGTCACACTTGTGCTTAAATTTCCCCAATTATCCATTGTGTGAAACATACCACATTCACAGATTCTCATTTTCCTGCACGTGCCAATTGATTTATGGAAATCAAAACAGCTATTATTGAAAAATGTGCGTCTACACACATCACAGTCTCTCTTCTCAGCTTCAACTACACGGCTTTCACATTTGGTGCTTTTACACTGCTCACATACCATGTGACATTCTTTACAATGTCGCACAATATCATCCGCAAACTCGAGGCACCCCTTACACAAATCATGATGTCTCCCATATTTTCGACTTTTGTCATAACTCGCGTAAAGCCCCCTTATATTACGGATGGGGAGATAGGTTGTCCCTGACAATCCTAAAATAAGTAGGGGTCTTGTACGATCTCTCACACAGCTTTTAAAAACATACACAGTCCTACGACGATCATCCAGCCCAAATACAACTACGCGGACATTCATTTCCTGTTCTACCCTTCTCAGTTCTTCAGGACCCATATTACAGTCAAATTCAAGTTCACAGTCTACACCTAGTTTACGGGCACGCTCCACGACCGTAGGCAGCCAAATTTTTTGAGTCCGTGTATTTTGTACAGTAAACATACCTGCTAAGAGTACTGCTATAAAGCCGCAACCACGATCGACGCAACACGGAATACATGGTCAATATTTACCGTGAAGTTGTCCATATTGAAGGCTATACTACTTTGGGCGGCTTGCATTATACGTCCTAATATATATTCTACATCTTCAGCCGCCAAACGTCTAAATGGCACTATCACCCAATAATCGTCTACATCACCGTCATCTGACACGAATCCAAAGGACAGACTCGTCCTGACTTCACGCTCGTCACGATTGTGAAGAGCAAACTCTACAATATGCTGTACAACCCGGCGTAGCCCGCGCTCAATTCCATTGCTATACATGGCTCTAGGGTCGACCCTGACTCTATACCGATTTCTAGTCAAGGCTGGGGTGGGGGCTGCGGATCGCACCAATTCGAGCGTTATACCATCCTCAACAGAACGGGGGGCGGCAGATGAATTAGGGGGTATATTAGCGGAAGGTGCTGCTGGGGGACCTGTTGCGTAGGAGGTTGATGGTTGGGGCTCTATTATTGCAGACTTAACAGAACGGGGGGCGGCGGATGAATAAGGGGATATATTAGCGGGAGTTGCTGCTGGGGGGCTTGTTGCGTAAGAGGTTGAGGGTTGGGGATCTATTACCGCTGCAACAGGCGCGTATTTTGGGCGCTTTATACCTGACGTGGGGTTCTCATACCTCCGCTTTGGACGTGCTACCGGTATCGCTGGTGAGGGTTCGTTGGCAGGGGAGGAGATCACAACTACACTGTCGTCGTGGTCATCCGTAATGTCAATGATGGGATGCTCTACCTCATCGTCATTCACGGTTCTGTGGGAGAAGAAAGCAAAATATAAGGAACAGCACTCAAAATTTGTAATATTTTGTAAATGACCCACTTAGGAGTGTGACGTGTTAGAAATGGACTCTGTAGAAAAATTCAGATTCACGAGTCCTTCCACATGTATTATATCTGGACCTACAGGATGTGGTAAAACTGTGTTTATGCTTAAAATCATTAGAGAAAAGGGAGAGATGTTCTCGAAATTTGTGCATAAAGTTATATGGTGCTATTCGACGTATCAATCAGTGTTCAACTAGTACCAAGATGATATTTTGTTCCATAAAGGCGTATATGACGTTAATTCGTTAAAGGGAAATGAACATACAATCATTGTAATTGACGATCTCATGTTGGAGATGGATAAAACGTTTGCCGAGACATTTACAGTATTCTCCCACCATCTTAACATAAGCGTGTTCTTCATCAATCAGAATCTATTTTTCAAAAATAGATACATGCGCGATGTGTCGTTAAATACGCAATATCTAGTCTTATTCGCGCAACGTAGAGATGTATCACAAATTGGGGTATTAGCCAATCAAATGTTCCCGAATCAGCGTAAGGAGTTTTTGGAAGTTTATAAAGAAGCTACAAGCACGCGTTACGGATATTTGCTTTGCGACCTTCATCCGCGAAACACGTTTAGAGTGCTTCTGCGAACGAATATATTTCCAAACGAGCCTGAAACGGTGTATATTCCCGAATGACAAAGAGACTAAAGAAATACCGTGAATTAATAAAAATCTATCATCGACTGCCCCGGGCATTGCAGCAGATGTTTATTAAAAATATCGACGCCGACTTTTTAAAATGCATCTGTGAAATCTGTCTTAACGTTATAAATTGCAATGTATCAATGAAAACCCATCAGAAGGCTCGCCTACGCCGCTACAAGAACATAATACGTGCACTCGCTAGTAAAAGTCAAACTGTAGCGAAGAAAAAACGAATTATTGTACAAACAGGAGGGTCATTTCTCCCCATCTTATTTTCAGTTTTGGGTCCTTTACTGACTAGATTAATATAATGAAGAAAGTGGTAGTGATTCCCCACGAGGTGTACGCTTCACTGCAAAGGAATCCAGACACGGATCTAGATCCCCGTAAAAGCAGACTTAAAAGAATGGAAAGCGAATTGCTAGCCCTATTAAACAGTGAAAAAACACCTGATGAGAAAAGAATCTTAAACTAAGAAGCTCTGCAGAAATTTCTTCACGAGTACGAAAATTATAAGAGCCCTACAGAGATTCCTGTGGTTATTAGGCTCAGCACGGGGGACGATGGACATGGCGACATAGGATCTGTGCCCGACGATACAGCTGACCAACCAAAAAGATTAGCCACACAACATATCGAACATGTATTAAATAGCACCCTCCCACATACATTGATGAGTAAAGGCTTAAGTCTTTATAATCTATTGAATGAGGATCCAGCCATACAATGGACCGATACAGGCGAGCTCATTGTGGAAGGATCAAAGGTACAGGGATCGAATATCGTAGACATTGTCCATGATCTGGTGAGAAAGTGGGATAGGCCATCACCATCAGGATGGAAGCATATTAAAGCAAGACTACAACAAATAAATGTCCCTAAAACGTTGATAGGAAATCTGAACAGGTTAAAAGACTTGGAACATGCAACGCATGTGACACAATTGAAGGCGCCGTCACCCCCGGCGGTAACACCTTTGAAGAGGAGCAAGAAGAGGTTAAACCAACCCTACCCACGTGCCTCTAAAATACGCAAATGGCTAACGTATTAACTAAACGCTATTATGACATTTCTACCCCATCCTCTTACGGCGGCGTAGATAGACTGTACAGAAGTGTTTACGGAGTAGGAAAAAAAGATGTTGAAAGATTTTTGAGGGAGCAGGACGCTTATACGCTTCATAAGCCTGTGAGAAAAAGGTTTAAAACAGCCAAGACAACGGCTTCCTCGATTGATTCTATTTGGCAAGCAGATTTAACAGACATGCAAAGATATTCTGTGTATAACGATGGTTACCGCTACATTCTATTCATAATAGACGTATTCTCTAGATATCTGTGGCTAGTTCCTCTGAAAAATAAATCACCTGAAACAGTTGCTAAAGCCACCAAAACGCTAATGTTAAAAGAAAACAGGGTTCCTGGCTATTTTTGTACGGATATGGGGAAGGAATTTATAGGCCGTGCTTTTCAGAACATGTTGACAGAGTTTAATATCAGCTATTACACAACCAATTCTATACATAAGGCTTCTTTAGCTGAAAGAGTTCAGCGCACCATAAAGGGACGCATACACCGTTATTTTACACATAAAAACACACAGATTTCTAGACATTCTGGAATCATTGGCATCATCCTACAACTGCTCACACCATCGCACGATTGGGACAACACCTAACGAAGTTTTAGAAAGAGGTACGCTCCCGAGAAGAGATGGATCACCACCACCACCACCACACTCTGCGCGCTTCAAAATCAATGATTATGTAAGGCTGTCGCGTTCGGGGAATAAATTCGCAAAGGGTTTTGAGCAAGGATCGACACGCGAGATTTTTAAAGTTAGGGCTGTGAGACCTAAAGGTGAGATAATGATGTATTACATTGAAGATTTGAATGGGGAAGAAATCTCTGGAGGTTTTTACCGCGAGTAGTTGCAGAAAGTTGCGTTTAATTTAGAAAAAAATGTGTTTAAAATTGAGAAAATTTTAGGAAGCAAAGGTTCAGGAAAGAGAAAAATGTACCTGGTGAAATGGCTGGGGTACCCAGAAACCTTCAACACCTATATAAAAGCTGATGCAATAATGAAGCTTAAATAGTATGCAACATGGCTCCTAACCATTTCTACGTCACACTCCCGTCCTCCTCGTCCCTGTCTGTACACCCTAACAACACACTAGCCAACTTTGTAACAGAGCTCCACAAGCACATTGAATTGGGTCGTGATTCGTATGAGGTGGGGATATGCGAAATTCAGCTGGACACCATCTTTTTAAATATTGAACATAAAGAAACCGTTTTTACGGTTCTTAGAGACATTGACGAGTGTGAAAAAGCTGGGGTAGCTATGGATGAAACTATGCGTATCGCTCGGACTAAGGTTGCACGGTATTACAGTACAGAAGTAAGACTAGGACCGGGTCAATATGGTTCGGCCGAGGATGTTGTGAAACTTTGCGTATCGCTCGGACTAAGGTTGCACGGTATTACAGTACAGAAGTAAGACTAGGACCGGGTCAATATGGTTCGGCCGAGGATGTTGTGAGAGGCTTAAACGTAAGTTTAAGAAACACAAACCTTACGAATGATTTAGTATACGAAATCGTAAACAACCCTGCACATACACTAATCCTAAAATCAAAGACTAACAGACGTATTAAAGACCATAGAAAGTTCCAAATTCTAGCCAATGGCCGATATAGCGCAGCCTTCCAAAGAGACACATTTCACGAGACAGAGCATGACTTGTCCAGATTAATGTATCAATTGAAGATGGAGAAATTGGCTGAAAGGTCCCCAGACATGTGCTATATTTACAGTAATATAGTGGAGCACCAGTTTGTTGGGGATACCCAGGCACGCCTGCTGCGCATTGCTCACATCCCCAACCATAGAGGAAGGAGTTTGAGTATTACATATGACAGACCCCATTATGTGAATATCGCAACTAATTTAATAACCAATATCTCAATATACAGTATATAAGAACGATTGAGGGTGAAAACTTCCCATTCGGTAACGGGAGCTTAACAGTGAAGCTACACTTTCGACGCACTGAGTTATAATGGATAGAAAGCCTTTCACCGTCTATCGAGGGGTGCGATACCAGCGCGGTAGTGGACTTGGGTCCATTTTTTCATCCATACTACGTACGGCTGTTCCTTTGCTGAAGAGGGGTGCCAGATACCTTGGAAGGAAAGCGCTACAATCAGGTATTAACACTGCAGAAGACATATTGGCCGGGGCTAAACCTAAAGAGGCTCTAAAAAAACATTTAAAGCGTACACGGGACGAAATCATCAAGATGCAGAGAAAAATGCGTGGTGGCGGGAAGAAGAAGAAGCGGGCTGCCCGGAAGAAGAAGGGGTCACGTGGTATTAAACGTAAAAGGCTATCAAAAAAGAAGTGCTGTAAGCGAATGAAACCTATGGTTGACCACTTTTTTGACTGATATAAGCTAAGGACATTGATCTCATGAATCATAGTTTGTTTACCACTTGTCGAGAGAGGAGTCACTATTTCGCCATGGCACGCTTCATCCACCCATGTAGTTCACAATGCTGTAAATCGGAGCTGTCCCTTTTTGAGCTACCTCCAACCCAAGTTTCTATTGAGCACAGTGACTTTATTACAATTAACCCTTTAAACACAATTAGTTCCCCGAGTGCACCTATAGAATTCGTGATACCCAGCTCAGGCCCTTACTTTTTGATCCAAGCTGTGTGCACATGTACGCTAAGCTACGTATAGCCCATTCTGATGGAACGGTCTGCGATGACAAATATGCTGTATACCCTGAAACAAACTTTCTGCACTCCATATTCAACCAGTGTGACGTATATTTAAATCAGACCAACATATCGGCAGGCACGGGGTACTATCATCTACGAGCCTATCTGGAAAATGTCCTCAACTTTTCCAAAGAAGCGAAGGCTACCTTTTTAAGTGCCGAGGGAGATTATCAAACTAAAGATGAAAATAGTATAAAGGACAAATTTAAAAATTCTAAAAAGAAAATATACGAGTGTTTTGGACGGTTGCACACAGATTTCACTTTCCAGGAGAAGTTGCTTGTCAACGGGGTGGATATGAAAATAAAGCTCACCCGCACGAGTCCTGAGATCTGCTTAAATCTGGATGCTGATCAAGAGGAGGGTGCAAAGCCCGTTGTGGTTCACATTATGGACACATACCTCCGCGTACGGCGAGTGAAATTAAGTTCACCAAAACAACTAGAAATTGAGAAAAATTTACTAAACGCTACAGTGAAATATCCTATTAACAGAGTGCAAATCAAACTATATACGGTTCCTGCAGGGTTGGCATCGAAGCAGATAGAAAACATTGCCCTGGGAAATCTTCCTAAAAGGATATTAATCGGCATGCAGGACCATGCTTCGGTGAATGGAAAATATAAAAAGAGTGCCTTTAAATTCGAGAATTTCGGACTGAAAAATATAACTCTATACGTTAATGGCACTGCTTTGGGTGGAACATTGGGTACGGACTATTCATCAGACGCTGTGTTACCTCTTTGTGCCAGAGCCTATAGTAATCTGACCCATATTGCAGGTGATTGTGATGAGCTTGGTAATGGGGTAACGCAGGAAGAATTCATTGATCAATTTAACATTTATCCGTTTGACATTACACCTGACTTATCTGCTAGCGTAAATACCCATTTAACCCCACAGCAGAGCGGAAACATCTCAGTGCGGCTGGAATTCGCCAAGCCTATAGACGCTCCTATTAGTGTACTAGTATATCTCGAATCGCAAGCCCTAATAGAAGTAGATAGATTTAGGAGCGTTATCACTGACTTTTAAAATGGATGCTAATACAGTGCCCGCGAAAAGTATCCGATCACCCTTGAAATTTGTATTTTTTACATAAAAAACAATGTTTAAATGTATACTAACCTTATATGTATTTTGTCATCTGTCTCTTTGGTTTGGATGACTTGTTCTAGACGTTTTGGCATGGATTTAATCAAGTTTTGACAAACTTCCACTGATATTTCCTTGCACCATACCTTTTTGATGGCCTCTTGTAATTTTTCGACTGAGCCAGTGTCGTGGCATTCAACCTTATTTTTTATTATTAGCCACAGATTTTCTATCGGATTGAGATCTGAACTATTACCAGGCCAATCCAAAATATCAAATTTATTGTCAGTAATCCATTTTGTCACTATTTTGGCCCTGTGACATGGTGCACCATCATGCATGTATGTTTTTGTCCTTTGGATTGCCATTGCCATTGGAAGTTTTCCTGTAGCATTGCTAAATACCGTGCACCATTCATAGTTGTGTTCTTCGGAAGAAATATAAGTTTCCACGCCCATAGTAACCGAAACAACCCCAAACCATCACACTTGGAGGGTGTTTCATTGTCTTTAGGTGTATTTAGGGTCCATCCTATTTGAGCCAATAGGCCGGCGAACCTTTTTGGACAACTTCTGAATGTCAAAAATGTCAACTCATCGCTAAATAAAACCTTCTTCCAGTCATCAACAGTCCAATGAATGTATTTTTTACAAAATGCGACACGTTTTTCACGCATTTTTTCATTAATGAACGGTTTCTTAGCAGCATGGCGAGATGGTAATCCGAGTTCTTTTGGAGCCGCTCCTGGATAGTTCGTTCAGAAACACCAGATAACAAATTATTCATATTAAATTTTATTTCTTTCGCAGTTATTGTTGGGTTTTTCAATACTAAATGTTTCATAAGTTTGTCTGTTCGCGAATTTGTTTTTCTCGGTCTGCCAGATCGTTTTTTAGGACTGGCGTGGTTAGGCCACCATTGTTCTTAGCCCGTGAAACCATAAATTAACGGTACTTTGGGATATGTTTAATTCCTTAGCTATCTGTCTCTGTGATTTCCCACATGCATGCAAAGCAACAATAGCACCTCGACAATCACTCTTAAGTTGTTTTTTTAGCACACATTATATATAAATTTTATTTACACCACTTTCTGTAAAAAAAAAAAAATATCAAGAAATTTACACAAACAGTGAAATCTGACAAATTTGAGACACAGCCACCCGCAACGAAGGCTACCAGAACACTAATTTGAGAATGCGTTGGATAGCTCTCATATCAGCGAGCAACCTCAAAGTTACCAGATGTCGCTAGAACATAGAAAGTGAATTACGTGTCTCTGAATATCAAGGGAAAATATTGTATTTTCTTGAGTGATCGGATACTTTTCGCGGGCACTGTACACTTCAGAAAGTAATGGAACGAGTCACATGTTCCAAATTTATCGGCGTGTTTGCGAAGAATGAAACATTGAGTTTGCCAAGTACGCGAGAAAGCGGTAGTTTTATTGTGGACACAGATGTCATCGGTAATGAAGGGATTCACTGGATCGCTGTCTATTTTAAAAATAGACAGCGCCTGTACTATTTTGATTCACTCTGCACTCAACCTTGGAGTGACCCTATTATTGTAAAATTTCTCGTTCAGTTACATATTCCCGAAGTTGTATGGAACCCATTTCGTATACAAGGATATTTTAGTAATGTTGCGGAATGTACTGCGTCTCATTTCTCACGCATATGTCATGTGATAAAGAATTTAAATTTTTTTAAATTTATTTGACCCGTGTCACACTCGCCGAAACGATGAAATGGTATGCGACAGATAAAAATCCGTTTTCCAATTGTACTACTCGTTGTATAGTATAATGTTTTTGTTCGTATATTGTAACGGTATATTCTGTAGTTGGTTATATGTACTGATTTCTTTCATTTAATAAATTTATGAAAATATATTGTGTCTTCTTACCCTAAAAAGATCGAAAAACACTTACATTATTTTGGTGTGACATTGCTGACTGATCAGTATATCCTCCGTATTCATGACACGACATTCTTCAAAAGATTGTATAACACGTATCAAATCCTCATCGGACCTTAAAGGAATAATGTTCATTCTTTTAAAACATATACAGAGTATACAGGCAGATCCCTATTATGTGAAGATATCTTTGGTTCATTTAAGAGGAATAACATTGATTACCATAAAAAATTTCGATTTTAGCATAATGGGGATAAGAAGTAAAACCAAATAACATTGATTGCCATAAAATTTTTTTGGCGAGTATCTATTTGACGAGATACTACAGCCCATCCATATATATATATATATATATATATATATATATATATATATAAAATCGAATTATAGACACTTACATTTCTATGGTAGTCCCTTGCTTCGGATTGGAAGGAGCGTCACTGCAAATATCTTCAACGGTTGCGTTGGAAATAATTCATCACAGTCAATCGCGTTAAAAAGACTAATTGCGGTTAATGCTTCAGTGTCACTTTCTTCATACAATACCGGGGAGACGTACAGGTCCATGGTGGAGGATGTGTGACATTGCTGACTGATCAGTATATCCTCCGTGTTCATGACATGAGATTCTTCAAAAGATTGTATAACACGTGTCAAATCCTCATCGGACCTTAAAGGAATAATGTTCATTCTTTTAAAACATATACAGAGTATACAGACAGATCCCCATTATGTGAAGATATCTTTGGTTCATTTAAGAGGAATAACATTGATTACCATAAAAAATTCGATTTTAGCATAATGGGTATAAGAGGTAAGCCAAATAACATTGATTGCCATAAAAAAATTTCGATTTATTCACTTACATTTCTATGGTAGTCCCTTGCGTCGGATTGTAAAGCGTCACTGCAAATATCTTCAACGGTTTTGCGTTGGAAATAATTCATCACGGTCAATCGCGTTAAAAAGACTAATTGCGGTTAATGCTGCAGTGTCACTTTCTTCATACAAATCTGGGAGACGTACAGGTCCATGGTGGAGGGAATGATTATTCACTGACGCGAAAATAGCTACTGTTACTCCAAACTGAAAAATATCCCCTTTTATATGCACAATCGCCAAGCTCCGCCCCAAAAGACCAGATGTTCGTAGTGATTGGCTGCCGGTGTAGCTGGGTGGAGCTATGATGTGTACCAATCCGCTATAACGGGTCCGGACGAGTAATTGCATCTTTATATTTTCACTAATAGATTTAATGCCCGTATTACTCCTTTGAAAATTATTTGGTGATTCTTATAGAACTTTTGATACTGATTCCTGTTTCAGAATTTTTCTATCACCCATAGTTTTCGAGAAAATAATAATATTCCCATTTACTCAGAGTTTCCCGCATCATTAGTCACTAATGTAATCGAGAGGATATAAAGAAATATATCCTAATTATATTTCTAAAAGAGCATTCGGTTTCAACGTTAAACTGTGGGTCTGAGGCGGAGTGAAAACCTTTCCAATTCGGCGAGAAATTGCACTAGGGTCCAACGAAAACTATTTGGTGATTCTTATAGAACTTTTGCTACTGATTCCGGTTTCAGAATTTTTCTATCACCCATAGTTTTCGAGAAAATAATAATATTCCCATTTACTCAGAGTTTCCCCCATCATTAGTCACTAATGTAATCGAGAGGATATAAAGAAATATATCCTAATTATATATTTTTAAAAGAGCATTCGGTTTCAACGTTAAACTGTGGGTCTGAGGCGGAGTGAAAACCTTTCCAATTCGGCGAGAAATTGCACTATGGTCCAACGAAAACTATTTGGTGATTCTTATAGAACTTTTGATACTGATTCCGGTTTCAGAATTTTTCTATCACCCATAGTTTTCGAGAAAATAATAATATTCCCATTTACTCAGAGTTTCCCGCATCATTACTCACTAATGTAATCGAGAGGATATAAAGAAATATATCCTAATTATATTTTTAAAAGAGCATTCGGTTTCAACGTTAAACTGTGGGTCTAAGTTACGCGTAAATATAAAATATTTTCATTGTAGAAATAATAATAATAATAATGATAATAAGAATTGATGTGAAAGGTGATTGATTTAAGCAGTTAAGATGTAGTTATAAGAATATGACACCATACAAATTATGCGTAAATATAAAATATTTTCATTGTAGAAATAATAATAATAATGATAATAAGAATTGATGTGAAAGGTGATTGATTTAAGCAGTTAAGATGTAGTTATAAGAATATGACACCATACAAATTACGCGTAAATATAAAATATTTTCATTGTAGAAATAATAATAATATAAGAATTGATTTGAAAGGTGGTTTTTGTTCAAGTAGACGAAGAAAGGTTGACTCTCGCCCAGAAAATGGTCTCTAGGGGGACGATTCGAAATGACCTAGTTTCTGCCTTTCCTCGTGTGCGTGTGTGTGTGTGTGTGTGTATGTGTGTGCACGAGTGGTTTATTCGTTTATTATATATATATATATATATATATATACACAGGGCGTCCCAAAAAAATGTATACACACTTTAACAGCTGATAGCTCAATTGATGTTTCTTTCTTTCCAAGTTAAACCCATTAGAATTAATAATGGCAGTCAGACTAAGCTTTGAACAAAGGAAATTCATTCTAAAATGCTACTGGAAGTGTGAAAACGCAGTTGAAGTGCAAAGACAGTTTAGGAGGGAGTTTCAAACAGATCCATCAACGCGACTTACCATCACTCGAATTAGAGATAAGTTTGAAGCCGATGGAACTGTTCAGAATGTCCACAAGAAGCGTTCCGGAAGACTATGGACATCGACAAGCCCCACAAAGCAAGAAAGAGTACTGGAAACGTATCACCAAAGTCCAAGAAAATCTGTGCGGCAAGCGAGTCGTGAGGTAGGAATTTCAGAATCGTCTGTCCAACGCATTTTGAAGCGCTGTCAATGGAAAAGTTACATTCCAAGATTAGTCCATGCTATTAATGAAGATGATCCGGACCGAAGAGTGGAGTATTGCGAGTGGTACTTGGCACGATGTGGATGTGGATTGGACGAAGGGGTTTCGTAGAATACCCTCCGCGTTCACCAGACCTCACACCACTAGACTTTTTTTTATGGGGATACTTAAAAGACAAAGTCTACGCTATAAAACCTGCAACAGTCGCTGAATTGAGAGCAGCCATTGAACGAGAATGCACACAAATACCAAACGAAATGTTTCGTGATGTTTGCGATTCCATTGCTTCGCGTTATCAGCAGTGCCTGGACCAGAACAGACGTCAGTTTGAAAACAGGCGTTGACAAAACAATTAAATAATGTCTGTAGATTCTATTACATTTTGAAAATGAAATGTATTTTAATAAACACTGCCTTTATAATTATTTAAAGTGTGTATACATTTTTTTGGGACGCCCTGTATATTATATACGGGTTTGGAGAATGACAAGCGTGTGTTTCATAAATTTCTCTTCATTTGGAGAGAAGGGAGACTTATCAGGGATTGGGGGGAAGGTCTCTCAACCAGCAGGTGTTCTTCGAAACCGACCCCGTTATAGCGGATTGTGTTTTGGCTAATTTCAATTGATTAATTTCTTTAAATTTCGTTTTTTTCAATTTTCTTCGCAGGGGATTGGGGGTGAATGACAAGCGTGTGTTTCATAAATTTTCATTTCGTTTGGAGTGAAGGGAGACTTATCAGGGATTGGGGGGAAGGTCTCTCAACCATCAGGTGTTCTTCGAAACCGACCCCGTTATAGCGGATTGTGTTTTGGCTAATTTCAATTAATTTCTTTAAATTTCGTTTTTTTCAATTTTCTTCGCAGGGGATTGGGGGTGAATGAGGCTCGTGTGTTTCATAAATTTTCATTTCGTTTGGAGTGAAGGGAGACTTATCAGGGATTGGGGGGAAGGTCTCTCAACCATCAGGTGTTCTTCGTGCGTGTGTGTGTGTGTGTGTGTGTGCGTGCACGAGTTATTTATTCGTTTATTATATATATATATATACATCAAGAGCGGTCTGGAAGGAAGATCTCTCATGTCGTTCGACCCCGTTATAGCGGATTGTGTTTTGGCTAATTTCAACTTTTAAATGAATTGTTTCGTAAATTTTCATTTCGTTTCGTGACTTAAATATTTATAATAAAAATTAAGTGTGTAAAAATTATTTATTTAATAAACAGAATTTAATTGGATTCATCTACCGTCATATAAATATATATTGTGGTACACTATTTAAATGGATGATTAATATATGGTTTTTGCTATCTGGGACACATGGCGCTATGTGGCGACTGAATACATGGCGCTATCTGGCAACTCAGCCAGAATAGAGGTTTATAAAAGACCGAGAGACGACTGACGGAGTCATTCAAGCTCGGCTCCCAGCCGAGCAAGGACCTCTGGTCCTTCTCTTTCTGGCCCTTTGGGAAAACCCCTTAGAGGCGTCTTAGGTTAGGTAAACGAAAATAGCTTGGGGGAGAACTCCGCCTCCAAGTTGCATGCCTTGCAATCAAAGGCAACTACTCTCTCTCTCTCTCTCTCTCTCCTGCAGGTGTACCCCTACCCCCCCCCCCCTTGTCTCAGCCAACTGGCTGATTAGGAGCCTATAAAACAACGCCTACTCGGCTGAAGTCTTAATATGCACTTGGCTCCTGCCAGGTGAACACCTCTCCTCCTTTCTCTCCTCCTTTCTCTCCTTTCTGGCCCTTTGGGGGGAATAGCTTGGGGGAGAACTCCGCCTCCAAGTTGCATGCCCCTTGCAACCCCGGTTGGCAACAAAGGCCAGTACTTTTTTTTGCAACACCCCCACCCCCTTTGCAACATCCTACCCCCCTTTGCAACATTACATAATAACTTGCAACATTCTTGCACTCTCCCCTTTTGCGGCTATACTACTGACTACGAAGGTAGATCTGACTAATGACGACTAAACCGGTGCTTCTTTGATGTTTTCTTATGCTGTGCGTTAGGCTGATCTCGTTGCAGACACCAGCAGTAATCCGCCATCATATTTGTATGCCATCTTCCTTGATATCTTCTTTCCATGGTTTTGATGTCCTGGTGAAATCGTTCCCCTTGCTCCTCACTGACATCTCCGAGATTTTCGGGAAAACGGTCAAGATGCGAAAATAAGAAGTGAACTTTCAGGCTCATGTTGCAGCCTAAGGCGCAAAATTTTTTAAGCATATTTTCCACCAGTCTTTCATAATTTTGGCTTTTGTAGTTTCCCAAGAAGTTTTCAACAACATCTTTGAAACCAAGCCTTGCTTCTTTTTCTTTATTGGTCATTGTGTTCAGGAAATGATCGTCTGTCAATAACTTTCTAATCTGAGGACCTATAAAAACACCTTCCTTTATTTTCTCGTAGCTAATCTTTGGATATTTTGAACAAATGTACTTGAAACACTCACCTTCTCTATTCAATGCTTTGACATACTGCTTCATCAAGCCTAACTTAATGTGCAAGGGTGGTAGGAGGATTTTATTTGGTTCAACTAGATGTTCATGTAAAATGTTCTTTGATCCTCGGGTAAGATTCTCTCTAGGAGGCCAAGTTTTCCTCTTCCAGTGCTGGTCACGTGCTCGACTATCCCATTCGCAGATGAAAAATGGCATCTTAGTGTATCCTGATTGCTGCCCAAGTAACATGCAAAGGACTTTGAGATCCCCACACAATATCCATCTGTGATTTTGATACTGAATTTTTTCCAGAAGCATTTCATATTATCATAGGTCTCTTTTAAATGAGTAGAATGGGCCACTGGGATTGATGCATATTTGTTACCGTTGTGCAGTAACACTCCTTTTAGACTGGTTTTAGAGGAATCTATAAACAACCTCCAGTCACTGGTTTGGTATTCGATGCCTAGCTTGCACACTAATCCTGTGATGTCCTTGCAAAATACCAAGGGACCATCTTCTTCGAAAAAAGGCACGAAGTCTTTCTCACGATTTCTGTACCAAGCGAAGTATGTGTCGGATGCCAATAAATTGTTCTCCTGCAATCTAGACCCCAAAAGTTCTGCAGAGTCCTTAGGCAGATTCAAATCCCTGACTAAGTCATTTAGTTCGGCTTGGGTTAATGGTTTAGGATCTCGGTCAGCTGTTGGCTGTTCATAAACATCATCATTGTCTGGATTTGGAGCTGAATCAGAATCTGAATTGTATTGATCCAAACTCTCGGGTGGGCGGGGAATAGGAACTTCTGGACCATGGGGTACCGGCCTTATTGCAGATGGAAGACTTGGGTATTGAAGGCTCTCTTTATTCTTTGCATTATAACCTTTAACATTGCAAGAACAGAAGTAGCAGTCGTCGGTATGGTTTCTATGCTCGCGCCATACCATAGGGATCCCAAATGGCAAACTTTTCTTTTTACCTTTGCTCCAATTCCTTAGTGCCGCAACACACGTAAGACAAACCTTGTGTGGAGCCCAACTTTTGTCTTGATCTTCTAATTTAATTCCAAAATAAGCATGATAAGCTCTCTTAAATGAAGGTCGTTACATTAAATTGTCCTTTGTTTTACAACAACATACCGACCACAAATATAACAAAATATGTCTGGACTATGGGTACATCCTCTAGAAGCCATTATTAAAATTTTAAAAACGTAATGTTAGAATTGTCTATCTGAAAAATATGAAAAAACGAAATTAATTAAAGATAAAAAAGGTAAAAAATTACAAAACGCCCCAAATTTGTTTTGATAATAACTTTAAAACTGTGGGTGATAGGAAAAAACTGGTAGCATTTTTTAATTCAGCGCAGCGGACTGCTTCAGAATCACAACTCAAACTAAAGAAATCGATTTCTATGCAGACCGGTGTAATTAATATATGCATACAAAACTAAAATAGACCCATTTGACCCAACGGTACCCTATAGCATGGACTTTTTTTAACATATACACTAGTGGGCCAAATGGCCCACTTGCCTTTGTATTTGGCCCTCTAGTCACATTCTATTGGCCCACTAGTCAATTTTAAGCTTTGGAGTAAACATATTGATTCTAGCAAGGTTCATTTTAAGATAGTTATTTTCTAGTATGAAATATTACATAACTGCCACATGCTTCTATCATCTACATTCCACAAAATGTTTTGTACCTATTTGCCCTTATATTTTCACAATTTTTGTCAATGCTGAGCTACAGTATAGCAGTATGTTTGAAATGTTTCTTTGGTCTTTTCAATAAATATTGTCTGGTAGTACTTTCATTTAATAGAAATTACCATTTTTGCATCTACTGTAATGTGTTTTCTTGAATTCCTTTGATATTTATATAATTATCTGCTATCTAACTAACTATCTTTTAATATAAATGCCAGGTACTTGGTGTCTGCCCTTTTTAGATATATGTGCCCTTTTTTTTTTTAAAGTGGCCCACTACTAAAAATTCCTTAAAAAAGTTCCTGCCCTAGAGCAAATGAGTGTGAACGTTATTGTGTGAACGATGTACGTATGCTTGGAGTATGCTTCCAAACTTTCAGAAACATGTATATTATCCGATCCCCTATAGGCTGCAACTTCTTTTTGCTTTAATATGTTCAGGACACATTTGCCATCATACCCAGAAAAAAGCCACGGAGTTACGGTATAAAGCCCTTTACTGGCTCACACACTTGCAACAGACAGATGCACACATAAAACGCGCGCAAAACGGGAGAAGACAGCGAGAAGACAGTGTGCTGCTTCAATGGCTGTCGTTGGCACGGATGCCCACGTTCTGAGTGTGTTATCACAGGAGACTTCCACGGTAGACCTCCGGCCGATAGTCTGCTTGGAACCGTACTCGTAACCAGCTTATAAATTCACAGCTCACTCATAGGATATTATGGGAACGCGAGTATGAGTGAATGAAGACCAACGAGCAGTACCGTGATGAAATACGGGCTATCAAGAGTTCAGTGGTGGTGGATCTTCTCAAGTGTGGGGAGAGTTTGTTTGGAGGATGGTGTAAAGATTCATTACTTTGACTTTTGCTCGTTATGCCCCTACGTGATGAAGAATAACCCAGACCTCGTAGGTGTTCCTGAAAAGTTGGTGGACCAGCACTACCATCCATCGACGAATTCTCAGCCAACTTGAACGAAAATTATTTCGGCTTATCCTTCGTTGATGAACGAAATATCGTGGAGTTTTACGAACTCTGACTTGGATTCAGCCGTTCGTCGTGGGTACTTAATACTGAAGATAAACGAGGTGTGGGGTTTCCAGATGCACTATAACCTCTTCACGCCTTGTATCAACACCTTCCTGAAAGATAAGGTTGAGGCATCAGGCTATCCAGTGCCGGCTCCAACCTTTTGGTGGCCCTACGCGCAAATATCTTTGGGGCCCCTAATATGTATATATATTTCGCACAAGTACTATGGGTGCAAAAGGAGAGTACAATGCAATTGCAAATATTGATCAATGTTGCAAGATTGACAGCACCAGTGACAGCCCCCACCCCCTTGTTGCAAGGCACACCCCAAAGGGGGAGGGGGTTGTTGCAAGAGCAACAAGGGGTTATGCAACTTGGAGGTGGAGTTATCCCCAAAGAGAGAGAGAGGAGAAGGAGAGAGAGGAAGAGAGGTGTTCGCTTGGCAGGAGCCAAGCGCATATTAAGACTTCAGCCGAGCGCCCGCTGTCTTATAGGCCCCTAACCAGCCAGTTGGCTTAATCAGCCAGTGCCTCCAGGCATTATCAGCACAGTGTATACTTCGTTTGGGGAGTACACACCCGCCTATACGCCCATAAAATATCACACACACAACTATATGCGCGATTATATGCGCCGGGTTCGAGACCCTGTGGCGTCGCGTCCTTCCATGGGTGGTAGATAAATGGGAAACCAGGATGTCCTAATGATCCGTGTTAAACTGTAGGTCTAAGGTGGAGTGTAAACATCCTTTCACGATTGGTAGATAAATGGGTAACCAGGGTGCCCTAGCAGGGAACACTCACACTCTCGCTCTCTCTCTCTCTCTCTCTCTTATATACATATAGGCATATATATATATAAGCATGTATTATATATATATATCCCTCCGTTAAACCGTAGGTCTAGGGCGGGATGAAAAGTTTGGCCTTCGCCAGAATGAACAATTCGGGCCGAAGCCATCGAAAGCAAAGGTGATCCTATATATGTACAAATCTCTCTCGCTCGCTCTCCTCTCTCTCTCTCTCTCTCTCTCTCTCTCTCTCGCCACTTCGCCAGAATGAACAATTCGGGCCGTACCCATCGAAAGCAAAGGTGATCTTATATATGTACAAATCTCTCTCTTATATATATATGGGATGAATTTCACAATAAAACACGGGAAATGAATGAATGCTGCAAACCCACAAGGAAAAAGAAAAACGATTCCAAGGCATTTCGTGTATTCAGAGCTACACCGCGTCAAGGAATGAAGATAAAAGGCGAGATGCCCATTAGGGTGGATCACTTTTCACTTTTTAAAAAAATTATAGCTGGTCAAAGTTTTTCCCATGATATGGTTCAGTGGAAGTACACTGACACCATTTTTACCAAATTCGATCAATATTTAGGGGTCGCGCATCGACCTTGAAAATTTCAATTTTGGAAATTTGGCCAAATTGACAATTTTTTACTGAATAAAGATAAATCATCAAATGGCCATATTTTCTGAATCCTCTCAGTGAAAGAAATCCTCTCAGATACTTACCAAGTTGATCGGACAAGTGGTTTAGAAGTTACACTCACCTAGAAATAACATTAAAATTTAAAATATCGTATTTGTCCCCCGTTATGGACGTAATCATAGCATCAGTAGCTGGCGCATCCTAAAATCCCAATTACACACACACGCTGTCTATGACCAATATTTTTACTAATCACAGTTTGCTTTTTACAGTTCAACTGTGTCAATTGATTCTTGTTTGATAAGTCTAGACTTTAGTACAATGGATAAACTGTTAACAACCAGGAGTGGGAAGACTCTGAAAGTTACTTATTCTGGAAAAGAGAAAGCAGCAACAACACCACCACCTTCTCTAAGGTCAGTCACGGACGTCTTCTTAATTGGTCAGCCATCTTCCTCGATCGGTGGTGCCAAATTGCCAACCACCCATCAAGTTCTCCAGTACTTCTTCTATGCCAAGCAGGAAACTACTGACAGGAAGGCCGCCGTAAAAGACACGGTGGCCAATGTTCTGGCATTTTGGAACATGGCACGTATAAAGACGATCACGAGGCGTAACTGCGAAAGAAAACTGGAGTTACTGTGGGAAGAGTGGCGCTCGCTGCAGAAGAGCAAGATGAGAGACAGTGACGCGGGAAAAGGTAGGGAGAAGTTTTCAGAAAATCTGAACAAGCTCTGGGACATCGGAGCTCCCGATGCTATTGAAGAGATACAGAAAAGTCGACTGCTCTCAGACAACAACAAACAAGAAGATATTAAATTTTATGAGGATCAACGGGGCCTGCGCCAGGCAACAATCATTGGGAATGATAAAGTGTTCGTTGTCAAGAGAAAACGGCAACTCTCAAGACAACAATCTCGTGATGAGCCAGGCACCTCAAAAACGAAATTAGGAACCGAAGCTGAGAGCGACGATGAATCTATAGAAAGCAGATCATCGAGCAACTCCGAACCACAGCTAGAACCACCATACCGACAGCCGAGAGAATCAACTGTATCAATCAGCCTTCCTCACCGCATCCTCAATGCACCCGCTGTTATTGAAGTGGCTGATCGCTTCCGGATGTCCAATAATCAGGTGTGTATATATCAGTAATGATCTTTCCTTGACAAAGATATAATAGACGTAACGACGGAAAATTTAGTGATTATTTTGTCACATAAAAACCATACGCATCCTTGTCAATTTCCTTTCAATTTCGCACATAGGTGGCAAGTGTCGTGGCGGCAGTCCTACGTTCGGCAGATCAGCCCGCAGACCTGGACAAATTCAGTATCTCGAAGGACACGTCTCGCCGTGGAAGAGTGGCACATCGTTGTGAAGTGTCGACAGCTGTGCAGAAATCCTTCGTATCTCCGAGGCATGCTGTCGTCCACTGGGACGGTAAAGTAATCAAGGTCAGTTTTGCCCTCACCGTGGACGACAGTGAATTAACATGTTCCAGTGACGACAGTGGATTGACATATTCCAGTGGACGATAATGGATTGGCATGTATGACATACGTTTCAGGACTCTCTTGGATCATTGGAGCACCGCCAGGCGATTCTCATCTCCGAGCTCCCAATGCACAGAAGGAAAGTTGCTGGCCGTTCCGACTGTTGCTGACGGCACCGGTCTGTCCCAGGCCCAGGCGACCTTTCGTGCTCTCAAAGACTGGGGATGCGAGAACAACTGATTGGACTGTGCTTCGACACAACTTCCTCCAATACGGGGAGGGTGCAGGGTGCGGTGGTCCGGCTGGAGAACATGCTTGGTAAACCGCTCTTCCAGCTGGGCTGTCGCCATCACGTTATGGAGCTCATCGTGGGGGCAGTGGTCATCACCGCGTTTGGAAGAACCACAGCACCAACTGAACCTTTGTTCCAGTATCTGAGGAGAAGGTGAATTTCAAGTCTAAGGCGCATTTGTTTTCTCCAATGATTTTTTGCCTTCAGAGCAATTGAGATATCAGCGTCCTTCTACTAATGATGTTAATAGCAGTCGAAAAGGGAAACTTCAGTCGTTTTCATGCAATATTTTCATAACTCCCCTTTCAGGTGGGACAAGCTCGACCTCTCGACTTATCGCGAGCTGGAGATCGAGCATTTGGCGGAGGTGACGTGGCTGATGGAGCTCCGAGATGAGGCAGTCAAGTTCCTCGGCACCGCTTCTGGTCTTGTCAGAGAAGACTACCGAGAAGTGGCGGAGATTACACTCCTGGTACTCGGGGCCCAGCCACGTCGTGGCACACACTTCATGCGCCCAGGAGCCTACCATCATGCGAGGTGGATGGCCAAGGTTGGTATTTTGAATTAGAAGTTAAATATTGTATTGCCTTCTGCAAACAGCCATTTGAAGTCCCTACCAGAAAAAAATAAGATAAATAATTTACCATTAAACAAACTTATATGGAGTGGTATCGGTATTTATACATCACAGTGCGTATTCGTTTCAGATCATCTACTACACGAAGCTCCTGATGTTCAGCGGTCAGCTGGAGTTCGACGACGAGCTGGTACAGAAACTTCAGAGAGTGGTACTATTTACTGCACTCCTCTACGCACCTGCCTGGCTGGCGGCTCCTGTCGCAGCTGATGCCCCGCTGAATGACCTTGTGTTGTACCAGCGTCTTCTGCAGTACAGGGCTGTGGATCGCGAGATTGCAGAGGCTTCACTGGCAGTGATCAGGCGGCACTTGTGGTATCTGAGGCCTCAGACCGTCGTTTTCGCCCTCTGCAGTGACAAAGTGGAAGACACTGTGAAGCACTAGATGGCAAAGAAGCTGTGCCGCCTCGCTGTGCCCGAGGACTTCACGTATGACAACGTCTCGGTTGATGACACGACGCGCCTTCCGGATCTGATCGATGAGTCATCGTGGTTCGTGTTCACAGGCCTGCAGGTGTGCGCGTCTACGTGGCCAACTCTGCCGGTGAATAAGTGGGATCAAGATAAGAACTACTGTGATCTGAAGAATGTCATCTCGCATCTGAAAGTTACCAACGGCGTGGCAGAGAGAGGGATAAAACTGATAGAAGATTACGCGAACACTGTCACAAAAGACGAGTCACAGCTGCAGGGTCTTCTTCAGCTCGTGGAAAAGAGCCGGAAAGAACTCGGTGACTTCAAGAAGTCGTCACTTGCCAAGATGACGTAGCGCAGAGGGAAAGGGAGTTAGCAGAGAGAGTACATGGCGCACGCCTTAAGATGACGTGTGTTCTAACCACGATTCATACAGTTTTTGAACCTAGTTAGGGCCACTGGAGTAAGTGCCTTTAGTGATATCGGTAAACCGTTTTAATACAAAATACATTTGATCTTTCCTTATTCGTTTTATCTTATCCTAAAAAGCAGACAATGGCAGACAGCATATGGAGGTACGGGGACAAATACGGTATTTTAAATTTTAATGCTATCTCAAGGTGAGTATAACTTCTAAACCACTTGTCCTATCAACTTGTTAAGTATCTGAGAGGATTTCTTTCACTGAGAGGATCCAGAAAATATGGTCATTTGATGATTTATCTTTATTCAGTAAAAAATTGTCAATTTGGCCAAATTTCCAAAATTGAAATTTTCAAGGTCGATGCGCGACCCTTAAATATTGATCGATTTTGGTGAAAATGGTGTCAGTGTACTTCCACTGAACCAAATCATGGGAAAAACTTTGACCAGCTATAATGTTTTAAAAAAAGTGAAAAGTGATCCACCCTAATGCCCATAGATATATACAACGTACAGAAAAAAAAACAATTAGCACATACTTAACAAGGGTTAATGAGAGGCAAAAGAAATTTTAACATGATATTGTCAATTTTATACATTCCCGCACTGTTATTAAAATTGTTTTTAAAATGAATAAATGCACATTCTAGAATATTTCTTTCTATTATATCTCTGTTTTTAACAAGCGCTTTAGAACTATCCCACTTGATGCTATGGTTACATCTATACATATGGTTAAATAAAGCATTTGAATTATTAGCTGTTCTACCAGCATATTTATGCTGTTTTACCCTAATATCTAACGTTTTACCGGTTTGGCCTATATAACTTATATTGAGTTACATTGTGTACATTCGATCGAATACACACAACCAACAACATTATCAGGGCTATTCTTTATTAGGCGTGATTTAACAGTATTATTATACTTAAAGATTACATTAATGCCAATTGTTTTAAGTAAAGTTGGAAGGTAATGAAAATTAACAAGTCAATATATTTCAGTACTTACTTAGCGGCAGTGATAGATACATCAGATATAGATAGATACATCAACATCACCACTCTCTCTCTCTCTCACGAACTCACTCTCTCTCTCTTCAAGATGCAGGACTCAAGTAGACCATCTACCTCGCGTAAGAGGCAAGCAAACTTGTGCCCCATTTTTGGCAGTGGGAACGACTTAAATGAGGGTCAACTTCCAACATATGAAGGCGTGATGAAGTGTTTTCTCTGGGAAAGGTATCGACTAAAGCAAACGTCAAATAAAGATCCTTCTGTAGACGTCATTGCGAAGAATCTTACAAAGAAAATAATCGATATTTACTCCAAAGCATCTATCCCAGTGCTATCAGAGAAACGTATTTTGGATATATTAAAAGTACACCACAAGAAGTATCGAACGATATTAAAAGGATTCAAGGGCCGGCAGGAAAATGAAAGTTATAAAGAGAAAATAAATAAATTAAAAAAAGAAGATAAGAAATTATTTGACATTGCTGCATGCAAGTGCAAGTGTTTTGAAAGATGTTCTTGTACGAATGCTTCCAAGGTCCCTGTTTTAGAACGGGATTTCTTGATGGATCAACGAACAGAGCGAAAAATGTTCATCGGAGTAGCAGATATTGAAACAATACGAAGGCTACAAAAAACGGCAATTCGAAAATCTCGCAGCCTGAGAAGCCTAGCAGAAGGTACATCAGAGGCAGTTGATTTATCAGAAGAAACGTCGGTCTCAAGTATTGAGACGTCCTCTGATGAATATGATGATAATTATAATCCTCCTCAAAAAAGGCAGAAAAAGGAGCAGAAACTTACGGAACAGAAATCGGTTTTACCTGCCTTAGCTCTGGCGTGCGATACAACAGGAGTGTCTGACCGCGCAGCTGCCTTGATATCTGAAGAACATATTGCTGTTTTTGCCGAACCTGAATCAAAATTTCTTGGCCATTTCTCACCAACAACAGGATCAGCACAAAACATAGCTACAGGTATTTTGATGTTCCTAGACGAGAAAAAAATATCGACTGAAAATATTACCGTAGTTGGATGCGATGGAACAGCCGTCAACACAGGCACCAAGGGCGGTGTTTGCACATTACTTGAAGGAAAACTTGGAAAACCTTTACAATAGTTTGTTTGCCAACTACATGCAAATGAGCTCCCATTGCGTCATTTAATTCAGCAACTGGATGGAAAAACAACGGGTCCGCGCGGCTTTACAGGTGTAATTGGCAAACAACTTCAAGACTGTCACAAGCTCCCTTTGAGAGAATTCTTACCAATTGATTCAGAGATACAGTCAGTCGATTCAGAGGTATTATGTTCTGACCAAAAATATCTATATGATATTCATAAAGCTGTTTCGACAGGAAATGTTCTTGAAGATTTGCCTCCCCGTAATCGAGGAAAGGTGTCCCACTCTCGATGGTTAACAACAGCAAATCGAATACTCTGTTTATATATATCAACAGAAGATCCAACAGAGAATCTAATTGCCCTTGTTGAATTCATAATGAAAGTGTACGCACCGATGTGGTTTCAGATAAAATCAAATTCCTCTGACGTCTATGGCGCTAGGAATGTTTGCAAAACCATACCACTATCAAAAACTCTGAAAAAAGAAACTGTGAATATAATTCGTCCAGTTATTCAAAGAAACGCATATTTCGCTCATCCTGAAAACATCCTTCTATCAATGCTGCAAGATGAACGGGAATATGTACGAGAGCTTGGATGGCGGAGAATCAAGAAAGCCAGGGAGGAAAAGAAAAGCGAAATTCGTCACTTTAAAATTCCCGAACTGAGTTTTGACTGCAATGATTACACCGAGATGATCAATTGGCTAAGAACTGAAGTAACTGAACCTCCTTTGAAAATGAACCTAACAGACAGTGAAATAGAAAAACAATTAACTGAACGAGGCAAGCTTGAAATCAAGAAGTGTCCCTGCCACACACAAGCAGCGGAAAGAGTAATTAAATTGGTAACTGAAGCATCATCTTCTGTTTGTGGAGTGAAATCTAGAGGTGGATTCATAGAGGCCAGACTTGCCTCAAGGAAACTAATACGTAAATTTGACACCAAGTCTCATACTCGTTATAAGATATAATAGCAGAACTCGTTGACATCTTATTAGCAATGTTGATGACTGATTAGAAGTGCCTTGCTAGGTTGGGTGGTTGGGCTGGACACGGGTGGAACTCGATATACAGCCATCTCCTCGTGGTGAGTTCTGGGTTATTCTGACCTTGTATTGTATAAGTCAGAATAAGCAAAGAGCTTCATATTCATATTTTTCCACCCTATTATATATATATATATATATATATATATATATATATATATATATTAGCACAGGTAAAACAATAAAACAAGTTTATGACACGGCCATTCTCTCCATAACCCTCTGCAATTTTTTTAAAATTATTTTGTAAATCCTTCATATAAAGTTTTATTTCCCAAACAAAACGTCTCTCTCTCTCTCTCTCTCTCTCTCTCTCTCTCTCTCTCTCTCTCTCTCGTTCTCTCTCTCTCTCTCTCTCTCTCTCTCTCTCTCTCTCTCGTTCTCTCTCTCTCTCTCTCTCTCTCTCAACGAATCATTTCTGAAAGAAATCTCTGGAATGGGTAAGTTATATCTAACAGGCCCCAGAATTCACGGATCAGCCAATTACACCAGAGTGGGCGGAGCCCCAGGACCTCTAGTTAGTGGATAGTAGCACTCACACGTTAAGCCCTGCCAAAATTTCACCGACGGCCAATAGGAAACTCGTGATTCGGCTATTGGGGGTGTTTACAATTAGGTTCGCGTATATAAAAGGGGGGTTTTCATCTGGAGTCCACAACAGTTGTATTTATCAACCAGTAGTTACAGAAATATCTCGTCATGAGCCAATCACAAAACCTTTACGGCTACCCGCATTTGTTTGAAGATGGAGATGCCGCAGCGCTGTCTACAATTCATCTTTTCGCAGCGGCAGACCGGAGTGATCTTCTCCACACAAAGCATTACAGAAATTTGCGATGGAATGCAAGAATCATCCGTTAAAGACGATATTGAAATGTAACTAATTTAATTTGTGATTCGGGCTTTATACATCAGTTCATTCAGTGCCTGTCTTAGTTAATTTATAAAAAGCCATAATAAATGGGTTTTGGAAAACTAGTTTGTGACTTATGCGGAAGACCGGGCTATATATATATATATATATATATATATATATATATATATATATATATATATATATATATCGCTTCATTCAGTGCAAGTGTTATAATTTATGAAAACTCGTAATAAAACGAAGTGAAAGGATATCTGCCCAGGGGTCGTGGCCCCTGTGGATGCAGACGATGCGTAGCACATCCAGCTAATTTTACTTTTGAAAACTATCAGGATATCTCTTCTGTGATTATAATTTGCTGGGCGCCCTAATCGGCGTTTTCTCTTATTGTAACTCTCTCCCCATATATACATATATGGATGTATGTGTTAACAACCGGGCTCGTTACCCGGTGCTTGCAGATGATGTATAGCACATCCAGCTAATCTTACTTTTGAAACCTGTCAGGCTATCTGCTCTGTGATTATAATTTACCGGGCATCTTAATCGGCATTTTGACTTATTGTAACTCTTTAATTAGATTTTAATTTAATTTAATTTTAATTAAAAAACATTCAGTATGAACTAATCATGTTAATTTCTCATTAAAGTACCGATGCAGAACTTGATCGTGTTATAGCTACTTTTCGCGACAATTTTGATGAAAGGCAAATAAATGACGACGATTTGGAGGCTTTACCGTGCAGCCAACCCAGTGACCTGAATACCGAGGCCGAGGTATTGGCTCACATCCGGTTCAACTATTGCCAGGTCATTCAGGAACTAATGTAAGTTTTTTTGTGGTTAAAAACAAAACACATTGTATTTTCATTCCATTTATTAAATGGTAGAAAGCATGTTTTAGTACAACTCGGCTTACAGAACTGAAGAGGCTCGCAGTGAGGTTGTGGCTAAAGGACAGTGTATGTTTTTAATAGAATATATACACACGTAAAACGTTACACAATACAACGAGTGCGTACAAATGGGAACCTTCTTTTTATCTGTCTGCATACTAATTCATCATTCATCTCAATGTCACACAAATCGAATAATTTTAAAAAAAGTTATAAGTCCCTTCTCACGTGACATGTGCAGGAGAAATGAAAGACAGTACATGCCACAAGTATTATTAAAATATCCTTGGAAACGGTAAGGATTCCAGACAATTTCAGGGGTATGTAGCTGTTCGATAAATTGTACACCGACAGGGTCACTCCAGGGCTGAGTTCCGAGTGAATCAAAATAGTACATTCTTTCTCTATTTTTAAAATATATTACAAACCAATGAATTCCTTCACTACCAATAACATCTGTGTTCACGATAAGGCTATACCAATCTCTCGTAGTTGGCAATTTCAATGTTTTATTCTTCGCAAACGCACCGATAAATTTGGAGCGTGTGATTCGGTCACTTTTCATTACTCTCTGGACTGTATTCGCGTCCATTTTAAAAGTCTGTGACAACGTTCCGGAAGCGGTCAATTTATATTAGAGCTTGTGACTTGAGGTACAATAGTACACTAATAGGCGCGTCTATAGGGTTGGCGAATTCCAATCTGACTGAGATGTTCCCACTTTGTTGTGGACTTAAGTGCGTATTTGTACTAGTAGACAAGTCAGGCGTAATATCAAATGAATAAAGGTTAAATTCTTCACACAAATTCTTTCTGCGTTACGCCAAACCCAAGCTCGTCACAGGCACCGGCATTATGAGCCAGCATACTATAAGCTCTAGAGAAGAGCGGGAACACAGCTTCTGATGAGTAATCAGCAATCATAGGACCAACCAATGCGACACCATTTACGTATAGAGTTATATTTTTAAGGCTGAAATTCTCGAATTTAAAGGCGCCCTTTTTATATTTTCCATTCGTCGAAGCGTGATCCTGCATTCAAATCAATATCCTTTTAGGTAGAACTTCCAGGGTCACGTTTTCTAGCTGCTTCGAGGCCAACCCTGCGGGCACCGTGTATAGTTTGATCTGTACTCTGTTAATTGGGTATTTTACTGTTGCGTGTATTAAATTTTTTTCAATTTCTACATATTTCGGCGAACTTAATTTCACTCACCGTACGCGCAGATATGTTTCCATGATGTGAATCACAGCGAGCTTTTTCCCTCTTTTTGAACAGGTTCCATATTTATGCAGATCTCAGGATTCGTGCGGTTGAGTTTTAGCTTCATATCCACACAATTCATAAGCAGTTTCATTTGTATATCTTCTTTTTAGAATTTTTAAATTTATCCTTTATATTACTTTCGTCTTTCGTCTGATAATAGCCCTCGGCAGTTAAAAGGGTATCCTTCGCTTCTTTTGAAAAGTTGAGGACATTTTCCAAATAGGCTCGTAGATGATAATAACACGTTCCTGCCGAGATGTTAACGTCATTTAAATACACCTCACACTGGCTGAATATGGAGTATAGAAAGTTGGTTTCAGGGTATGCAGAGTAACTATCATCGCAGTCCGTTCCATCTGATGGGCTATACGCAGTTTAGCGTACATGTGCATACAGCTTGGATAAAAAATGTATGGGCCTGAGCTGGGTACCACGAATTCTATAGGGGCACTCGGTGAACTAATTGTGTTTAATGGGTTAATTGTAATAAAGTCGCTATGCTCAATAGAAACATGAGTAGGGGGCATATTGTGAGCTACACGGATGGATGAAACGGGCTGACGAGTCAGAAATAGTGCCACCTCTCTCAATAAGTAGTAATCAGCCTATGAATCGTGAGAGCAGTGTCCTCAGCTTATATCAGTTAAAAAAAATGATCAGCCATAGGCTTCATACGCTTAGAACACTTATTTTTTGATGTCCTTTTACGTTTAGCGCCACGTGTTGGTAACCCATTCTTCCTGACAGGCCTCTTTTTCTTCTTCCGCCACCACGCATTTTTCGCTTTGCATCTTTGATGATTTCGTCCCGTGTACATTTTAACTGTTTTTTTAGAGCTTCTTTAGGTTTAGTTCCACCCATTATATCTTCTACCGCGTTAAAACCTGATTGTAACGCCTTCATCCCGAGGTATCTAGCACACCTCTTCAACGATGGGACAGTCGTGCGTAGTATAGATGAAAAAATGGATCCAAGCCCACTCCAACGCTGATATCTCACTCCTCAATAAACTGTGAAAGACCTTCGGATCATTATAACTGAATACGACGAAAGTGTAGCTTCACTGTTAAGTTCCCATCACCGAATGGGAAATTTTTTCCCTCAATCGTTCTTATATATATTGAGATATTGGTTAATAGATTAGTCGCAACATTCACATTATGGGGCTTGTCATATGTAATGCTCAAACTCTTCCCTCTATGGTTAGGAATGTGTACAATGCGCAGCAGGCGCGCCTTGGTGTCCCCAACAAATTGATGCTCCACGATATTGCTGTAAATATAGCACATGTCTGGGGATGAGTAGCTTTCACCCAATTTCTCCAATTCAACTGATACATTAAGCTGGACAAGTCATGTTTTGCCTCGTGAAAGGTATCTCTTTGGAGGGCTGCACCATATCGACCCTCGGCAACAATTGTGAACAGCTCTTTGTCTTTAATATTTCTACGAAGCGTTGATTTTAACTTGAACATGCGTGCAGGCGTGTCTATGTTTACGACTTCAAAAAGTAAGTCGTTTGTCAGGTACGACTTTTCAAGACTCTTGTTCAACCCCGTCACAATGTCCGTGGCTGTGTCGTAATGACCGCTTTCTAGTGGTACATTTGTACTATAGTACTGTACCTCACCGAACAGGACTGATCGCATATTGTTGCCTAAGGTTCTGCCTAATTTTTCACACTCATCGACTCTTCTAAGGATCAGAAATATGATATGTTCATTTTCAAGAGTTAAAAATTTGGTGGCTAGCTGGAATTCACAAACACCAACTTCGTACGAATCACGTTCCAACTCAATGGGCCAATGGAGTTCTGTTACAAATTTGGCCAGGGTGTGGTTAGGATGTACAGACAGAGAAAAGAGGACTGGAGTATGACATAGAAGTGGTTAGGCGCCATGTTGCATACTATTTAAGCTTCATTATTGCAGCAGCTTTTATATAGGTGTTGAAGCTTTCTGGGTACCCTAGCCATTTCACCAGGTACATTTTTCTCTTTCCTGAACCTTTGCTGCCTAAAATGTTTTTAATTTTAAACATTTTTTCCAAAATTAAATGCCGCTTTCTGCAACTCCTCGCGGTAAAAGCCTCCTGCGATTTCTTCCCCATTCAAATCTTCAACGTAATACATCATTATCTTGCCCTTATGTTTCATAGCACTAACTTTAAAAATCTCACGTGTCGATCCTTGCTCAAATCCCTTCGCGAATTTATTTCCCGAACGCGATAGCCTTACATAATCATTGATTTTGAACGTGTAGTGTGGTGGCGGTGTTCCATCTCTTCTCACATCAGTCTATGGCGCGTACCTCTTTCTAAAACTTCGTTAGGTGTTGTGCCAATCGTACGGTGGTGTGAACGGTTGTATGACGAGCCAATGATCCCAGAATGTTTTTATATCTGCATGTGTTGTTATGTGTAAAATAGCGATGCATGCGCTACTTTATGGTACGTTGAACTCTTTCAGGTAAAAGGCCTTATGTATAGAATTGCTAGTGTAGTAACAGATATTAAACTCTGCCAGCATGTTCTGAAAAGCACGGCCTATAAATTCTTTCCCCATATCCGTACAAAAATAGCCAGGAACCCTGTTTTCTTTCAACATCAGCGTTTTGGTATCTTTAGCAACTGTTTCAGGCGACTTATTTTTCAGAGGAATAAGTCACAGATATCTAAAGAATACATCAATTATGAATAGGATGTAGTGGTAGCCATCATTATACACTGAATATCTTTGCATTTCTGTTAAACCGCTTGCCAAATAGAGTCAATCGAAGCCGCTGTTGTCCTGTCTGTTTTAAACCTTTTTCTCACTAGCTTATGAAGTGTATAAGAACCTGCTCCCGCAAAAAACTTTTTCCCTACTCCATCATTGTAAACACCTCTGTACAGTCTATTAACACCGCCATAGGAGGCGGGGTTAGAAATGTCATAATAGCTTTTTCTTAATATGTTAACCATTTGCGTATTTTAGAGACACGTGGATAAGGTTGCCCATTTGGTCTCTTCTTCCTCCTTTTCAGAGATGCTACTGTTGGAGGTGATGGTGTACTCAGTTGTGACACATGCGAGACTTCCTCCAAGTCTTTTAACCTATTCAGATTTCCTATCAGTTTTGGGGACATTTATTTGTTGTAGTCTTGTTTTAATATGGTTCCATCCTGTTGGTGAGGACCTGTCCCACTTTCTCACCAGATCATGGTCAACGTCGACGATATTGGATTCCTGTACCCTTGTTCCTTCAACAATGACCTCGCCTGTATCTGTCCTCTGTATGATGGGGTCCTCACTCAATAGATTATAAAGATTTAAGCCTTTATTCCTCAATGTATGTGGGAGACTGATTCTTAATATATGCTCGATGTGTTACGTTCCGTTATTCTTTGGTTGGTCATCTCTAACGTTGGGCTCAGGTCCTACGTCGACATGTCATCATTGCTAGCGCTGTGCCTAATAACCACGGAGAGCTCTGTCGGATTCTTATAATCTTCGTACTCATGAAGAAATTTCTGCAGAGCCTCTTGGTACAAGATATTTTTCCTCAGGTGACTTTTCTGTGTTTAATAGGGCTAACAATTCGCTTTCCATTCTTTTAAGCCTACTTTTACGGGGTTCTATAACCGTGTCTGGATTCTTTGAACTTTGCAATGAAGCATACAACTCGTGCAGAATCACTACCACCTTCTTCATTATATTAATCTAGTCAGTAAAGGTCCCAAAACTGAAAATAAGATGGGGAGGAATGATCCCCCTCTTTGTACAATAATTCGCTTTTCTTCCCCACAGTTTGACTTTTACGAGCAAGCGAACGTATTATGTTCTCGTAACGACGTAAGCGAGCCTTCTGAGAGGGGTTTCATTGGCACATTACATTTTATAAAATTAAGACAGATTTCACAGATGCATTTTAAAAACTCGGAGTCGATATTTTTAACAAACATCTGCTGCAATACCCGAGGCAATCGTTGATAGATTTTTATTAATTCACGATATTTCTTCAGCCTATTTGTCATTCTGGAATATACACCGTTTCAGGCTCGTTTGGGAATATATTCGTTTTTAGAAGCACCCTAAACGTGTTTCGCGGGTGAAGGTCACAAAGCAAATATCCGTAACGCTGACGTGTGGCTTCTTTATAAACCTCCAAAAACTCCTTACACTGATTCGGGAACATTTCATTGGCTAATTCCCCAATTTGTGACACATCTCTACGTTGCGCGAATAAGCCTAGATATTGTGTATTTAACGACACATCGCGCATGTATCTATTTTTGAAAAATAGATTCTGTTTGATGAAGAATACGCTTATGTTAAGAAGGTGGCAGAACACTGTAAATGTCTCGGCAAACGTTTTATCCATTTCACATGAGATCGTCAATTACAATTCACTTTAACGAATGAACGTTATATACACCTTTATGGAACAAAATATCATCTTGGTACTCGTTGAACACTCATTGATAAGTCGAATAGCACCATAATACTTTATGCACAAATTTTGAGAACATCTCCCCCTTATCTTTAATGATTTTAAGCATAAACACCGTTTTACCACATCCTGTAGGGCCAGATATAATACATGTGGAGGGGCTTGTGAACCTGAATTTTTCTACAGATTCCATGTCTAACACGTCACAACCCTAAATGAGTCATTTAGAAAATATAAGAAAATTTAAGTGCTGCTCCTTATATTCCTGTTTTTCTTCTTCCACAGAACCTTGAATGACGATGATGTACAGTCCCCCATCATCCACATCACTGTGAGCTCGGTCATGTGACTCCTGCTACTACCTGGGCATATCCCTACCCCGGCTTGCTCAGATGACCTCTGCAAACCCTGGAGCTCATAAGTGTACTTTCTTACATAGACGAAAAAAAATTAAAGGCTACTTTTGATATTGCTTGTTCGACGTTAATGAAGTGGTATTCGGTAAAGTCGGAAGATGTACTGAATACTGAAAGACGACCTACCCCACCCACCTTTGAGACTTTTAAGGCTACATTGACTCGCGCGAAGGAAAAACATGTTGAAATACTCTATGGATATTCTGGCGAGAGTATTGCCGGATTTCGGGGCACAAACGACGTAATGGACTCCGTTGTAGGCCTAACTGTATAAAAGCGTACATATACCGTGAGGTGAAATAAACAACGGGTGCAGAAGCGAAGCAACGTCTGTTGTAGGTAAGCTACTGGAATCAATAATATAATTAAGGATCGTATAGTCGAACACTTAGAATTGTACAACTTAGTTAGAAATATGCAGCACGGTTTTAGGCGAAACAAATCTTGCTTAACTAATCTTTTAGAATTTTTTCAAAGCGTGGTTGACGTTTACGATAGTCATCTGGCGATTGATGTAGTGTATTTAGATTTTCAAAAAGCGTTTGACACCGTACCGCACAAAAGATTCATTGAGAAAACTAAGGCTCATGGAATCAGGGGTGTAGTAATAAATTGGATGGAAGAGTGGTTGCGAGGTAGAAAACAGAGGGTGGTCGTTGATGGAGCGGAGTCGTGTTGTGCTAATGTAGCGAGTGGCGTTCCTCAGGGTTCTGTATTGGGCCCCTTGCTTTTTCTTATATATATTAACGAATTAGATGTCGGCCTAGTCAGTACAGTTTCAAAGTTTGCGTATGACACGAAACTGGGTGGTAGGGCGATTAATTACGAAGATAGAGGTAAAATCCAGGAAGATCTGAATAATATCGTTGATTGGTCAGTCACATGGCAAATGAGATTTAACGTCGATAAGTGCAAAATTTTCCATATAAGTTCGCGTAACAGTAATTGTGCATATAGTATGTCAGGGAAAGATTTAACAAGCGTAGAGCAGGAAAAAGATTTAGGAGTTATAGTCACTGGTGATTTAAAAGTAGGGAAACAAAGTACAGCAGCGGTCAATAAGGCGAACAAAGTGTCAGGTTTTATAGCTCGGAATTTTGAGTACAAAACGCGCGATATTATAGTTCCTCTTTATAAATCAATAGTTAGACCCCATTTGGAGTACGCGGTCCAATTTTGGAATCCGCATATGCGCAAAGATACAAACAAAATCGAAAGAGTTCAAAGACGAGCAACTAAGATGATTCCGTCGCTTAGGTCAAAGTCGTACGAGGATAGGCTTCAGGAGTTAAAATTGACTACACTCGAGACTAGGACGCTAAGGGATGATCTAATCCAGGTTTTCAAAATTATGAATGGGTTCGATAACGTAGAGATAGCTTTTTCGAAATATCTCAATATAATAGGACTAGAAATAACGGGTGTAAATTGACAAGTAGAAGGTTCGAGACAACAGTTGCCAAAAACTTTTTCACACAAAGAATACTAAATAGCTGGAATAGTTTGCCGGTAGAAGTAACTTGTAACACGTCTATAAACATGTTTAAAAATCGATTAGACGCATATGTTGATATTTTGGGTATAGTTGAAGGTAGTAAAATTAAGGCTTTGTGGTGATAGATCCCACAGCTTAATACAAGTGTTGTGGGATATAGGGAGGCAGCATCTTGGGTTAAGGGTTACTCTCTGTCCTTACACACCCCAGTTAAAGAGATTCCTCTGCCGAGCGGTGCCCCCATAGTACTGTGAGGTATTGAAAAACTCATGATCTTCACATGCCCCACAAACACCTTTAAATGGGAGACCCAAAATGGGTGCACACACATTTCTACATTACTGTACAGTCTTTACAGCCACACCTACACTTTTCCTCCTAAGTATATATATTGTAATGTATATGGTTGTAAATTGTGACTTGGTCCGCAATTGATATGGACCGTGACTTATTTTTGGTTGGCAAGGTACTGGTATTGATGGATACCGTAATGAAATTGACTGGATTCTTTGGATCTGTTATATTTGGATGTCGTTTATAAATAGATATAGAGTGTAACTTATTTGTGGATAGTAGTCTATTATGACTTGATCCTCTGGATCCAGAGATTCTATCTTTAGTTTTAAATTGAAAATTAATTAATTTTAAATTGATAATTATTATTTTTGTAAAAATTTGTCGTTGCCAATGTACAGGCAGTTTTTATATAGTGGAGCCACCTCGATCGGCCGAAGTGGCCCCTAGTGTGCCCACTGTAAAAGTTTCTTATGTTCTTGTGGTTCGGAACCCACGTAAAATTGTAGGTCCCCTCCGCCACCACGGAGGACATGCACAATACACAATTACGAACACATTTAGGTAGACCAGCCATGTGTGGATCCTAGGGTCTTTGTTGGTCTGAAACATATAACATTATATAACATTATATATATTTTTTATATATATATATATATTATATATATTATATATATAAATAAAATACTGCAGAGGAGAGGTGTTCGATTACGCCTAGCAAGGTGTGCAGTTCCCCCCCCTCCCACCGAAGAAGGAGAGGCACGCGCGGCCGTCAGGGTATAAACACTGCTAACAGACCCTCACCAAGCCACAGAGTAAGGGAGGGGCCTCCTATTCCACAAAGGTTGTGCCACCCATCCCTTAGGCAGGGAGGGAACAGGACGGGTGGGCAACTGTTAATAGGCGCCCGTCCCAAAGGTCTCCTCAACCGTTCTCCGCGGCGAGGCCACCGATGGAAAATCTCACCCTGTTTGTGTCGCGAATTCAGCTCTCGAACGAGGCAAGCGATATTCGATACATGATAGAAGAAATCATTGGTGAACACAGTATAGTGGTAGTTATTAAACTAAACACGAATTCTCCGTATTATAACTCTTTTAAAGTAATAATTAAAGGTGTAAATGCACATTTCAATCCATATAATATGAGTCAATGGCCAGACGGTATTATTGTTAAGAAGCTTATTCACTTTTCCATGAGATTTGATAACAGGCAAAATAATAATAATAATAGCCGCCCTAACGTTAATGCCTGAAAGTTGTACTGTGTATAATAATAATAATCTTACTACTAATAATAATAATCTTACTAATAATAAATTCTCTATCAGCCATGGCGGATAAGTTGTTGAAAATAGTCTCATACTAGCGGAGCGACCCGGCGTTGCCGGGGTGGATGTTGAACGCCATATATATATATATATATATATATATATATGCCCGGATAGGTAAACTGAATGCCCGTTTAGGTTAATTGAATGCCCAGTTAGGTCAACTGAATGCCCGATTAGGTTAATTAAATGGCCTATTAGATCAACTGAATGCCCGATTAGATTAACTGAATGCCCGGGTACGTTAATTGAATGCCAGGTTAGGTTAATTGTACACCCTTGACGAATGGTTAGGTTAAGTCATGATATTTTCGTTAAAGCCAACGAAAATATCACGACTTAACCTAACCAATCGTCAAGGGCGTACAGATGACCTAACCTGGCATTCAATGAACCTAACCGGGTATTCAATAATAGCGGAGCGACCCGGCGTTGGCGTTGCCGGGGTGGATGTTGAACGCTATATATATATATGCCCGGTTAGGTAAACTGAATGCCCGGTTAGGTTAATTGAATTCCCAGTTAGGTCAACTGAATGCCCGATTAGGTTAATTAAATGGCCGGTTAGATCAACTGAATGCCCGATTACATTAATTGAATGCCCGGGTACGTTAATTGAATGCCCGGTTAGGTTAATTGCACACCCTTGACGATTGGTTAGGTTAAGTCATGATATTTTCGTTAAAGCCAAGGAAAATATCACGACTTAACCTAACCAATCGTCAAGGGCGTACAGATGACCTAATCTGGCATTCAATGAACCTAACCGGGTATTCAATAATTTTACCATAGGTTTCGTAATGATCTTGATGACGTCATTTAATGTTTTAAAATTAATTATTTAATTTATTAACACCCACGTGCACAACCTCGGGACCTAATCAATATGTGTGTGAAGTTTCATGTTTGTAACTGCTTCAATTTTGGAGTTATGGCTGATGGCTGGAACACACACACACACACACACACACACACACACACACACACATGTCTTTTTATTATTATTATTATTATTGTAGATAAACAATAGACTGGTACAAATTTATAACCGAAAGACTTCCGAAAATCAACAATTTTTGATAAAGAAAAGGGGAAAATTGGTTATGTAGGCCTAGGGGTTCCGAAATTTTCATAAAATGGAAAATAATTGTTATTTTCTTAATAACAGCGACAGGCATAATGATATTAGGATACCTAATAGAAATTTTGTAATATTTTAAAGTGGGGAAAATAAAAAATTTTCTAAAAATTATCTTGAACTATAAAAGCGCATCTAATCAGATAACTTAATTAAGGTATTTCTATGACAACTAAAAAATAGAATGATAAATCAATATCCTATCAAATTGTTTGTGTATACGTAAAATTATTTGTACAAAAGCCACAGTAATAAAACGCACAAAAGTCAAGCTAAATAATTTCGAGTGTGGCTCGTTTAACTTTAAATTCGTGTTTATTTAAATTGCCCGTTTTAATTAAGTAATTTTTTGTATTGAATCGATAAAGAAATCTTTTGTGTATCGAAAAATGTTAAAATTATAACAAATATCAAAATATTTTGTATAAAAATCATTGAATTTTAAAAATGCATGTTTGTTTTTAGTTTTTTGCAAAACATTCTTTGTGAATTTTAAAAATATTTACTTTTTTAAATTGAATCGATAAATAAATCTTTTGTGAATCGAATGATATTAACTGTTTAGTAAATATAGATTTATTTTGTGCCAAAATTATGATTAAAAATGAAAAATTAAAAAAATGCGTGTACAGGCATGGGAAGAACTGTACCCCTAAAAGGGGGGAAGGAATTATGTTAGGGAACTTTTTCTTAGCATGGGCACTGCACAATAAAAAGATGCATCGAATGGTGAAAACCGCATTGTTCTACACCAATTGTAGCAACCTGTAGGTGTGCGCAAACAAACTGTTACATGTACAATATATATATATATATATATCTATCTATCTATATATATATATATATATATATATATATATATATATAGGCTTCATTTCTGAAATAGTATATTAGATAATGTAAGGTCAGTGAGGAATTCAACTGTAGATGTTCATAAAATCTGCGACAGTGCAGATTTGATACTCTTGCAGGAGCACTGGCTATCTAAGCAAGAGCTAAAATTCGTCTCTACCATCCATGATGACTTTATGTACCATGCGTCATCAGCAGTAGACTTGTCAGATGAATTAATTTACCGTAGGCCTTTTGGTGGTGTTGCTTTCTTATTAAGAAAAAATTTGTCAAAACATATAAAAGTTTTAACAAGTGATAATGTAAGGTTGTTAGGCATTGAATTACAAGTGAACAATGATTGCATATTAATTGTAAACTGCTATTTACCATACAACAACGGCAGTAATCTAGATGAATACATTGATTTGGTGTACAAAATTAAGTCATTATCAGATAACCCCAAATATTCTCACTGTATAATAAAGGGGGACTTTAACGTACATGTGAACTTGGAATTCTTTGTAGAATTGCGTAACATGTGCGGTCGGCCAATTTAAGTATAAGTGATGTAGATGTATTAGGGGTAGCCAATGGTAATTTCACATACGTTACCGATATGAGTGGTACCACCAGGTGGATTGATCATTGTTTCACAAGTAATAATCTAAAGGAACGAATTGTTAGAGTTCATATTTTGCATGATTTCCTTCTTTCTCATCATAGACCATTATAAATATTAATTAACGTTACCAATTTATGCGCAACACGACTTAACAAGAACTCAATAGGTAAGAATAATCGCGTCGATTGGGCCAATGTTAATATGCAGCAGAGAATAGAATACAAAGACAGAACTTAACCCTTTACCGCCGTAGTGTCCGTTATCGGACACCAAAATAAAAATGGAAATATATCCAAAATTGTTGCGATTTTGTCGGGTACGCCGTGATGGCTGTTTTCGGCCAACTCTGTGGAGTTACCAAGCAACGCTTTTCCGCGAAATTTAAAATTGTTAGAATTTAGCGCCATTATAGGTAACGCTGCAGCAGATGTTGGTGATGCAGTCCACGGACCTAACTTTACCAGACCATGGAATCATTACCAGGTAAGATATAGTTCTATAATAATTTGTAGCTCTCAAATATATATTTTAGACTATATTTAGAGTAAAATTTAGAGTATAAAATTACTTGTACTATCATTAGATGATCTAGAACATGGTGCTCGAAAACGATCAGCACGGGTTTAGAAGGGTTTCCCCGCAACACATGCTTTTTTATAAAAATGAATTTTAGGGGGAACTAATTCATTTGATTTAATTATTTCATGGAGAGTTTGAAATAAATGCATAAATAAATTAATATATAAATTAAATATATATATATATAAATGTGTGTGTGTGTGTGTGTGTGTGTGTGTGTGTCATAAAGAGCAGATGGCAATTCATAAGTTGTAGTAATTTTTTTTCCAATTTGCTTCTAGGAACAAGTGAATCTTCTGGACATGCATCAATTTCTATAGCAATTGGTAACTTTTATGCTGGAAACTGTAACAAGAAGTCACGCTATTGTACAGTTGCTGCAACAAGTGATGAAGAGACCATATCAGAAGGAGATGAAAGAGAAAATTTAGAAGAGTTCAGACCTAACGAGTCAAGTAAGCTTTTCATATTTTTTTCAAAAGTAGATAGCTACAGAATTAATATAAATGAATAATAAATACTGAATACAGAAGAGTATAGTCAATTAAATCTCTATAATACAAACACTCTTACATCCCCTCTGTAGTAAAATATTGGATGAAAAAGTATATTTATAACTTGAACTTCTTTTTTTTTCTATAAAGGTACAGCTTCAGAATGTGAATCAGAGGACGATATTTTGTCTTCTAGCACAGTTGTCTTATGCGTCGAAAACCATTCACCCTTGTCTGTATCTAACGAGAAAAGGCGAAAGCAGACTTCGCAGAAGCGTACCCCTATCTAGAAAAAAGTTACCAGTCGACAGCCTATTCCACCTGAACCAGACTTTGAAAATGACTCTCGCGTATCAGAAAATATCGAGGATGACTTAGTGAGCCCATTTCAGTTTTTTTCTCGAAAGTTATTGATAAAGATATTCTTGATATTATTGTTAGTCAAAGTAATTTATATTCTGTGCAGAAAAATGTAAATCGTCCTCTAAAATTGACAAGGGAAGAATTTGAGCAGTGGCTGGGACTGTCTATTTGGTTTAGCCTCTGTAAAATAAGTAATACTCGTGAGCACTGGAATGATGGTATGAAAGATGAGCGTTACACAAGCTTGATGACTCGTGATAGGTGGGAAGAGATAAAAAGTAATATTCATTTTGTAGATAATTCTCAGCTGTCTGGTGATGATAAAATAGCTAAAGTACGCCCCTTCGTGGAACAGTTGAGAGCTAAATTTAAAGAAATTCCAATGATCAGAGATATATGCATAGATGAGTCTATCATTCCATTCAAAGGCCATTCTGCACTAAAACAATATATCCCAAAGAAACCGCACAAATGGGGTTTCAAATTTTTTGTGCTAGCTGACAAAGAGGGAATGGTGTACGATTTTATTCCATACACTGGAAAGATTCAACCAGTTGATGACCCTACAGTTCCTGATCTTGGGGCTAGTTCAAATATAGTTTTGCATTTAGCTCAAAGCATTCCAAATGGCAAAGGATACAGACTGTTTTATGATAATTGGTTTACATCTTTGCCATTGCAAGTTTGCTTAGCAAAACGTAAAATATGGTCTTGTGGCACTGTTCAGTCAAGAAGGTTGCCAGGTCTCACATTTTCTTCAGATAAAGAAATGCAGGCTAAAGGTAGAGGTACTTTTGAGGAATGGGATGCAAATGTGGATGGGGAAAGAGTAACAGCAATCAAGTGGTTTGACAGCAGGGCTGTTCATGTGTTATCAACTTTTGCCACAGCGTATCCTGTTGTTCAAAAGGAAAGGTTTGATCGTAAGACAAAGGAGAATGTAACAATAACTTGTCCAAATACTGTACATGAGTACAACAAAGCAATGGGTGGGGTAGACTTACATGACCAGATGGTTTCTCTCTATAGATTCTCATTCAAATCAAAAAAATATTACCACAGAATTATTTGGCATTTGTTTGATATGGCATTAGTCAATGCTTGGCTAATGCACTGTACAAGAGGTCATGCAATGCTATGGATATTCCTCCTAGAAAGCAAAATAAGTTATCATATTTTAAAGTTAGGGTAGCTAAGGCTTTGATGTTTGCTGGGAAAGTGACACAAACAAGCAAAAGAAAGAGACCATCTATCGAACAACCCCCCAAAAAAGTTGGGAATCAGGGCTTACCTCTACCTGATATTGATGTACGATATGATGGTCTCCATCATTTGCCTGATGTTGGTTCTGTTAGGCATATGTGTAAAATGGTTGGTTGCAAGAGACGAATTGTAACATTCTGCCAAAAATGTAATGTTTATTTGTGCATTGCACAAATAAACAAATGTTTCACAGAATTTCATATTAGGAATCAATAAATTCCATATCCTGATTCAATTGTAATAGTATATATAAATGTAATATGCAATTCCAAACCCATTTAATATGTTTGATGTAATAGTTTATAATATGTTAATAAAATTTTTGAGTTGAATTCAATGTTTTATTCTCCGTAGAGTTTCACATATTTTTAGCTCCATGTGCCGTGGTGCCCGATTTCATCCACCTTCATTAAAAATATAAATAAAAGAAGTATAAATTTTAATGCCTACACTGCTTCTTTGCATCTCATTTACCACAATTATTAATATATTTTTAAAAAATAATGGAAATAAATAGACCTCGGCGGTTAAGGGATATGAGTGGTACCACCAGGTGGATTGATCATTGTTTCACAAGTAATAATCTAAAGGAACGAATTGTTAGAGTTCATATTTTGCATGATTTCCTTCTTTCTCATCATAGACCATTAGAAATAATAATTAACGTTACCAATTTATGCGCAACACGACTTAACAAGAACTCAATAGGTAAGAATAATCGCGTCGATTGGGCCAATGTTAATATGCAGCAGAGAATAGAATACAAAGAGAGAACATGTCACCTCTTTAATAATTTAGAAATTTTGCACCTTGCCTGTAATAATCCTTGCTCAAATGATTCTCACTGTAAACTCATAGATAGGTATTATAGTAAGATAATATCCCTGTTAAGAGAAGCAGGAAGCCCCCTGATTAAATCTTACAACTATCATACTAAGGTTATTCCTGGATGGAATGATTTTATTGCCCCCCTGAAGAGGGAATCGAAAGACGCCTATGATTTGTGGTGCTTTCATGGTAGACCCAGATTAGGACCAGTATACATGAATATGTGTAGAAGTCGGGGGTCATATAGGCGGCCATAAGGCGATGTAAACAGGAAGAAGAGTCTATTCGAGCATCAAAAGCCTGTGAAGCTCGCATAAATAACGATAATAACAAATTTTGGAAATTTGTTAAGAATCAAACGGGTGTCAAAAATGTAGACCCAGATTAGGACCAGTATACATGAATATGTGTAGAAGTCGGGGTCAGTATAAGGCGGCCATAAGGCGATGTAAACAGGAAGAAGAGTCTATTCGAGCATCAAAAGCCTGTGAAGCTCGCATAAATAACGATAATAACAAATTTTGGAAATTTGTTAAGAATCAAACGGGTGTCAAAAATGTCCTCCCTCCGACAATCGATGGGGTGTCAGGGGAGGATGAAATTGCTAAGCTGTGGAAAAACCACTACTCTAACATTCTTAACAGTGTGAGTAGGGATAATCTTAAGATAGATTGCAACGAAACGATTGTGGGAGGGACAAGGAAAAATATTTTGATATCATTTTCTGAA
Organism: Bathynomus jamesi; assembly: GCA_023014485.1. Taxonomy (NCBI): domain Eukaryota; kingdom Metazoa; phylum Arthropoda; class Malacostraca; order Isopoda; family Cirolanidae; genus Bathynomus; species Bathynomus jamesi. Next base: position 198,675 of record JAJOZX010000406.1, read on the forward strand.
GTAAAGAGGTTAATTAAAGAGTTAAAGACTGGTTCTGCGTCAGGGGTAGATGATTAATCGAATGAGCACTTAAAATATGCAAATGACGTAGTATGTCTGCATATATCATTGCTCCGATCAGCCTTGCTTGCTCATAGCTATATCCCTGCAGAGTTCATGAGGGTATATATCTTGCCCCTGGTCAAAAATAAGTACGGAGACATTCTGTCCAGCAATAATTACAGCCCTATTGCTGTCGCTTCCTGCTTCTCGAAACTACTAGAAAAACTCTTGTTACTCCGATTAAATGATTTCCTATGGACATCTAATCAGTTTGGCTTTAAAAGGTCCCACTCTACTGACCTGTGTATCTATGTACTAAAAGAAACAATATCTAAATACATTGACAGTAATTCAACCATTTATAACCGTTTCCTTGATATAAGTATGGCATATGATCGGGTGAACCACAATATTTTATTTTATTTTATTGAAATTTTGGTATTCCCACCATTCTTTCACTGTTAGGTGGGGCAATGTACTATCTGAGTGTTTTGGCTCCTCTTGCGGGGTGAGACAAGGCTCCTTGCTTTCCCTTATGCTGTTTAATGTGTATATTGACGGATTAATTGCTTCACTTAATGAGGCAACAGTGGGATGTTGTATAGATAACACAAGGATAAATAACTTAGTTTATGCTGATGATATGGTGTTAATAAGTCCCTCTGTTAAAGGTCTGGATCGGCTACTAAACGTCTGTGAAGTGTATTCGCAGAAACATGATATTCTTTTTAATGTTACAAAAACTGAGGTAATGCAATTTCATCCTAAAAGCTGCAATCAGCCATCTGACATAAGGTTTACAATGAATGGTGAAGTAATTGAGGAAGTACAAGAGTTTAAGTATTTGGGTCAAACTATTACCAGCTCCTTGAGTGATGATTCGGATATAAGAAAACAATCTCGAAGCCTGTGTGCTAAAGCGAATATGACCATAAGGAACTTTCGTTTCTGTACAAGTGAAGCTAAAGACACTCTTTCGTACTTTCTGCAGTAATATATACGGTCAGCAACTGTGGGTGAATTATAAAAAAGGTTCTGGCAGAAACCTAAATCTGCTGTACAACTGGTCTTTTAGACTCACATAAATTACCCCCGAGATGCTGAGCTTCGCAAATGTTTGCTACCCGCAATGTCCCGAGCTTCCCGGAGGTAACAAGACGTGCTCAACACAGTCTAATGCAAAGAATTAAAAAATCAACCAACCCGATCATCCAAGCTATCCATGAGTCCAGCCATTTATCATCTAAGCTATGGACTTCTTGGTACGAAAACGTATGTCTGTAGCTCCACTTAACTTCGACAGTGCAGTATTATTTCTAATCAGTTGTATATATTTCTATCCTTAGTATATGAACTGTCATTGTATTAATAATATTTGTCATATGGACTATAGTCTGCCAATAAACCTTTTCATTTTCATTTTCATTTTCATATATTATATATATTATATATAGATCTTATATATATTATATATATATTATACCATATGTCCCACAAAAAAGTACACCCAACTTTAGATTGTACTAACTCCTCCAAAAATTGAAATATTTTGGATCTGTTTGTTTGATTTAATATAGCAAATTATTCTTTGTTAACGTTCAAATTTATTCATGTTTAAACGATTTAGTGTTTAAGCATCTGCTTTTAACTGAAGGGTACAGCAAAATGGGTTGCGCGGAATGATCATTTCTCCCAGCCAGATAGCTCCTCTTGCTTTAACCAATGTGCTACTTTTTACGTCGAAGGATATTGCAAATATTTTTTTTAAATAATTCGAACTTTTGTATCTAAGATCCGAGTCATACATATAAATGAAGAATCTGAATTACTAAATTTATAAATAACTTTGAAACCCTTATCATGCAGTTTACACGAAGGCAGCGCGTTCTCATGGTCACAACTTATCTGCAAACTAAAAGCTTAAAACAAGTTCAGAATACCTTCGAACTGCAATTTCCCGATAGAGCTTCTCCAACTAAACATACAATTTTGAAGAATGTTCGGAAATACAAAGAAGAAGGAACGGTCCTCAATTTGAACAAAGGACGTTCAGGCCATCCGAAGACGGCAAGAACAGACGAGAACATTCAGCATGTTCGGCATTTATTAGAGAGACATCCAAAAGTGTCCACCAGGTGAAATGGTATAGAACTCTCACGCATGTCATTTCATCGAATAGTTCGTGAGGAATTGAATTTGTACCCATACAGAATGGAAATTCGACATCAACTCATTGAAGGAGATCTACCTCGCCGCCTAAGATTTGCCCAGTGGTTTCTTGAAAAACCAGAAAGATTCACGGAACAATTAGTGGTTGGAGATGAGGCGGCCTTTTTTATGAATGGTCTAGTGAACAGACAAATCTGCCGTCAGTATGCACCAAAAAATCATCCACCTGACAATCATATCTACGAAAAGAATAACTCTAGACAAAAACTGTCTCTCTGGGTAGGACTGTGCGTTAATGGAGCGGTAATTGGCCCGGTCTTTTACGATGGTAATCTAAATGGTGAAGCTTACCTAGAAATGATAGACCGAGAAATCCTTCCACAAATACATATTGCTTATGGAAACCGATTTAATCGTATTTGGTGGGTGCAAGACGGAGCTCCTGCTCACAGGAGAGTTATTGTGAAGGAACGCTTGCAGGAAGTCTTCCACCAAAGAGTAATTGCTACAGGCCATGACATTGAATGGCCTCACAGAAGCACTGACTTGACCCCGTGTGATTACTTTTTATGGGGTCATTTGAAAAATACGGTAGAGTATTTGCATCACAACCTATCAAATTAGATGATTTGAGGACTCGCATCACAGCTGAAATCAACTTGTTAAAAGACAATCCAGATCTTATCAAAAGAGTGATGGGGAAGATGAGAGCTCGACTCCAGATTTGTATCGATAGGAATGGCGGTCATGTTGAAAGAAAACGAAACTAAGCATAACTTTTGCAATAAGGAATAAAGAAAAATCTGCTTTGTATCTTATTAAAATTATGTTAAAGTATCTATTATTATGTATTTGTCTTTTCATTACATCGATAGCACACACATTATTTTTTCATTGACCAATTTTGCGCAATCCATTTTGTTGTACCCTTCAGTTAAAAGCAGATGCTTAAACACTAAATCATTTAAACATGAATAAATTTGAACGTTAACAAAGCATAATTTGCTATATTAAATCAAACAAGCGTGTTGTTTGCAGTTGAAATGTATATATATGTACGGCATGCGAAGGTGCCCCCTCAGGGCATTGGTTTCTGTTCGTATGTAGGAGAATTACGACATTTGATTAATCGAGGCCCATGGTATAGTGGATAGCATATCTGACCGGCAATCGGAAGATCCTTGGTTCGATTCCCGGGTGGTAACCTCATTTTTCATTTGTTCCTTCTTCCTCCTCATCTTGTGCGGAACGTTCTTCTACACAAGCGTCGTTCTTTACATTAATATATATATATATATATATATATATATATACACGCAGACACACACTACCAGTCAAAAGTTTAAGTACACCCTGAAATATTCATAAATTTCAAATTTTGTTTAAAGTTTTTTATTTATTAACTAAATTATCATGACACAAATTCATAAGTACAAACATGGGAACTTAAATAACAACAAATCAGGACAATTTACCAAAAGCAAAGTCTAAATTTTAGATTCATGAAAATAGCCCCCTCTAGCAGCAATTACAGCAGAACAAATTCGAGGCATGCGCTCAACAAGAGAAAGAGAATCTGGTGAAAGCTGCCTGCCAGCACTCTTGTAAGAGTTCTCAGAGCTTCTGAGCACTGGATGGCTGCTTGGCTTTCACTCGTCGATCCAGTTCATCCCAAACTAGCTTGATGGGGTTCAGATCAGGGGACTGTGCTGGCCATTCCATAACTGTGAGCTGACGTTGCCGTTCTTTCTGCCTCAGGTAATTTTGACACAGCTTGGAAGTGTGTTTAGGATCGTTGACTTGCTGCATTATGAACTGTTGACCAACTAGTCGCAGTCCAGATGGGATGGCATGGCGGTGTTGAATGCTGTGATAGCCACGTTGGTTCAGTATTCCAGTGACTTTGTGGAGATCTCCAACTTGCTCCCCTGCAAAACATCCCCAGACCATCACACTTCCTCCACCGTGCTTCACTGTTGGCACAACACACTGCTGTGTCATTCTTTCACCCGCTCTGCGCCGCACAAATACGCTGCGTTCGGATCCATAAACTTCGAACTTTGATTCGTCAGTCCGTCAGTCCAAAGGACAAATTTCCACTGCTTAACAGTCCATTTTTGGTGTTTTTTAGCACAGGCTAACCTTTTCTTTTTGTTCTGGAGTCTCAGCATTGGTTTCTTTGCTGCAATTCGTCCTTTTAATCCTGCCTCTCTTAGTCTTCTCTGAACAGTTGATGTTGAAACTGTTGTACTTCTGGAGTTGTTCAGCTGGGCTTTGATTTCAGGTGCTGTGAGGCGTCTGTTGCGCAGGCTGGTGACTCGGATATACTTGTCCTCTGAGTCTGTTGTGGTTCTTGGTCGCCTTGACCTTTTTCTGTCCTTATTTTTACCAGTTTCTTCGTAACGTCTACTGGCACAAGCAACCGCATTCACAGAAACTTTTAATTTTTTAGCAATTTGCCTCAGTGATTGACCCTCATTTCTCAAAGTTACAATCGACTGTCTTTTCTCTGTTGTTAACCGAGCTTTGGCACCCACTTTTACTTTCTGAAACACAGAAATATACCTTAATCTACACAGTTAGCCATTCTGCAAGGATTTTATACGTAAAGACTTGCAGCGCAAGTTAATAACTGAATACGTGTATTAATATACTCCTGAAGAAACACACTACTTCACTAAAGACTTTTAAACTGTTTTTAGATCGTTGTGCAGAGCTAATGGCATTAATTTTAGGTTGCATGCTAGACGTAAATTAACATATTTTGAAGGCTATTTTGAAGAAGCTTCTGTGTTACAACACACTGCATAGGGCAGATGCACTGAAGCATACAATATGAAAGCAAGGTAAGCAAATTCATCCCTAGTACATGTTAAGTTTACATCATGAGCTAAGCAGCAAAACATTGGAAATTAGTAAGTCCTTTTTTCTTTTACAGATCTTTCGTCCTTTTTTCTTTTACAGATCTTTCGTCGGTAGCTTAATTATATGTTCATTTAGTATAAATTTGTGTTACAAGAACCTGTTTCTGCGTTTCAAGAATATTTTTGCGGGTTTGGACAGGTGACGGCACAATAAGCACGCGGTAGATCTACGTTGTAATTTATTAATTTCCAAACGCTCGGTTTTTTTTTTTAAACTAATTAAAAGCATGGCACTCCCGTCAAGTACTTGCAGTCGCTGTGAAGAGAAATTTGCCGCTTACGCGTTTACAATGGCTAATAATAATGAACAGTTAGTCTGCAGGTGGTGCTCAAGCATAGAAGTCCTGAGGAACGAGTTAGAACGTGAGAGGGAGGCCAGAGTGAGGCTTCAAGAAAGCGTGATGTTCCTGACGGCAAAATTAGAATCTCTTGAGACTCCAGTTATGACCCCTCCTGCCTCAGTTTCTACTAATAATATAAATAGTACTAATAGCCCTCTCTCTTCCCCTAGTTCCCAACCCTTCGTTCGAGTGCGTAATGGAGCACCATTGAGAAAACCTAAGAGTTGTCTACCAGTAATAACAAACAATAAGTTTTCTGTTTTAGGTTTCGAAGATGCTGATAAACGGAAATACGACTCATTGGCGATTCCATTGTCTGAGTGCACTCCAGGAATTCTGTGGGAGGAACCCTCGTCGTAGGCGCCGTTACTGCTACGCTACCCTGGTGCAAGGGTGGAGGATATAACTAATAGTGTTGACAATTTTACAGACGGTGCCGCCGAGGAAACAACGTATGTTATTCATGTCGGTATTAATAACGTTTTAAATTCTAGATCGGAAGAACTGCTGGCTAGGTACAGGGACTTACTAGAGCGACTAAAGGAGAAAAATAATAAGATTGTTTTAACAGGTATACTTCCTCGAATTATCCAACGTAACGATTTTTACAGCAAGGCGAACTATATTAACAATAACCTAAAGTCTCTTTGCCGACAGGAAGGAGTGTATTTTGAGAATTTTTGGAACAGTTTCTACGGTAGGAGGGACTTGTTCCTCGGAGATGGACTTCATCTTAATGACGTTGGAGCTGCGCGTTTAGGAAGACTCTTTCCTAATACTGTCTCTTCTTTTCAGGCTGCTGTAACTCGAACGGTCGCAGCGTAAATTCCACAAATTTCCCCTCCGCTCGCGAAGGTGTCGCAATTACAAACAATTTGAAGGTTCTATCCTTAAATGCTCGTAGCTTACGAAATAAAATAAACGAATTCTTTTCTTTAATTGCTTGTAAACTCTATGATTTAATTGCTATAAATGAATCGTGGCTTAGCAATGAAACACGTGACTTTGTAGGGGAAAATCAAATTAGAGGTTATATACTTTTCGTTAAAAACAGAATAGGAAGGCGAGGAGGCGGTGTTATGTTGTATATCAAAGATAATATTGCAAACGTTATAGAAGTAAAGCACACAATTCCAGAACCAATAGATTCGACTATAGCAGAACTTAAATTGAAAGATTTCAAACTTGTTGTTGCGTTTATATATAGGCCCCCCTAATCAAACAGCTGATACGGACGAAGTGTTATATCGTGAACTAAAGAGAATAATAGGTAGTGAGCAGGCTTTAGTTATGGGTGACTTTAATTGCGCCAACGTGAATTACGATACAATGCAGGGAGACGCGGAAGGTAATCGTTTAGTTAATTTTCTCGAGGATAGCTTTCTTATTCAAAAGGTTGGGGAACCTACGAGGTTGGACAGAATTTTAGATTTAGTAATAACTACGGATGATAGGCTAATTACTGATCTTCAAGGAATAGAACCGTTAAGCAATAGCGATCACAATATGGTAGAGTTTGTCCTCTTAGTAAGTCACTCGAAACCAGCTAACTCGACTAAATTTCCTAACTTCCAGCACGCAGACTTTTGTAAATTTCGAAATAAATTTTTACACGTCTATTGGGAAAACGTAATGGGGAACTCCAACGCAAAACTAATGTGGGAATCGTTTGAAACAGTATTTTTAGACTATAAATGAGAAATGTGTACCGTACAAAATTAAGCGTGCGAAAGTAAATAACAAGCCCTTGTGGTTTACTTCTAGAGTAGGAGACATTATAAAGAGTAGAGATAGGGCTTATAGGCTACATAAGTGCGATAAAGACAATTTGTGGTTACGAAAGAACTACATATCTCTAAAACGTGAGGCGAAAAGTGTAATAAAAAAGTCCAAGCGCGAATTTGAAATCTCCATAGCTCCTGACGGTAAAGAAAACCCCAAGCAATTCTTTCAATACGTCAACAACAGAAATCCAGTAAAAAGTGTCTTGGGGCCGTTGAAAAATGTTAACGGAGATCTAGTTTCTGAAAACAAGGAAATGGCTACCTTGCTAAACGAATTTTTTACGTCAGTTTTTACTATAGAAGATGTAACGAATATCCCTACGGTCATAGACATAATACCTTTTGATAATGGTAATATTTTGGATAATATTTTGGTTAGTGAAGGGGAAGTAATGCGCTATATTGATAAAATGAAAACGCGTAAATCAACGGGGTCGGATTCAATATATCCCATACAACTAAAAGAATTAAAAGATAGCATTGTTGTGCCGCTAACAAAGATTTTTAATGCGTCTATTTCTGAGGGGTGCGTACCAGATAATTTCAAGTTAGCAAACGTAACACCTATCTTTAAGAAAGGCGAAGAAGGTGCTGCGGGAAATTATAGGCCAATCAGTTTAACGTCTGTTGTAGGTAAGCTCTGGAATCAATAATTAGGGATCGTGTAGTCGAACACTTAGAATTGCATAAACTAGTTAGAAATACGCAGCACGGTTCTAGGCGAAACAAATCTTGCTTAACTAATCTTTTAGAATTTTTTCAAAGCGTGGTTGACGTTTACGATAGTCATCGTGCGGTTGATGTAGTGTATTTAGATTTTCAAAAAGCGTTTGACACCGTACCGCACAAAAGACTCATTGAGAAAACTAAGGCCCATGGAATCAGGGGTGTAGTAATAAATTGGCTAGAAGAGTGGTTGCGAGGTAGGAAACAGAGGGTGGTCGTTGATGGAGCGGAGTCGTGTTGGGCTAATGTAGCGAGTGGCGTTCCTCAGGGTTCTCTATTGGGCCCCTTGATTTTCTTATATATTTTAACGATTTAGATGTCGGCCTAGTCAGTACAGTTTCAAAGTTTGCGGATGACACGAAGCTGGGTGGTAGGGCGATTAATGACGAAGATAGAGGTAAAATCCAGAATGATCTGAATAAAATCGTTGACTGGTCAGTCACATGGCAAATGAAATTCAACGTCGATAAGTGCAAAATTTTACATATAGGTTCGCCTAACGGTAATTTTGCGTATTGTATGTCAGGAAAGAGTTGATAAGCGTAGAGCAGGAAAAAGATTTAGGAGTTATAGTCACTGGTGATTTAAAAGTAGCGAAACAAAGTACAGCAGCGGTCAATAAAGCGAAAAAAGTGTTAGGTTTTATAGTTCGAAATTTTGAGTACAAATCGCGCGATATTATAGTTCCTCTTTATAAATCATTAGTTAGACCCCATTTGGAGTACGCGATCGAATTTTGGAATCCGCATATGCGCAAAGATACAGACAAAATCGAAAGAGTTCAAAGACGAGCAACTAAGATGATTCCGTCGCTTAGGTCAAAGTCGTACGAGGATAGGTTTAAAGAGTTAAAATTGACAACACTCGAGACTAGGAGGCTAAGGGGTGATCTAATCCAGGTTTTCAAAATTATGAATGGGTTCGATAACGTAGATAGAGATAGCTTTTTCGAAATATCTCAATATAATAGGACTAGAAATAACTGGTGTAAGTTGACAAATAGAAGGTTCGAGACAGCATTTGCCGGTAGAAGTAATTAGTAGCACGTCTATAAACATGTTTAAAAATCGATTAGACGCATATGTTGATAGATTGGGTATAGTTTAAGATAGTAAAATTAAGGGTTGGGTAAGGTAGATTTTGATTCCCTTTTCATTAAAGATCACAATAACCAGGCTAGAGGTCATATTATGAAGTTATTTAAGCCAAGATGTAGAACAAATTTAAGAAAACATAGTTTTGCAAACAGAGTAATTAAGTTTTGGAACAGTCTGACAAAAGTGGTGACTTCAGATACAATTGATTCTTTCAAAAAGAAGTTTGGATAGTTTGATATCTGCAAGGGATATCTGGTGATAGTGTTTAAGCCCATTTCTATTGCATGAATGGTACTGGTTTATTGCATATATATAATGTACATTTAGGTGTTTAAAAATCGATTAGATGCATACGTTGATAGATTGGGTATAGTTGAAGGTAGTAAAATTAAGGCTTTGTGGTGATAGATCCCACAGCTTAACATAAGTGTTGTGGGATATAGGGAGGCAGCAGCTTGGGTTAGGGGATACTCTCTGTCCTTACACACCCCATTTAAAGAGATTCCTCTGCCGAGCGGTGCCCCCCATAGTACTGTGAAGTATTGAAAAACTCATGATCTTCACTTGCCCCACAAACACCTTTAAATGGGAGACCCAAAGTGGTTGCACACACATTTCTACATTACTGTACAGCCTTTACAGCCACACCTACACTTTTCCTCCTAAGTATATATATTGTAATGTATGTGGTTGTAAATTGTGACTTGGTCCGCAATTGATATGGACCGTGACTTATTTTTGGTTGGCAAGGTACTGGTATTGATGGATACCGTAATGAAATTGACTCGATTCTTTGGATCTGATATATTTTCATGTCAATTATAAATAGATATAGAGTGTAACATATATGTGGACAGTAGTCTATTATGACTTGATCCTCTGGATCCAGAGATTCTATCTTTAGTTTTAAATCGATAATTAATTAGTTTTAAATTGATAATTATTTAGTTTTGTAAAAATTGGTTGTTGCCAATGTACAGGCAGTTTTTACATAGTGGAGCCACCTCGATGGGCCGAAGTGGCCCCTAGTGTGCCCACTATAAAAATTTCTTATGTTCTTTGTGGTTCGGAACCCACGTAAAATTGTAGGTCCCCTCCGCCACGACGGAGGACATGCACAATATACAATTACGAACACAATTAGGTAGACCAGCCATGTGTGGATCCTAGGGTCTTTGTTGGTCTGAAACATTATAACATTATATATATATATATATATATATATATATATATACATACTCGTATAATATCTATTTATATTTTCTAACCCTTGTAAGGCCTGTAAACATTTTAAAGAAACAGTGAAGAATGGCGTAATTTTTTATTCAGATACCGTCACAGAAGTACAAAGGATGATTCGTGATGCTATACATGTATGGGACAAAAGACCAGCTGTTAATCAACAGGGTTATATTGGAGAACAGCAGAAAGAAACAGAAATACCTAAGCATGGCATGGATTGACTACAAAAAGGCATAGGACAGTGTACCCAACTCCTGAGTGAAGGAAGTATTGAGACTATACAAGATCCACCCTATCATCAGGATCTTCTTAGAAACAGCTATGACACGATGGGAAACAGACCTGACTCTCCATCACAGTAAGGGAACTTTAGAGGTGAACAATGTGGGAATCAAGAGAGGGATCTACCAGGGTGATTCAATATCCCCTCTTTTGTTTGTACTGGCGCTGAACCCACTCAGCCAACTAATAAACAACCTAAACAAAGGCTACGTAATGAGACCAAGGGAAAAGAACAGCCCAAAAATATCTCACTTATTTTACATGGATGACCTAAAACTATATGCCCCAAACAAAAGTGAGCTAACAGAAGAGGTCAGGGAGGTCAAAAAGTTCTCAGATGACATCCAGATGGAGTTTGGTCTTGAGAAATGTGCCACTGTCACACTAAAGAAAGGCAAAAGGTGTGAATCAGAAAACATCAGGGTGGACAATATCGTGATAGAAGAACTAGAGCAAGAGGCTACATATAAATATCTGGGGATGGAGGAATCTGAAAAGATGGAAAATGACATCATGAAGGAAAGACTGCGGAAAGAATATTCAAAAAGGATAAAGCTAATCCTGAAATCTCACCTAAACAGTAAAAATAAGATCCTATCCACAAACATACTGGCGGTACCTGTACTGTCATACAGTTTTGGCAAATCAACTGGACCCAACAAGAAATCAACAAACTGGATACGATCACCAGAAAATTGCTCCATGCGCATAAGATCATGTATAAAAACCAATGCACACCAATGTTATACCTGCCAAGGAGAGTCGGTGGATTAGGGTTTGCGCTAATTGATCAAGTGCACAAAGCCACAACAATAGGATTAGCACAGTACATAAAGGAAGGAGAAGGAAGGTTAGTCAGATTTGTAAGAGATCATGAACGTGAAAAGCCTCAAACAACATCACTCTCAAAAAAGGCAAATGATTATCTAGTGGATGCTGGCATAGGACCCGAACAGCTTGAAGACATTGCAAATAAACCACTCATGGAAAAGATAAGCACCATCAAAAGAAGGTATAGCAAGAGAAGATCAGAAGAAAAAGAGAACTGGGAAGAGCACAAGTTCAGCAAAGTATACAAAGAGGACATGCTGAACAGAGCATACATAGAGAGGGATAAAACCGTGGAGTTCCCGGTAAGAGGGGCACTGAGACCAGAAGATGAACGGCTGGTAATGGCAGCGCAAGACCAGGCACTACGGACAAACTGGTTCAAAAGGAATATTGAGGGCAGAAATGAAAGTGAGATGTGCAGATTGTACTCAAAGAGCCCAGAGACTGTGAGTCACATACTATCGGGGTGTGAAATTTTCCTGCACAGAGGAAACTACACAGACAAACACAATGCACTCTGCAAGCTAATCCACTTCAAACTGTGTAAGAAATATGAAATAAGGCTAGAAACAGAAAAACACTGGGAACATATTCCACAAGGAATAGAAGACAATGACAAAGTGCTGCTCCTATTTGATCACGAGATACCAACTGACATCAGGTTATCAGGATGCAGACCAGACATAGTTGTGAGAGAGAAGGAGGGAAACAAGTGCCTCTTGGTTGAAGTAGGAGTCCCAGCAGACTGGAATGTGGCGAACAATGAAAGGGAAAAGGTCTTAAAATACCAGAGACTCAAACACGAAATAAGGAGACTGTGGAAAGTGGAACCTGAGATCATCCCAATAGTAGTGGGGGCAACAGGGGCAGTAAAGAAATCCACAGTGGAGTTCCTGAAACAACTGCCCATAAGTGTGACATCTGGAGAAGTTGTAGGGGAGATATTACGATACAGCACCTCTATCTTACGCCTAGTATTAGGCTGTACCTAAAAATTCCTTAGGGTTAACGTTTAACCCCGGAAAACTCTCTCCATCTGGAGTAGAAGGGAAAAAAACAAAAAGAAAAATACATATTTATTCATTATTATTTACAATTTTCTCTTAAGTGCAAAGCTTTAACCCGCTTATAAATATTTTCTTTCTAGAAAAACAACTTAAAATTTATTTTACTTCACAAATGAACTAAAATAAAACATTTTAATGAGTGTATATATATGTGTGTATATATATATATATATATATATGTATATATATATATATATATATATATATATATATAGAGAGAGAGAGAGAGAGAGAGAGAGAGAGAGAGAGCTCTCACTCTTATTGCCGAGAAAAATAATTTCAAGAGAGATGTTCTTATTGCCCAAGTACTTAGTCATAGTCAGAATCAGAATTCAGCTATCCCTGTTGTTTTTTAAACAAAGGAAAAAGCCCTATTGAATTAATTTCAAATCAAACAATAGGAACTGTTTCCACAGTAAAAATTAATTCAGATTTCCTCAACAGTACTATAAATCGTGTTTCCAGTTCCTTAGAGTTAAAACTTTTAGCATTAAGAAAAGAATATAAGAAATGCCTGAAGTCACCAGCCTTACAGGATCCCAAACTACTGGAATCACTTCTCGACTTTTTGATAAGAAATAGAGATGTGATTGCCCTAAAAGGAGATCCTCTGGGCCGAACTAATTTGGTCCCTTTTGAAATCAAGCTGGAACCAAATTCCAAACCCATCTTCACTATAGGGTTTTACATTCCCAATTAGTAACTATTAAGAAACACATCAAGGACATGTTGGATAAGGACGTCAGTCAGCCTTCAGCTAGTTCCTGGTCCACTCCTATGGTTCTTGTTTCCAAAAAGGACATACAAAAACACACTTCCAACGTCTTCAGAATGTGCTATCACGTTTGAGAAAAGCACACTTTAAACTGAGACTTGTAAAGTGCAACTTCTTACAAGAATCCCTGGTATACTTAGGATTTTTATTATCATCCACTGGAATTAACCCTGATCCAGCCAAACTAGAAGCACTGGAAAGGTACCCTGTACCTAAAACCATCGACGACGCTCGTGCATTTATTGGATTTGTCGGATTCTATCGAAATTTTATCCCCCAATTTTCGAACATTGCTAAACCCATTAACAATTTGTTCCAGAAAAATGCTAAATTTAATTGGGAATCTGATCACCAACATGCCTTTGAAACGTTGATCGGTAAACTAACTTGTCATCCCATCCTTCAATATCCCGATTACACCAAACCCTCTGTCATAGCCACAGATGCTTCCTCCTATGGACTAGGAGCCGTCCTATTACAGGACGTAGATGGTGTGGAATTACCCATTGCTTATGCCAGTCAGCTTCTCTCTGGATTTCAAGGAATTATTCCACTATGGACCAAGAGGCCCTAGCGGTATATTGGGCTTTGGAAAAATTCCGAAATATCGTCAGTAGTATGGGTTCGTTTGGGTAGAGGAAGTTGGGGCGCTCTGAAATCCTGCCCCATGGCGGGGCCCCCATGAAGGCCTAGCCTTTGTTATGAGGGGCCCCCCTTTACTTAAGTTCTTAACCCATTTATGGGGTCTCACAGGTCTTAATAAAGGGCATTTGCCCTTGAGGTACCCTTGCGGGACCCCACCTCCTTGTGAAAAAAGGTCTCGTCTTCACATTCCTTCAAAAAAAACAAAAACAAAAATTAAGAAAGGATTCATCCTCGCCTTCCTCCTTGAAAAAAGTTTTTTCATGAGACAAACAAAAACAAACATGCAAAAGCATGCAAAAACATACATCCAACTTTCATATATCAACAAATTGCGAACAATACATAAATCAAAATCAGATTGAACATATTTTATATCGAAAACAAGTTCTTTGTTTAATATCTGTATTATGAAAATTACAATGAACATTTATTATTTTAATTTAAATAAATTAATTTCTCTCTTTTTTAAGGGAAACTGACTTATTTTCAAACGAGATGACCTTCAAATACGAGAACTTTTTTATATACTCATAACACGGGGCATATTTGTTTATTTACTTTTAAATATGTAGTTTTCTGTTATTTACATTGATATATACCATCACTTTCACATGCCATCTTCTGGTATGTGAATTAATAATTTTACTGTACAGTGCTTACAATAAGTCTCGCGCCTCTGTCTCGTCCCAAGCTAGTCTGTTAGGTATAAAATGGGCAGTCCTTATGGCAGCGGAGGTGTGTTCGGATTGCTGCACATAATTGCTCTAACCCCATCAATGACGTCCATTATTACGTCACTTCTGCTACATTTTAGTGTTTAAAATACAAATGATTAAGAAGTAGAATGACCAAGTTTCGGGATGTTGGGATGGTTATGGAGCAATCCTAGTCATCATAATATTAGCTGGGCATTACATTATACCGTCTCAATATATACTATAGACTATAGAGAACAACTAATTCGGCAAATATCCCAAATCATGGCATGATACCTAAGTTATTTTGACGCAGGTCTAAATTATTTGCTCAAATGCAATGATTGATATTAAGTAATTGTTGGGAATTGTTGTCAATATTGTTGTTTGTGATACATATCCTACGTGAAGAATCTAATGATCAAATTCCTCAGTGAACCTCTCACGCGCTCGCATTTCGAGGAAGTCACGATCGTCTCACTAATAGATAGTTTATCCATTGTTTTAAGTGGTAACCTATTCCATCTTATGAAAGTCATTAGTCTAAAGCAAGACTGGTGGGCCGTGAATCAAAGAAATTTGCATTTGATTTGTTCATCGTAATTATTATGTAATATAGTATACTGTATATAGTAGTATATAAGAGTTTATTGGTAGCATATCATATGACAATTCCCATAAACATGTGATGGCCTCGATGTTGCCAGTTTGTATTTTTTTCCTGAAACTATTACCTCCTCATAGTTTGCTTCAACAATGCATATATTATCATCTCCACGAGCGTAGACATTGCAAGAAAAGATTCTAACTAAGGATAAGTAAAGTCCTTTCATGGTCACAATATATACTTTTATAGATGTCAAACATAAAAATATAATAAAATTCTATATTAACAAATATATATTCGATACACATTTACGTCATGCTTTAACATCAGTATTTCGTATAGCTTCCTCCGGCATCAATAATTTCTTGCAATCGTTGCGGCATAGAAGAGGCCAGATTGGAGGGAATGTTTGGTGTTCGACGTAAGCTCTCCCAACTATTCCTCGTGTGAGCTAAAAGTGCTTCAAATGTTCTTTCATTGCGTTGCTCCCATTCGTTAATCATTATTGCCCAAAGGTTTTCAATCGGATTCATATCAGGAGAACGTGGTGGCAGAATTAGATTAATAATCTCTGGCTCCCTTTCCTCCTCCCTTCGTAATTCCCCACCCAACCTCGTTTCCTTCGATATAGCAACACTTACCTCCATCCTCATTCCACTTCCTTCATTAAACCTATTATCGCTTTTACTGTCCCTTCCTTCCATCCTTCAATGCCAGCGTTCTTAAACCTAGCACATAAATTATATAATATGGAATCTAACACCTTAGATATCTAAGCATTCATGTTACTTGAAGACGCCTGTGTCTTAGGGGAATCTAAGTGTTGAGAGTGGGCTTGAGGGGTAGTCTATAGATTACTACAGATGACCTTGAACGCTCCAACTATTTAAAAATGATTATTTATTACGCACATCATATAGCATAATACACACATGAATTTAAGTATCTTACACTATAGGAATGGAATTGAATCCTACCAGAGTTAAAAAGTCGCAAAATATGATAGATTAGTTTGTATTAAGAGGTTACTAAGAGAAAAGGATTTGGGATAGAGCTGAAGGCAGAGAGTATATGACGCGTTCGGTGGAGAAGGGGCGAACGCCACAAAATTCGAAAAATTATTTTTTTGTCGTATAATTATCCTTTAAAACCTTTGCTTTACCTATGCAAAAAATTAGATGTTAGTCTGCACTCTTTCACGGTAAAATTTAGGTTTTAATGTATCTCAGAGAAATTCACTCCGCATCATTGCTTCACATTGGACACATCTCTCTATTTTCTGGTCACTCGACAATGCCCTGTGATGCTCAATTTGGCCAAATTGAACAAAATATAAAAAATAATTACAGCAATATTATTTACACCAAAAAAGATTATGTTACGGCCATAACTACAGCCGTTTCGCAGCGCTTCCTAGTTGTAGAAATGAAACAGGCTGATTTTCTCGATTTTGACGTCCTAAAAACGTGCATTGTCATTAGGAAATCAACAACTACTAAATTTACAGATGCAAGAAAGTTAATATTTGACTTTCAACACAAAGAAGGCTACGTAATATCTACTGCATACCGCACAACCCCAGATAATAGCCATCCCGTCAGACTGCAGAAAGAGAAAAAATCCTACAGCGTCAGTTTATTCAATCTAGCCCAGCAGACACTGCAACCAAAGTATTCCCAATTGCTGCCAATAACTAAGGAAAAAATAAAAGATCTCAAAGAATTATCAGACATAATGCCTGCAACTGCAGTGAACTATTATACAAGATTGTTAAAGGAACTGGAAGAAACCGAAACAGTTGAAGCAGGTAATACAACATTCGACGAAGAGGACCAAATAATGGATTACACCAGTTAACATCAGAAGCTATCAATAAATAATATTGTAAAATTTCTTGGCGTTTTATTATATCGACATATTACACAACAATATTTTACTCAAATATGTGTTCAAATTCATACAACATTTCAATAAACCGGAAAAATACAAAGGTTTAAAGTTTACAAACTTTAACCGCATTTTGTGGCATAATTCGAAAATGTTGCGTTCGCCCCTTCTCCACCGAACGCGTCATATTTTCTCGAGTTTCGGTTATTATTAACGTTATATGGATACATTGTCATGCGGTGTGGAGAGAGAGAGAGAGAGAGAGAGAGAGAGAGAGCTTTTAAATCACACCTTTTAAATGGTTTGTGGGTAAGGGCTTCACGTATGTTATTTTAGTCCAGGTAGTTTATGTGGAGGTGTTAACGTAACTTGCATTTGGGACTGTTAATTGTAAGACAACAACCATAGCTGGGACTGAGACACGTTATCCCCTGCATACTCTATATATATCTATATACAGTATGTCTCCATATATAAATAGATAGAGTGATCGACACAATGATAATGTGGACGCCATTGATGGGGTTAGAGCAATTATGTGCACCAATCCGAACACACCTCCGCTGCCATAAGGACCACCCATTTTATACCTAACAGACTAGCTTGGGACGAGACAGAGGCGCGAGACTTATTGTAAGCACTGTACATTAAATTTCGTTAAAAAATTGCATGTGTTAAAAGAACATCAAGTTGCGTAATGCGGCTTTAAAACTAAAGCATCAAATCTGTTTTCCTCCTCTAAACATCCACTTAAATATTATTACTAATATTGATTTATTGTTATTATTAAATATATATGTACAGGTGTTAAGAGTATTTAAATTAAATATATTGATTTGAATTCCCTTCGTAATAAAAGCATCTGGCAACTCTACCACAATCTTGCTATATTTTCCTCTCAGTAACTGTTTTCAGAGTAGTAGTTAAGTTTAACTTTCTTTTAACGACTATTAGTTGCTACTAATCTTGTTATTATTATTATTATCATATATATATATATATATATATATATATATATATATATATAAACATCCAAATAAGAAGGTTCGGGTAAAAAAAAACTTTCTTAATAGATACAGTTAAAAAACGGGATGTTGAGTTTGTAGGAGTTGGTATTTTTAAATAGATTCAGTGGGAAATAGGTGCTGAAAGTTGAGAGATTTTTCATCAAGAACCTTTCTAGTTGCAGTCATTGTTATCGCCTATTTACATTACTTTAATTATCATTTCTCTAATTTATCGACTGTTCACAATTCCTCATAATTCTCATAATAAACGTATTTGTTTTCACTTTTCTTTCACACCAGTCAGTCACAGTATTTACATCAATCACACAGAATGTACATGCTTATTGTTTTTGTCACTAGCTGTACCAAACATGTCTTTACAAACTGAAGCATACCGTCATACAACGTTTAAAATGTTATAATTTAATACTTTACAGTATGATATCAAATGTATAAAAAACATCATTTTCTGTACAAATGGCCACAAAAATACTTTCAATCCTAATATATGTACGTATGGAACGCAGCATACACTTTTTCACCTGTATTAAAAACGTAAAACTGAAAGTTGTATCAACATGCGATCTTAGATTCTGCGAAGACGTAAGTGAGCCCTAACATTTAATTTAAAATTATTTAACAGATCATTCGAGGGAACTATACATCGATCTCATTATAATTTCTGACTCATAATAACCCGCCATGCATATTTACACGAGTCGAATTTATATATATATATATATATATATATATATATAGGGAGTTTGTATGTGGCATTCCAACAGAGGACTGGAAGTGTCTGAACCCTGTTTCTCCCATCAAAGTCCTCCTTACCCGGCCTTTTTACATGTCTCGTCTACCTGTGAGCAGTCTAGCATACTCTCAAACACGCGCTTCTCACTATATTCCTTACTACACATGCACGCATCTTACACACTACACAGTCTTTTCAAAAAAGGTGTAATTTCAGTAGCCTCGGAGATTTGCGATTGGGCCCCTCCTACCTGCCTGCACCGTATATATTACCAAGCAAGTCTCTCTACAGTTTACAGGTTTCATCATTGTCTAAAATTTATAAAGTGCTCTCTTATTGCTTTCCTTATTGCACCGGACATCACAGCCGATTTTAATTGATATTTAAGTACTATGTTGAACAACATAGCCAGATAGCACCGCCACAGCCTAGTTTCTTAGCATAATCATGAAACATGAAACAAGATTATATTAATATATATATATATATATATATATATATATATATATATACACACGGCAAAAACAGTTTGAAGATTTATTCCATCTCACGACTGACTATAAATACGGGGCTCCAATAAACCTTAGCCCCCCGCCCATGGCCTAAACCATTAGAGGTACAGTAAAACTAAACATACCTTACAAAAGAAAATTTAATCCTGCATTTAATGAGAAATAATTCAAACTTGGGTGTTCCCGCCATTGGCTTCCAAGACAGCCTGAATTCGCTTTGGGTAGCTTGCCAAAAGTGACGTGAATTGATCTTGATCGTTACGCAAATTTGCTAAATCAGTTTCAATGTGTTGCGTCATTGTATCCTTCGAAAATCGATTTGCTGCAGGTACCTGAAACAAGAGACATTCAACCTTGTCCTTTATAACTGATCCAATGTGTTCACAGACGTTCAGGTCAGGAGAATTTCCTGTCCATTCTTCATTTCCAAAGAAATCGATCTCATGGTTCCGCAACAACTGTTGAGTGGCTAATGCCTTAAAGCAGGGGGTCTTATCATGCAGAAGTGTGACCTGATCGACATCCATAATATTGTTTGGGTTTCTTAGAAAAGGAACGACATGCTGGGATAGAATAATATCACGAAAATATTGTCCATCCCATCTCTGACAATTTGGCCTCAGCATCCACATGAGCTTCTTTGCAGTGAACAAAACAAACACCAACACAGTCCAGACTTTTTAATAATTCGCGATAATGTTCATTGTCATCGATTTCATCTGGTGTTGTGGCCCACACTCGATCATTTTGGTAGTTAGGCCGACGTGTTATGTAAACTAAAAATTCATCGGAGACAGCTAAATGCATGAAATCATCCACATCCCAATCTTCAAGATAATGGGCAAACCACATTCTGTCATCGATGTTAAGTTGAGTTTTTCTTGGCTTTTGAAGTTCATGCCAAGGCTTTAAACCTTGCCTATGACGGTACAGTCGAATGATCTCACCACTAACGATCTCTCTAGAAAGTTTAGCACAGCTGTTTTTCCGCTTACGCGTACCGCTTTCAATGATGTCCTTTGTTTCCTGAGAGAGCGGCAAATTTGGGCGCCCAGATTTGGTTGTATCCATTTCACATTCATCCAAAGTTTTATTCCAATTTCTTTTGACTAAGTCCTCACTTCTTCGCAACTTTATGGCAACCCATGAACGTGTTATAAAGGTGGCTCCAGCATCACGAGCTTCCCGAAATGTTATTGCTCGTATGCGATCTATCACACGTTGCCTCTCCGAATCACCAATTAATTGAGAAGCCATTATATTATCACTTTATCAGCTAGAGTAATTTTATTACGTGCAATAAATAAAGAATTTTATATATTTTTATAATCACTAAAAACTATTTCGATATAAGTAAACATGTAAGCTGCACATGGGGGGGGGCTAAGGTTTTTGGAACCCTTTATACACTTTAGTGGAGTTTGCAAATTGCATATATTTAGACAAAAAGTATTAGGTCTTACGCTGATTTCATGTCAATATCAGCATGCTTCACAGCCCTATCAGTCATTTTGACCTTAGATCGTACCAGAACTATGGTCTTGACAAGCACAGTGTTAAATTTAAATACTGATTTATTGTTATTACATATATATGTACACGTGTTAAGAGTATTTTAATTAAATATATTGATTTCAATTCCCTTCGTAATAAAAGCATCTGGCAACTCTATCCCAATCTTGCTATATATTTCTCTCAGTAATTGTTTTCAGGCTAGTTGTTAGGTTTAACTTTCTTTTAACGACTATTAGTTGCTACAAATCTTGTTATAATTATTATTATTATTATTATTATCAATATATATATATATATATATATATATCCAAATAAGTAAGTTCCGGTAAAAAACTTTCTTAATAGAAGCAGTTAAGAAAACGGGATGTTGAGTTTGTGGGAGTTGGCATTTTTGAATAGATTCAGTGGGAAATAGGTACTGAAAGTTGAGAAATTTTTCATCAAGAACCTTTCTAGTTGCAGTCATTGTTAGCGCCTATTTACATTACTTTAATTATCTTTTCTCTAATATATCGACTGTTCACAATTCCTCATAATTCTCATAATAAACGTATTTGTTTTCACTTTTCTTTCACACCAGTCAGTCACAGTATTTACATCAATCACACAGAATGTGCATGGTTATTGTTTTTGTCACTAGCTGTACCAAACATGTCTTTACAAACTGAAGCGTACCGTTATACAACGTTTAAAATGTTATAATTTAATACTTTATGATATCAGATCTCGTATAAAAAACATCATTTTCTGTACAAATGGCCACAAAATTACTTTCAATCCCAATATATGTACGTATAGAACGCAGCATACGCTTTTTCACCTATATTAAAAACGTATAACTGAAAGTTGTATCAACATGCGATCTTAGATTCTGCGAAGACGTAAGTGAGCCCTAACATTTAATTTAAAATGTTCTTGAAACGCAGAAACAGGTTCTTGTAACACAAATTTATACTAAATGAATATATAATTAAGCTACCGACGAAAGATTTGTAAAATAAAAAAAGGACGAAAGATCCGTAAAAGAAAAAAGGACTACTAATTTCCAATGTTTTTCTGCTTAGCTCATGATGTAAACTTAACAGGTACTCGGGATGAATTTGCTTACCTTGCTTTCATATTGTATGCTTCAGTGCATCTGCCCTATGCAGTGTGTTGTAACACAGAAGCTTCTTCAAAATAGCCTTCAAAATGTGTTAATTTACGTCTAGCATGCAACCTAAAATTAATGCCATTAGCTCTGCACAACGGTCCAAAAACAGTTTAAAAGTCTTTACTGAAGTAGTGTGTTTCTTCAGGAGTATATTAATACACGTATTCAGTTATTAACTTGCGCTGCAAGTCTTTACGTATAAAATCCTTGCAGAAGAGCTAACTATGTAGATTAAGGTATATTTCTGTGTTTCAGAAAGTAAAAGTGGGTGCGAAAGCTCGGTTAACAACAGAAAAAAGACAGTCGATTGTAACTTTGAGAAATGAGGGTCAATCACTGAGGCAAATTGCTAAAAAATTAAAAGTTTCTGTGAATGCGGTTGCTTGTGCCAGTAGACGTTACGAGGAAACTGGTAAAAATAAGGACAGAAAAAGGTCAAGGCGACCAAGAACCACAACAGACTCAGAGGACAGGTATATCCAAGTCACCAGCCTGCGCAACAGACGCCTCACAGCACCTGAAATCAAAGCCCAGCTGAACAACTCCAGAAGTACAACAGTTTCAACATCAACTGTTCAGAGAAGACTAAGAGAAGCAGGATTAAAAGGACGAATTGCAGCAAAGAAACCAATGCTGAGACTCCAGAACAAAAAGAAAAGGCTAGCCTGGGCTAAAAAACACCAAAAATGGACGGTTAAGCAGTGGAAATTTGTCCTTTGGACTGACGGACTGACGAATCAAAGTTCGAAGTTTATGGATCCGAACGCAGCGTATTTGTGCGGCGCAGAGCGGGTGAAAGAATGACACAGCAGTGTGTTGTGCCAACAGTGAAGCACGGTGGAGGAAGTGTGATGGTCTGGGGATGTTTTGCAGGGGAGCAAGTTGGAGATCTCCACAAAGTCACTGGAATACTGAACCAACGTGGCTATCACAGCATTCAACACCGCCATGCCATCCCATGTGGACTGCGACTAGTTGGCCAACAGTTCATAATGCAGCAAGACAACGATCCTAAACACACTTCCAAGCTGTGTCAAAATTACCTGAGGCAGAAAGAACGGCAACGTCAGCTCACAGTTATGGAATGGCCAGCACAGTCCCCTGATCTGAACCCCATCAAGCTAGTTTGGGATGAACTGGATCGACGAGTGAAAGCCAAGCAGCCATCCAGTGCTCAGAAGCTCTGAGAACTCTTACAAGAGTGCTGGCAGGCAGCTTTCACTAGATTCTCTTTCTCTTGTTGAGTGCATGCCTCGAATTTGTTCTGCTGTAATTGCTGCTACAGGGGACTATTTTCATGAATCTAAAATGTAGACTTTGCTTTTGGTAAATTGTCCTGATTTGTTGTTATTTAAGTTCCCATGTTTGTACTTATGAATTTGTGTCATGATAATTTAGTTAATAAATAAAAAACTTTAAACAAAATTTGAAATTTATGAATATTTCAGGGTGTACTTAAACTTTTGACTGGTAGTGTGTGTCTACGTGTATATATATATATATATATATATATATATATATATATATATATATGTTAATGTAAAGAACGACGCTTGTGTAGAAGAACGTTCCGCACAAGATGAGGAGGAAGAAGGAACAAATGAAAAATGAGGTTACCACCCGGGAATCGAACCAAGGATCTTCCGATTGCCGGTCAGATATGCTATCCACTACAACATGGGCCTCGATTAATCAAATGTCGTAATTCTCCTAAATACGAACAGAAACCAATGCCCTGAGGGAGCACCTTCGCATGCCGTACATATATATACATTTCAACTGCAAACAACACAGTATAATTAATGTAAAGAACGACGCTTGACGAGCGTCGTTCTTTACATTAATTATACTGCGTGTTGTTTACAGTTAAAATGTATATATATATATATATATATATATATAATATCTATTTATAATATCTATTTATAATATATATAATATATGAAAATGAAAATGAAAAGGTTTATTGGCAGACTATAGTCCATATGACAAATATTATTAATACAATGACAGTTCATATACTAAGGATAGAAATATATACAACTGATTAGAAATAATACTGCACTGTCGAAGTTAAGTGGAGCTACAGACAGACGTTTTCATACCAAGAAGTCCATAGCTTAGAGGATAAATGGTTGGACTCATGGATAGCTTGGATGATCGGGTTGGTTGATTTTTTAATTCTTTGCATTAGACTGTGTTGAGCACGTCTTGTTACCTCCGGGAAGCTCGGGACATTGCGGGTAGCAAACATTTGCGAAGCTGAGCATCTCGGGGGTAATTTATGTAAGAGTCTAAAAGACCAGTTGTACAGCAAATTTAGGTTTCTGCCAGAACCTTTTTTATAATTCACCCAGGGTTGCTGACCGTATATATTACTGCAGAAAGTACGAAAGAGTGTGTCTTTAGCTTCACTTGTACAGAAACGAAAGTTCCTTGTGGTCATATTCGCTTTAGCACACAGGCTTCGAGATTGTTTTCTTATATCCGAGTCATCACTCAAGGAGCTGGTAATAGTTTGACCCAAATACTTAAACTCTTGTACTTCCTCAATTACTTCACCATTCATTTTAAACCTTATATCAGATGGCTGATTGCAGCTTTTAGGATGAAATTGCATTACCTTAGTTTTTGTAACATTAAAAAGAATATCATATTTCTGCGAATTCACTTCACAGACGTTTAGTAGCCGATACAGACCTTTAAGAGAGGGACTTATTAACACCATATCATCGGCATAAACTAAGTTATTTATCCTTGTGTTATCTATACAACATCCCACTGTTGCCTCATTGAGTGAAGCAATTAATCCGTCAATATATACATTAAACACCATAGGGGAAAGCAAGGAGCCTTGTCTCACCCCGCAAGAGGAGCCAAAACACTCAGATAGTACATTGCCCCACCTAACAGTGAAAGATTGGTGGGAATACCAAAATTTCAATAAATTTAATATGTACATGGGAACCTTCCTGTCTTCTAGTTTTGCAAATAAAATATTGTGGTTCACCCTATCATATGCCATACTTATATCAAGGAAACAGCTATAAATGGTTGAATTACTCTCAATGTATTTAGATATTGTTTCTTTAAGTACATAGATACACAGGTCAGTAGAGTGGGACGTTTTAAAGCCAAACTGATTAGGAGATATCCATAGGAAATCATTTAATCGGAGTAACAAGAGTTTTTCTAGTAGTTTCGAGAAGCAGGAAGCGACAGCAATAGGGCTGTAATTATTGCTGGACAGAATGTCTCCGTACTTATTTTTGACCAGGGGCAAGATATATACCCTCATGAACTCTGCAGGGATATAGCTATGAGCAAGCAAGGCTGATCGGAGCAATGATATATGCAGACATACTACGTCATTTGCATATTTTAAGTGCTCATTCGATTAATCATCTACCCCTGACGCAGAACCAGTCTTTAACTCTTTAATTAACCTCTTTACTTCAGAAAATGATATCAAAATATTTTTCCTTGTCCCTCCCACAATCGTTTCGCTGCAATCTATCTTAAGATTATCCCTACTCACACTGTTAAGAATGTTAGAGTGGTGGTTTTTCCACAGCTTAGCAATTTCATCCTCCCCTGACACCCCATCGATTGTCGGAGGGAGGACATTTTTGACACCCATTTGATTCTTAACAAATTTCCAAAATTTGTTATTATCGTTATTTATGCGAGCTTCACAGGCTTTTGATGCTCGAATAGACTCTTCTTCCTGTTTACATCGCCTTATGGCCGCCTTATACTGACCCCGACTTCTACACATATTCATGTATACTGGTCCTAATCTGGGTCCATGAAAGCACCACAAATCATAGGCGTCTTTCGATTCCCTCTTCAGGGGGGCAATAAAATCATTCCATCCAGGAATAACCTTAGTATGATAGTTGTAAGATTTAATCAGGGGGCTTCTTGCTTCTCTTAACAGGGATATTATCTTACTATAATACCTATCTATAAGTTTACAGTGGGAATCATTTGAGCAAGGATTATTACAGGCAAGGTGCAAAATTTCTAAATTATTAAAGAGGTGACATGTTCTCTCTTTGTATTCTATTCTCTGCTGCATATTAACATTGGCCCAATCGACGCGATTATTCTTACCTATTGAGTTCTTGTTAAGTCGTGTTGCGCATAAATTGGTAACGTTAATTAATATTTCTAATGGTCTATGATGAGAAAGAAGGAAATCATGCAAAATATGAACTCTAACAATTCGATCCTTTAGATTATTACTTGTGAGACAATGATCAATCCACCTGGTGGTACCACTCATATCGGTAACGTATGTGAAATTACCACTGGCTACCCCTATACATCTACATCACTTATACTTAAATTGGCCGACTCGCACAAAGAATTCGAAGTTCACATGTAAGTTAAAGTCCCCCTTTATTATACAGTGAGAATATTTGGGGTTATCTGATAATGACTTAATTTTGTACACCAAATCAATGTATTCATCTACAGGGTGTCCCATAAGTCCGGCATCATAGGAGAAATTCATATTTTTCTATTTCTACAAACCATAATTCATATTTTTCTCTTTCTACAGGCCATAATGTCTGTGAGCAAGGAAGAACGAATCCAGATAATTCTACTCATAGGAAATCGGAGTCAAAGAGAGGCCGCTGCTGAATTTAATAGACTGCATCCAGACCGCGAGCCAATAACACAGAGTTGCGTTAGCAGACTTGTTGCAAAGTTTAAGGAAACAGGATCCATAGAAGATAAACCACGCAGTGGACCTTCAAGGAGGTCCACTGACGATGATACAGCGACTGCTATCCTGGCTCATTTTAACAGAAGTCCCAATAAGTCTCTTCGGCGATTGTCCGCCGAGACAGGAATGTCGAAAAGTAGCATCCATTGCATTCTTCAGGCTCACAAATGGCATCCATATAAACTTCAGATCCTGCAGAAATTAAGCGAAGATGATCCCGACCGGCGGATGGAATTTTGTGAATGGGGTATGGAACAATACATATTGAGCACGTTCTGTAAATAAAAGCTTTTGTTTTGCCTTTTTTAATTATTTTTCCTATGATGCCGGACTTATGGGACACCCTGTAGATTACTGCCTTTGTTGTATGGTAAATAGCAGTTTACAATTAATATGCAATCATTGTTCACTTGTAATTCAATGCCTAACAACCTTACATTATCACTTGTTAAAAATTTTATGTTTTGACAAATTTTTCCTTAATAAGAAAGCAACACCACCAAAAGGCCTACGGTAAATTAATTCATCTGACAAGTCTACTGCTGATGACGCATGGTACATAAAGTCATCATGGATGGTAGAGAATTTTAGCTCTTGCTTAGATAGCCAGTGCTCCTGCAAGAGTATCAAATCTGCACTGTCGCAGATTTTATGAACATCTACAGTTGAATTCCTCACTGTCCTTACATTATCTAATATACTATTTCAGAAATGAAGCCTTATATATATATATATATATATATATATATATATATATATATATATATAGATAGATAGATAGATATATATATATACTGTATATGTAACAGTTTTTTTGCGCACACCTACAGGTCGCTACAATTGGTGTAGAACAATGCGGTTTTCACCATTCGATGCATCTTTTTATTGTGGGGGGAGGGTGGGGGAGGGGGTATTGGGGGAGAGGGTATTGGGGGAGAGGGGTGGGGTAATGGGGGAGGGGGTGGGGTTAATGGGGAAACTCAGAAAAAAAAATTGGTGGGGTAAATGGGGGAGAGAGGTGGGGGAGGGGGTATTGGGGGAGAGGGTGGGGTGATGGGGGAGGGGATGGGGTTAATGGGGAAACTCAGAAAAGGTGCCAGCCCCCTTCCCCCCTTAGGGGTAATGGGGGAAGGGTGGGGTAAATGGGGGAGAGGGGTGGGGGTAAATGGGGGAGAGGGGTGGGGTTAATGGGGAAACTAAGAAAAAAAATGGTAACCAACATCGATTCCGGTCAGGAAGCTCATGCTTATCACAACTAATGGAACACTATAACAATATTATTGATGCACTCGAAACAATGAAAACTATGATTTGGCGGGCCGCAGGGTCCCCAATTACTGTCGGTTCAGTTATTTGGTCAATAAAACTATAGAAATGAACGCAGTCATGAAAATCTTAGGCTTCAAATCCGACCTCATTGTATTAAGATTTGTGAAGCTTTAGATTTTCATGGCTGCGTTCTTTTCTGTAGTTTTATTGAATGAATAATTGGTTTGCCAGTAACTGGAAGGCCGCAAGCACCCCAATTACTGAGGCCCAAGGTGAGAGGAATAGGAATGATATCCAGATAAAGGGCTACTGATGTTCAAAATAAAATTCACCGTAAGCCCACAATTCAGCCGAAGCACCGCAGATCTAGCAAAATCGGCGCGTAGCGCCGACCTTTTGCTAGTTGATTTCTATTTTTAATTTGTATTTTTCATTTTCTTTGTTCAATTAATCGTGAGTAATTGTCCTTAAATTTAGAATTGAATAACACTGGTATGCATCAATTTTGCTGTCAAGGGTTTTGTAAGTGATTCTTATAGTCTTTCCTGCTGATTTCGAATCTGCAATCCGTTTTTCTCAATCAGCTCAGGTTATCCGGCTATGGCCTCATAAGTAAAATATAATTTTTCGTGATTTTCTCAAAGCGGAATTGGAACAGTAACATCTATCATCACTTGTTTCACTTGTATAATATCTATTTTTACTTTTCAGGCATATAGATAAAATATTTCATAATGAATAGAGCGTGTAAAAATGATCCCAATAGATTCTGCTACATATGTGGGACGGTTACCATGCCAAATAACCAGTCTCAAATCACTAAATTTGTGAAGACAATATATAGAGCATACTTTGGAATTAAGCTAGGGGACCAGGACAAAAATTTCGCCCCTCATATGTGCTGCAAGACGTGCATTGAAAATTTGAGAAGATGGAGCAAAGGCAGAGCGAAATCTTTGCCTTTTGGAATTCCCATGATTTGGAGAGAAGGAAAGGATCACGTGACAGATTGCTATTTCTGCATGACAAACCTCCAAGGTGGGCTTATAAATTTATTTTTCTTAAATATTTTGAAATCCTCGTATGAAACTTGACATAATATTCACCATAATGTAATATTCACCATATATAGCATAATATTCACCATAATGGTAATCATACATTTACATATACATATTGTTATAGAAAATACATTTACACATACATATTGTTATACAAGTTACATTTTCATATACAATGATTGTATATTTTCTTTCTTTTTCATTCATATTGTCCCCGAAGGGACAATATGAATGAAAAAGAAAGAAAATATACAGACTCCATCGACCTATTTCATATCTTACAGACCGCAGCCTTCCCTCACGAGCCGCCACTGTCTGAATGCTTCTTCTATTTCATATGCAAGTTTTATATCCATGTTTCTGTGTTTCTATTTTCAGGAGTTAACAAGAAGAATAAACACATTGTTGTATACCCTGACATTCCTTCTGCTATGAGACCTGTACCCCATGGTCCTGGAATTCCAATACCCGACCCACCTCAAACCCTGGACTTCGATGATTCTGATGATGAATCAATGACCAATGCCAATGACCAGTCCCAGTCGTATATACCTCAAAATACCGCTTCAAATGAGCCGAGGCCTCTCAACCAGGCCAAACTTAATGATCTTACCAGGGATTTAGGACTTTCCAAATTAGCTGCCGAGATCTTGGGCTCACGACTTCGAGAGGACAACTTGCTGGCTCCGGGAACAACATTCTCCTGGTATAGGAAACGAGAGGAAGAATTCCGCAAGTTTTTTGAAGTGCACGAAAATACCTCTTCCTTAGTGTACTGCTGCAATGTTGAGGGGCTAATCGAATCCTTGGGCCTGCCATATAACGCATCAGAATGGAGGCTATTTATAGACTCGCCTAAACGAAGTTTGAAAGCAGTACTTCTCAACATTGGGAATAGGGTTGCATCAGTCCCTGTAGCACATTCCGTACAACTTACTGAGAGCTACGATAACATGAAAATTTTACTGGATGCTCTTGTATACGACCAACATAACTGGAGGATCTGTGGAGATTTGAAGGTAATACTAATATCATAAGTAAACTATTGCTATTGACTATGTTGTTTTTCCAAAGGTTATTTGAGAGCGTATAAGAACACTTAACTTCCCCACTGATGTGATACAGTCCAATTTTTTTATCTGATAGAACAAATTCTCTAAATTCTTTAAATATTTTAATTTTTTTTCAGATTGTGGCATTTGTATTGGGAATGCAAGGGGGATACACGAAATACCCATGTTTCCTCTGCAAATGGGATAGCCGAGCGGATGAGAAGCATTATGCACAGCGCAGCGTGAATGGGCATCCAGAAAGAATTTTGAACCTGGGTCGCATAATGTCGTTTCAGTGCCCCTTGTACCACCAACAAAAATTTTGCTCCCACCACTTCATATTAAGCTGGGCTTGATGAAAAATTTCATCAAATCAATGAATAAGGAGGGTTCAGCATTCCGATATCTCGAGAGTAAATTTCCTCATATATCTGATGCTAAACTAAATGCTGGGGTTTTTGATGGTCCTCAAATTCGAACTTTGATCAAGGATACTCAGTTCGAAAACGCAATGACTCCAACTGAGAAGAATGCCTGGCAGGCATTCAAATCAGTTGTCACTGATTTTCTTGGCAAGTGTAGAAGTCCAGAATACGAGTCCGTTGTCGAAAACTTGATGGAAGCTTTCAAAGCTCATGGGTCGCGCATGTCCATAAAAATGCACTTTTTGTAGTCCACTTGGACTATTTTCCTGAAAATTGCGGGGATTATAGTGAGGAACAGGGTGAACGATTTCACCAAGATATCAAAATAATGGAAGAGAGGTACCAGGGAAACTGGGATATCAATATGCTGGCGGACTATTGCTGGTGTTTGAAGCGAGACGTGCCCGAAGAAAAACACAGACGGAAAGCCAAAAAAACTTCATTCCTTCCTCAATAAACTTTTTTCCATATTCATTGTATGAATAAAAGTATTTATTCACACAATGTTTTCATTTTTCACGAGTGTTATAATATTACTCGTATCTACAGTGCTTAAGCTAAAAAAATCAATAAATTTGGGGATAAAATTGGACTTATAATAAATGGCCAATAGAGAAAAAACCTGACCTGATTGAGGAAAACCAATGTCATTCTCGAATTCAGCATGGTCGAATTATATATGAGTTGAAAAAACCCTCACAGCAGACAAAAAAATTTCATATGCATACCAGTGTTATTCATTGTTCATTTTTACATTGCTCTCCCCTTTAAAATGATATTTATACAATAATATAATAGGGTACAATTCATAAAATACAATAGAATTGAGAAAATAACATCCTACCTAATTCAAGTTAGATGACGAATTTTTCTTTACATTACAAGTTTTATACAGAACAAGTGAGTTCGGGTGGTTGGGTACAATGCAGAGTAATCAATTTTTTAACATGACACATGCTTAGAGGGCTATTATGAAATATAAAAATTCAAAGATTAAAACTTTAATTTTATGCAAACAGATTAAAAGGATTAATACGTTAATTTAGACAAACAATTAAGTTAGACAACCAATGATATTGTTAAATTTTAACAAAAAAATTTTATTTTTCTGTGGGAAGAATTACATACATAATGAATAGTAGATAAAAGGGAAAAATATAAATCGTACAATCTATAAACTAATTTTTATTGACTAGTGTAGGTAAAAATCGAATTACGTAGTGGATGATGTATAGACCTGTGGTCTAGTGTGTATTTGTGTGTACTAGGTACAAAGCGTGCATCTTATAATTTTGAGGGACAGATTAGGTGAGAGAATTGTTAAATTAACTGAATAAATGCATGAGCAAAAATTTATATATAGTAAGCAAAAATGCTTAAGACTAAATAGCATAGTTAGCACTTACACGCAATGAAATAGTTTGTGATATCCAATGATTTTAGCATAAGGTTGGTGCATATATAGTATATATAGTGTGCATACGTGTGTGTGTGTGTGTGTGTAAGGGTTGTTATTATTATTATTATAAAATCCTTTAAGTTCAACGTAGTATTTAAGTATTTAATTAAATCAGTTACACGTATTAAGGTAATGTAGTGAATACTCTTATTTTAGTTTCAAGATAAATGTTAATTTTACCGTCTTGAATTTCGGAATAGTATAAATTCATTTTAAATTAGTTACCCCATTATAATTCAATTGTGAACCACATTAATACTAATTTTATGTATACTATATTATTTTATTGTATGTAAACTAATTAATTATATATCACAATTGTCAGTTAATTATTTATATTCAAATATTTATTTTAATCTAATACCATGTCCATTTTACAAATAAAGAATAGAAAACCAAAGGTTATATTTTCCACCTTTGGTACTGTCGCAGTTTCGCCTAAACGGACTCAATACGGCTAGTGAGATAATCACTGGTTGGCACTTAACTAGCGGCAGTGCTTATGGCTACATCATCCAGGTTAACCTATACCGGATAGATGCGCTACGGTCCCAAGCCGTAGCTTGCCTAGGCCAACGACGACGACGTAAACCAACAATTGGTGACCCCGGAGCTGGATTACCCCTTTTACCCGAACGACTAGGATTAGACTGTAATGTCGTTCGTGCCCATCACCCCTTCACCCGAACGACTAGGACTAGACTGTAACGTCGTTCGTGCCCACCACCCCCTTCACCCGAGCGACTAGGACCAGACTGTAACGTCGTTCGTGCCCATCACCCCTTCACCCGAGCGACTAGGACCAGACTGTAATGTCGCTCGTGCCCTCTGCCCCTCACCCCTGCCCGTGCGCTCTGTGCCTGCGCTCGTCTCAACCTCCACTCCTTCGTTGGTAACTTGTCGTCTTGCTTGTACGTCAGCAAGCATAGGAGAAGATGCCTGACGACGCTGGTGCCATCTCCCACTTGAGCGTAAAGCTCCCGTCTTCTGGCCGGGTGATCCATTTATTTGGTTCCACCAAGTGGAATCACAATTCAACTTGGGAAGGATCACCGCTAGCAGGACGAAATACGATCATGTTTTGTCCTCTCTACCAGCGAGCATCATCTCTGAAGTCCGTGACGTCATCGTATCTACTTCCACGAGTGAGGACCCGTACAACGATCTGAAGTCTGCCATCCTGTGCCGCACCACTGTCTCCGAGCGTGAGAAACTACATCAGTTAATCTCAAAAGAAGAACTTGGAGACCGTAAGCCCACTCAAATGCTGAGGGCTATGCAGTGCGCTCTAGGCGAACGCGCACAAACCTTCGATAAGGACATCTTTAGACAGTTGTTCTTGCAGAAACTTCCTCCATCAGCTCAGCGTGTCTTGGCCACTATGGATCCTGCTACTCCAGTTGATAAACTAGCAGCAACTGCCGACAAAGTAGTGGAGATTGACACAGCTCCGGTCAACAACGTGAACACACAATCGGAACTGGAGTTGAAAGTGAAAGAGTTAAGTCAACAACTCAACCACGTTTGTTCTCTGCTACAAAATCAACGGCAAAGAAGCCATTCTCGGTCAAGATTTACGAAGAGGCATCGTTCGAGTTCCGGGAAGTTCTGCTTCTACCACTCGAAATTTGGAAAGAAGGCTAGGAAGTGCATCTCCCCTTGCAATTTTTCGTCGGAAAACCCCAGCAGCGAGTCCTAATGGCGTCTAGTACTCGCACTGCCAACCTGTTATCATAAAGGACAGGAACTCTGGTGTCAATTTCTTGGTCGATACCGGAGCATCAGTCAGTGTATTCCCTCAAAAATCTGGTCATACGCACTCGGAATCTCCGCCTCTATACGCTGCTAACGGTTCACGCATACCTACGTACGGTACTCAGTCGCGTGAACTAAACTTGGGCCTTCACCGATCCTTCAAGTGGATTTTCATCTGTGCTCAAGTGCGGCATCCATAATCGGCGCTGACTTCCTCCAGCATTTCAAACTCCTGGTGGATCTTGACAAGCGACGCTTATGCGACCAGGCCACACTGCTTTCTGTTCTTGCCAAACAGGTTGCCCTTCCGGACGCCTCGAACTCTGCACTTTCCCTCGTTCCCCCTAATTCCATGTACCAGTGCCTTTTCCAGCGATATCCAGGAATTCTTCAACCTATGCAGATGGGTGATACCATTAAGCACACCATTACCCATCACATTACAACAAAAGGTCCCCCTGTGTTTGCAAAACCCAGACGTCTTGCCCGGACAAACTGAAAGCTGCCAAATCGGAATTCCAGCTTATGCTGGATCTTGGGATAATAAGACCTTCCAAAAGCAGTTGGTCCTCTCCCCTACACCTGGTCCAGAAGAAGTCAGGAGACTGGAGACCATGTGGGGATTACCGGTTTTTGATTTCGACAACCATCCCGGACCGATATCCGGTACCAAATGTCCAAGACTTTACTTCTCTTCTCCACGGCAAATCTATCTTCAGTAAAATGATCTCGTTAAGGCTTTCCACCACATTCCCGTAGAGCCTTCGGATATTCCCAAGACTGCAGTTTGTACACCATTTGGGTTATTCGAATTTTTGAAGATGCCGTTCGGGCTACGGAATGCTGCGCAAACCTTTCAGAGGTTTATAGATGAGGTCACCAGAGGCTTAGACTTTGTTTATGCCTACATCGATGATTTGCTTGTGGCCAGCTCAACGGAAGAGGAACATAAGGAACATCTTTCACTTCTCTTTCAACGCTTAGAACAATACGGTGTTACTATTAATGCATCTAAGTGTGTGTTTGCACAGCCAACCTTGGAATTTCTTGGTCACACGATTTCGCAGCACGGAATTACCCCCCTTCAGGACAAGTGTGAAGTGATAAAAAATTACCCTATGCCAAATAATCAGCGTGAGTTACGTCGGTTTCTAGGTTTGGTAAATTATTACCACAAGTTCATTAAAAACTGTGCCAGTGTTCTTGCTCCTCTACACGCTATGATCACACACAAACGCAAGGTAACAAAATTGGTATGGTGTAGCGATAGTTTAC
Organism: Bathynomus jamesi; assembly: GCA_023014485.1. Lineage (NCBI taxonomy): Eukaryota > Metazoa > Arthropoda > Malacostraca > Isopoda > Cirolanidae > Bathynomus > Bathynomus jamesi. The sequence goes on from JAJOZX010000406.1 coordinate 233,761, forward strand.
AGGCGTTCGACAATGCCAAAAATGCTATCAATAGTGCATTGTCTCTGTCATTTCCTATCAGTGATGCCCCCCTAACTCTGACGGTCGATGCCTCAGATGTTGCGATCGGTGGAGTGTTGGAACAAACCATTAACGGTCGACAAGCACCCATCGCGTTTTACTCGAAAAAGCTGCAGCCAGCCCAAACGCGTTATAGTGCTTTCGGACGTGAACTTCTTGCTATTTACTTAAACGTGAAGCATTTTCAACATTTCCTTGAAGGCCGAGATTTTTGTGTTTTTACCGACCACAAACCTTTGGTCACTGTCTTCAATAAAAACAGCTGTAACCACTCTCCCAGAGTCATCAGGCAACTCGATTATATCTCGCAATTTACCACAGATATCCGCCACATCAAAGGTGTCTTGAACACTCCAGCGGATGCACTTTCAAGAATAGAGATTACTTCTGTTACCCTCAGCTCTACACTGTGGAATGCTATTGCACAGGATCAAGATAAGGATACGGAACTACAAGACCTGCTCAGAGAAGACTCCACTCACTCACTTTCCCTCAAAAAAATGAGTATGCCAGGATTGTCTGTGCCCCTCTATTGCGACGTATCACAGCTGCTATTCGCCCTTATGTCCCTCCATGTCACAGACAAGCAGTCTTCACGGATCTTCATAACCCCTCCCATCCTGGTATCCGTGCTTCGCAACACCTGGTTACCTCTCGCTTTGTTTGGCCCTCGATGCGGAAGGATGTCAAACATTGGACCAAAACGTGCCTTGCCTGCCAGCGTGCCAAAGTCCAAAGGCACACCAGGTCCCCCTTTGACGCATTTCCGCCCCCATCCCAGCGATTTGAGGTAATTCATGTAGACATTGTTGGCCCTCTTCCAGTGATTCAAGGCCAACGTTATCTGCTCACCTGTCTCGACCGCTTTTCCAGATGGCCTGAAGCCATCCCACTTCCTGATATCCAAGCGGACACTGTTGCAAGAGCCTTTCTTCATGGATGGGTATCAAGATTTGGATTGCCGACAAAAGTCATCACTGACCAAGGTCGCCAATTTGAGTCTTCGCTTTGGAAGAAGTTTACCAGCTTGTTGGGTACAGTACATGCGCATACCTGTGCGTATCATCCGCAAGCTAACGGCCTCGTCGAACGCTTCCATCGCCAGCTGAAGTCATCCCTTATGTGTCACGAAGACTCCCATTGGATGGATAAGCTTCCACTCGTTTTGCTTAGTATTCGCTCTGCATTTAAGAGTGATCTGAAGACTACAGCGGCTGAACTAGTCTATGGAACAACACTGCGGCTACCAGGTGGCTACTTCACTGCAGGGGATAAGTCATGTGATCCTACGGAATTCGCTCAAACACTTTCCTCTCACATGCAGTCCCTTCAGCCTGTTCCCCCTCGATTGACTAGCCAACAGAACATCTTTGTTTCCCCAGCCCTCCAGTCTTGCACCCACGTTTTCGTTCGTGTACCTGTCCCAAAACGGCCTCTCCAATGTCCATATGACGGACCCTATGAAGTTCTCCGACGTACGCGCAAATCATTTCTCATCCAGCGCGGTTCCAAGGTCGACAAGGTTTCTATCGATCGTCTTAAGCCTGCGTTTTTGGAATCAACCTTAAGTGAGGTACATGTAGCTACCAAAAAGGTTCAGCGGAAATCTGTGTCGTTCGGAACTCTTTGAACTTCCTCTCTGGTGGGGGAGTGTGTAGTGAATACTCTTATTTTAGTTTCAAGATAATGTTAATTTTACCGTCTTGAATTTCGGAATAGTATAAATTCATTTTAAATTAGTTACCCCATTATAATTCAATTGTGAACCACATTAATACTAATTTTATGTATACTATATTATTTTATTGTATGTAAACATAATTAATTATATATCACAATTGTCAGTTAATTATTTATATTCAAATATTTATTTTAATCTAATACCATGTCCATTTTACAAATAAAGAATAGAAAACCAAAGGTTATATTTTCCACCTTTGGTACTGTCGCAGTTTCGCCTAACGGACTCAATACGGCTAGTGAGATAATCACTGGTTGGCACTTAACTAGCGGCAGTGCTTATGGCTACATCATCCAGGTTAACCTATACCGGATAGATGCGCTACGGTCCCAAGCCGTAGCTTGCCTAGGCCAACGACGACGACGTAAACCAACAGTAATAAACAAAACACACTTAGAAGAACTTACAATTGATGAAAGTAAATCTCACGGTTTTAAAATTGAATTTTGATACACAATTAATTAAATTCGACTACGACAATTACTCAGTATTAATTGAATAAAAAATAATTAAAAAATATAAAAATCGAAAATAGAAATCAATTATAAACTATAATGAACTAAACATGTAATATTCTTAAAAATATAAAAAAAACACAACCTAATTGAGGTTATGTTCCATAGTACCAAAGAGGAATTAACCATGGTTGAACCATTTCTCTGGTTGACACTGGGTTCAACTGTGGTTGGGGTGTTAAAATAAAATAAAATAAAAAAAACAAAGTTTGGAGTACTACATTCGAGGGGAATTGAGTGACTAAGCGGGGGTATATGTCTAAAATTGACAGTTACGTCTTTTCGTGAGCACTTTGCTCTTTTTTAAAAAAAAAAATTGCTTCTCACACTATTTAGCACAAAAATTAAAAGAGTTCAAACAAAACGGAGGGACGGCATGTTCCTCAGCATAGTAATTTAAAAAAGAGTCATTGGGACAAGATCGATTAATTATTACACAACTATTATTACACATATACATTACAATGATTACACTAGGCAACAAAAATTTTGTTACAGAAGACCAAATAGGTGCTCCTAGCTAATTTCGGTATGCTGATTTCAAATCTATAATTAGATTTTTTCTATCACGTCTAGATTTTGTGTAAAATGCAAATCACTTTTAGTAAAATTTTCTACCACGTCCAGATTTTGGTTTTAATCGGCTTAATGCCAGTAATATGAAACTTGCTTTTCAAGGTTAAAGCAATTTTTTTTGCCAACTATATACAAATTCGAACAATTTTGATAAATAAAATTTATCCCGAGTCGCTACGTGACAGTCAAGCAGAACGGTTGTTGAAGCTCTCTGCTGATGAGCAAGTGACAGGTTGTGGTGACTTGTGTGTTTTTAGAGCATTTGTTTTGTACTACGGTGTGTATTTCTTTTTATTTTGCACATCGTAATAATTACTTTCTACGTTTTTTCAGATATTGTATGGTAATTCAAAATGGCATCAAATAGACGTGCTTGTGTAAATCACCCAGACAACTTCTGCTTTGTCTGTGGACAATACACACCTAAGCCACAACGTAGAAACATAACAACAAAGATTAAACTTGCCTACAAGTGTTATTTTGACTGTAAGTTAGGAGACCAACAGAGGGACTGGGCACCACATATTTGCTGTGCACAGTGCAATGCAATGTTAATAGCTTGGATGAATGGTAAAAGAAAAGCTATGCCGTTCTCAGTCCCCATGGTTTGGCGTGAGCCGAAAAATCACTTCAATGATTGTTATTTTTGTTTGACAAAGATTGCTGGTTTCACAAAGAAAAACAAATCAAAGATCACGTACCCAAACTGCGAATCAGCAATGAAACCAGTACCACATGATGAAACAAATCCACCACCAGTTCCACCAGCAACGATAACAGACAGCAGTTCATCTGAAGATTCTGCTAGTGATATAGAAACAGGGAAAGATGGCATATACTGTATGTTCCAGATGCAAATATTTCCCCACATTTGTTAAGTCAAGCGGAGTTAAATGACTTAGTGCGCGATTTGGAATTACCAAAAGAAAAGGCAGAGTTGCTTGGTTCAAGACTTCAAGAATTTAATCTTCTCCAACCAAACACCAAAGTTTCCCATTTCCGCCATCGCCATTTGCAGTTTTCATCATTTTACTTACAGGAAGAAAACGTTTGTTTCTGCCACGATATCAGTGGTCTGATGCAAGGGATTGGCTGTCGCTATGATCCAAAAGAATGGAGACTGTTCATTGACTCTAGTAAAGCTAGCCTTAAAGCTGTATTACTGCACAACGGCAATGAAAAACCTTCAATACCTGTAGCACATGCCACTGGCCTTAATGAGACTTATGAATCGATGAAACTGCTGCTAAGACTCATCAAATATAAAGACCACACATGGAATATTTGTGGCGACCTTAAAGTTGTATCATTACTTCTTGGGTTACAGTTGGGCTACACAAAGCATATGTGCTTTTTGTGTCTATGGAACAGCAGAGATGACAAGAACCACTACAAAAAACATGATTGGCCATCTAGAACTGAACATCATGTTGCTAAATACAATGTGAAACACCCAGCACTTATTGACCCTCAGAAAGTACATCTTCCACCACTTCACATTAAACTTGGCCTTATGAAAAATTTCGTGAAGGGTATGGATCATCAAGGTAGTGGTTTCCAATATTTAAAGGATAAATTCAAAGGAATATTGACAGATGCTAAGCTAGAAGCTGGAGTTTTCACTGGACCACAGATCCGCAGTGTCATCCACGACTCATCGTTTCCATCTAACCTAAATGAGAATGAACTAGGAGCATGGACATCTTTCGTTGAAGTTGTCAAAAATTTTCTTGGAAACCACAAAGCTGAAAACCACCGTAAACTCGTAGAAAACATGCTTAAATCTTATGAAATAATGGGATGCAGAATGTCTTTGAAAATTCATTTTTTACATTCTCATCTTGACTTCTTCCCGGCCAACCTTGGGGCTGTAAGTGACGAGCATGGTGAGCGCTTCCACCAACAGATCTCAGTTATGGAAAACAGATACCAAGGTAATTTCAACCCAAATATGATGGGAGATTATTGTTGGTTCCTGCAGAAGGAGAGCTCGTCATCCTACAAGCGACAAAGGAAGAGGACACACCAAAGTTTCACTTAAGAACAGGAATTTGCCTTTCAGTAGTAACAACAAAATACTAACGCGCTTTGGGTGGATGGTTGGGCGCAGTGGTGGTAACTCCGCCAGCGGAATTCCGCTGTCTGTCTTAAGCCAGAATAAAGGAGGAAAGACATCCCTGTTCACTAATTATTTAAGTATGCTTAACATAAAACGTGGCACGGAAAAGTAGCTTAGACGGCTTTCGTAATAGAAGCGGGTGAGAAAAAAAATGAAAAATAGGGGTTTTCGGTTACACAAAATGTGGACGTGATAGAGAAATTTTGATATCAGATCTGAAATCAGCATCAGCGCTTTAGTAGGAATCAGTAGTTCACGTGTCTGTAACAAAAAAAAAGTTGAAATTTGTTGCCTAGTGTTATCAAAGTCATTATAAACAATTGTAAAAACTGTTTTCGTCACAAATAATAAAATACATAACTATATATTTATATATGCAACAACTGCATGAATAGAAAAGATAAATCGGTCAATTTCCTTCTTACAAACAAAAAAAAAATGGTTAAACTAAAGACGCAAACCGGTCAATTCTGGTTGAATTTAATTTTCTTTTACAACAAAAAAAAAGGTTGATTTAAATTCTTAAATTACATTTTCTTAAACTAAATTCTCTTAAACTACAAAGAAAAAGTTGAATTCAATTGACTGCATTGAAATGACTTGGGACTTCAAAACTGACTTGGGACTTGAAAACTGACTTGGGACTTCAAAACTGACTTGGTACTTGAAAACAAACTGACTTGAAATAAAACAAACTGACTTGAAACTTGAAACTGACTTGAAACTTGAAACTGACTTGAAACTTGAAATTGACTTGAAACTGATTTGAAACTTGAAACTGACTTGAAACTTGAAACTGACTTGAGACTTGAAACTGACTGAGACTGGAAATTGAAACTGACTTGCAACTGACTTGAAACTGAAACTAACTTGAAATCTATCAAGTATCTTGAAACTGAAACTGTCTGACTTGAACTCTATCAAGTATCTTGAAACTGAAACTGTCTAACTTGAACTCTATCAAGTATCTTGAAACTGAAACTGTCTAACTTGAACTCTATCAAGTATCTTGAAACTGAACTGATTGAAAATGACTGCACTTGAACTCTATCAAGTGGAGTCTACTGAAAATGAAACTGACTTGCACTTGAACTGCTATCAAGTGAAGACTATTAATCTCTGGGGTTTGGTTGTCCCTCTTGGATACAACCAACTGAAACTGTCTGAAAACTGAAAATAGGAGTTGAAACTGCTTCAAGTAACTTTATAACTCTATAAACTCTCTATAAACTCTCTCTTTCTTAATTTGCAAGTCAATTCAATTCAATAATTTGAAAAAAATTGTAAACAAAAATAAAAAATGTAAACAACATTTCACTCGAATGTACGCGAAGGTACGGTACTATTATGTTTAGTATATAAAATAAAATTATTCTATACTGACTATAATAATGAAAATAACTGAAATTAACTCTCTGAAATTAACTCTCTGAAATTAATTCTGCGACAATAACTCTGTGACATTAACTCTGTGACATTAATTCTGTAACCATTAATTCTGTGACAATTAATTCTGTGACAATTAACTTCTGTGATAATTAACTTCTGTGACTTTTAACTTCTGTGACTTTTAACTCTGTGAAAATTAGTTTCACTAAAAAAATGTATCACTGGTGTCTGAAATGTTCAATGTGTTTCTTGTAAATTCTGGCTTGATACTCATTATTAACTGTTAATAATACTGGTTTACAAATTTCTAAAAAAAAACAACTCTGCACTTAACAAAATTTCTACGCCGAAATCCATAGAGACGTGTCCTGAAGACGTGTCTTGCTGGCTACTTCTTGAATGAAAACTAGGCATGGGGAACTTGGAGTCGTGACACACTGGTTCAAGGGTGGATGTTACGAATCGTGACTCGCCGGTGAACTGGTTTTATCCTGATGCAGAGGGTAATTTTTATCCTACCCAAAGAGTGGCCACTTGTTAAAATCCTCTTCTTAAAATCCTCTTCTTCTAATCTTGGTAGTAGGGTCGCCAAATGTTATCCTAATATCTTCTATGGTGCTTGGGTTGCTAGTTTTTTGGTTTTTTTATCCTGGGGCAGGGTCGCCAATTTGATAACCCCTCCTTTTATGGCCCTGGTGTGGTTCGGAGTCGACGGGGGTTCTGGTTAGGAGGCCTGCAACGGATATTTCTTCTATAACATTCTAATTCTTTTCTCTCGCTATAGGGTCGACAGTTGTTAATTCTTCTCTTTCTATAATACTCTGATACTTTCTCTGATACTAAAATTATCGACTTTTCTTTTATAACTTATCGACTTTACTGACTAAGTTCTTCTGAAGAGAGCCCAACTCGAAGGGGAAAATAAAAAGTTTCTCTTACTGTAATTTACTTCTAAAAAAAATGTACAGGTAGTGCTCTGAATTTACAGGGGTAGAGGTTCGACCTCTTTCGACCATGGCTCAGGCCGGAATCTAAAAATTTAAGGAGGCAAGGGGCCTCTGCCCCCTCCCCGCAGCGAGGCTGCTAACAATTGAGTCTCGTAGTGGTGACCAAAGAAGAGTGAAGTAATGAAGTGAAGTTAATTTTACAATTTACATGTATCATATAAGTCTAAATGCTGGGGGAATGCAGTTGAAGGTTAAGTTTCCCCCCTTTTAAACACATGATCAGATGTTCGAAAGATTCCAAATAAAAATTAAAAAAATTAAAATAAAAACTAATCGTATTTTTTACCGAGTCTACATTTCTGAAGGCGATATCATTTCGTAGTAGTACATAAGTACAGTTTAAGTACATCATTGAGTACGTATTAATGTTGGTTCATTACAATTACGATTACAATTAACAATTCATTCATATTAACTTATTATTGTTTAATTACACTTCTATTTAAAGTACACTACAAGTTATTATTAATTACAGTTTCAGTAAAGTATATTACGTTATATTAAATTAAAGTATTACAGTTAATTACAATTAAGCAGTTACTATAACTTTGTTTTGTTTTTACAGTGTTTCATATTAATAGACAATTAAGATGTTAGAAATATAATACAAAGTACATGGGCACATACGGTATGGATTTATATACAACATAATATGTTATATTACGTTATAATATGTTAGAAATTTGAATCAAAGCGAGAGGGGATATATATCTTAGAAGCGTTCGATTTTGCTGTCATTTGCGAATTCGACCACTTACCTAAACATTTATGAATATCTTGCGAGGGGTGACTGCACTTAAAAGAAAAAAAGAAAAAAATAATACATGCGAACGTATTTGGACGTTTTCGAACGAATGCATAAAGTTTTGCATTTCATATACTGACACGAGTAAAAAATGAATATTTAATAAAAATTGATATAGGGTAAACGTCAAGATAGGACATGGATGTAAGAATGAACAACGTATAAATAATGGGAGGATTTAAAAGGAACGAATTAGAGACAAAGAGTGGTAACAAGGACTAAGTACACTACGGGTTAGATGCAAGACAATCATAATGGATACGACTAAACCATAGAAATGGTAGATTGTAGGGTTGTGACACAAACAGAAATAGAAAGCTACAAATAAAATTTTTAGCCAAACTCGCGTTAAGCGATTTTGGTTGTTATGTAAAAATGAATATTGATTACACTGGTATGCATCAACTTTGCTGTCAAGGGTTTTGTAAGTGTTTCTTATATGGTTTTTCCTGCTGATTTCGAATCTGCAATCCGTTTTTCTCAATCAGCTCAGGTTATCTGGCTATGGCCTCATAAGTAAAATAGAATTTTTCGTGATTTTGTCAAAGCGGAATTGGAACAGTAACATCTATCATCACTCGTTTCACTTGTATAATATCTGTTTTTACTTTTCAGGCATATAGATAAAATATTTCATAATGAATAGAGCGTGTAAAAATGATCCCAAAAGATTCTGCTACATATATGGGAGGTTACCATGCCAAATAACCAGTCTCAAATCACTAAATTTGTGAAGACAATGTATAGAGCATACTTTGGAATTAAGCTAGGGGACCAGGACAAAAAATTCGCCCCTCAGATGTGCTGCAAGACGTGCATTGAAAATTTGAGAAGATGGAGCAAAGGCAGAGCGAAATCTTTGCCTTTTGGAATTCCTATGATTTGGAGAGAAGGAAAGGATCACGTGACAGATTGCTATTTCTGCATGACAAACCTCCAAGGTGGGCTTATAAATTTATTTTTCTTAAATATTTTGAAATCCTCGTATGAAACTTGACATAATATTCACCATAATGTAATATTCACCATATATAGCATAATATTCACCATAATGGTAATCATACATTTACATATACATATTGTTATATAAAATACATTTACACATACATATTGTTATACAAGTTACATTTACATATACAATGATTGTATATTTTCTTTCTTTTTCATTCATATTGTCCCCGAAGGGACAATATGAATGAAAAAGAAAGAAAATATACAGACTCCATCGACCTATTTCATATCTTACAGACCGCAGCCTTCCCTCACGAGCCGCCACTGTCTGAATGCTTCTTCTATTTCATATGCAAGTTTTATCCATGTTTCTGTGTTTCTATTTTCAGGAGTTAACAAGAAGAATAAACACATTGTTGTATACCCTGACATTCCTTCTGCTATGAGACCTGTACCCCATGGTCCTGGAATTCCAATACCCGACCCACCTCAAACCCTGGACTTCGATGATTCTGATGATGAATCAATGACCAATGCCAATGACCAGTCCCAGTCGTATATACCTCAAAATACTGCTTCAAATGAGCCGAGGCCTCTCAACCAGGCCAAACTTAATGATCTTACCAGGGATTTAGGACTTTCCAAATTAGCTGCCGAGATCTTGGGCTCACGACTTCGAGAGGACAACTTGCTGGCTCCGGGAACAACATTCTCCTGGTATAGGAAACGAGAGGAAGAATTCCGCAAGTTTTTGGAAGTGCACGAAAATACCTCTTCCTTAGTGTACTGCTGCAATGTTGAGGGGCTAATCGAATCCTTGGGCCTGCCATATAACGCATCAGAATGGAGGCTATTTATAGACTCGTCTAAACGAAGTTTGAAAGCAGTACTTCTCAACATTGGGAATAGGGTTGCATCAGTCCCTGTAGCACATTCCGTACAACTTACTGAGAGATACGATAACATGAAAATTTTACTGGATGCTCTCGTATACGACCAACATAACTGGAGGATCTGTGGAGATTTGAAGGTAATATTAATATCATAAGTAAACTATTGCTATTGACTATGTTGTTTTTCCAAAGGTTATTTGAGAGCGTATAAGAACACTTAACTTCCCCACAGATGTGATACAGTCCAATTTTTTTATCTGATAGAACAAATTCTCTAAATTCTTTAAATATTTTCATTTTTTTTCAGATTGTGGCATTTGTATTGGGAATGCAAGGGGGATACACGAAATACCCATGTTTCCTCTGCAAATGGGATAGCCGAGCGGATGAGAAGCACTATGCACAGCGTGAATGGGCATCCAGAGAGAATTTTGAACCTGGGTCGCATAATGTCGTTTCAGTGCCCCTTGTACCACCAACAAAAATTTTGCTCCCACCACTTCTTATTAAGCTGGGCTTGATGAAAAATTTCATCAAATCAATGAATAAGGAGGGTTCAGCATTCCGATATCTCGAGAGTAAATTTCCTCATATATCTGATGCTAAACTAAATGCTGGGGTTTTTGATGGTCCTCAAATTCGAACTTTGATCAAGGATACTCAGTTCGAAAACGCAATGACTCCAACTGAGAAGAATGCCTGGCAGGCATTCAAATCAGTTGTCACTGATTTTCTTGGCAAGCGTAGAAGTCCAGAATACGAGTCCGTTGTCGAAAACTTGATGGAAGCTTTCAAAGCTCATGGGTCGCGCATGTCCATAAAAATGCACTTTTTGTGGTCCCACTTGAACTATTTTCCTGAAAATTGCGGGGATTATAGTGAGGAACAGGGTGAACGATTTCACCAAGATATCAAAATAATGGAAGAGAGGTACCAGGGAAACTGGGATATCAATATGCTGGCGGACTATTGCTGGTGTTTGAAGCGAGATGTGCCCGAAGAAAACACAGACGGAAAGCCAAAAAAACTTCATTCCTTCCTCAATAAACTTTTTTCCATATTCATTGTATGAATAAAAGTATTTATTCACACAATGTTTTCATTTTTCACGAGTGTTCTTATAATATTACTCGTATCTACAGTGCTTAAGCTAAAAAAATCAATAAATTTGGGGATAAAATTGGACTTATAATAAATGGCCAATAGAGAAAAAACCTGACCTGATTGAGGAAAACCAATGTCATTTTCGAATTCAGCATGGTCGAATTATATAATATGAGTTGAAAAAACCCTCACAGCAGACAAAAAAATTTCATATGCATACCAGTGTAATAATCGACCTTGAACTTAAAGGATTTTATAATAATCTATACTATAATAAGAGAGCCGTCCGTCCGTCCGTCCGTCACACTTTCAGAAATTTTGAGAAAAAATTGTGAGAAAAAAATTCAGAAATTGTAAAAAAAAATCAGAAATTGTATTACGGGCGGCAATGTGAAGCTCAAGATTTTCATGACAGTGTTCTTTTCTGTAGTTTAGCAATGGGGGAAGGGTGGGGGTAATGGGGGATGGGTGGGGTAATGGGGATGGGTGGGGTAATGGGGGAGGGGGTTAGCCCCCAGGTTGTATGAATGGAGGTGAGGAGGTTTTGGGAGATACCAGATTCAAAAATGTTGACACAATGTGAAGCTCAACATTTTCACGGCTGGGTTCTTTTTTTGTAGTTTAGCCTGTCTAACCGTCAGCGAAGCGGAAGGAACTGTACTAGTCTAATATACTATTTCAGAAATGAAGCCTTATATATATATATATATATATATATATATATATATATATATATATATATATATATATATATATATATATATATATATAGAAAGATAGATATAACTAGCAGTTCCCGTCACTTCGCTGACGGTTAGACAGGCTAAACTACAGAAAAGAACGCAGCCGTGAAAATTTTGAGCTTCACATTGTGTCAACATTTCTGAATCTGGTATCTCCCAAAACCTCCTCACCCCCATTCATGCAACTTGGGGGCTAATCCCCTCCCCATTACCCCCACCCCTCCCCATTTCCCCACCCCTCCCCATTTCCCCACCCCTCCCATTTCCCCACCGCTCCCCCATTACCCCTACCGCTCCCCATTTCCCCACCCCTCCCCATTTCCCCACCCCTCCCCCATTACCCCCATCCCCACCTTTCCCCCATTACTGCCCGGGATAAATTTCACAAACAGACAGGCTAAACTACAAAAAAGAACACAGTCCTGAAAATCTTGATCTTCACATTCCCGCCCGTAATACAATTTCTGAATTTTTTTACAATTTCTGAATTTTTTTCTCACAATTTCTGAAAGTGTGACGGACGGACGGACGGACAGCTCTCTTATTATAGTATAGATCCCCCAATACCCCTCTCCCACCCCTCTCCCCATTTGCCCCCACCCTTCCCCCATTACCCCCAAGGGGGAAGGGGGCTGGCACCTTGCAAAGGATTTACTTTAATTTTTTTTGAAGGGGGCTGGCACCTTGCAAAGGATTTACTTTAATTTTTTTTTGGTTACATATATATATTGCATCTATTTTTCTGAGTTTCCCCATTAACCCACCCCCTCCCCCATTACCACACCCCTCTCCCCCATTTACCCCACCAATTTTTTTTTCTGAGTTTCCCCATTAACACCACCCCCCTCCCCCATTACCCCACCCCTCTCCCCCAATACCCCTTCCCCCACCCCTCTCCCCCATTTACCCCCACCCTTCCCCATTACCCCAAGGGGGAAAGGGGGCTGGCACCTTGCAAAGGATTTACTTTAATTTTTTTTGAAGGGGGCTGGCACCTTGCAAAGGATTTACTTTAATTTTTTTTGGTTACATATATCGCATCTATTTTTCTGAGTTTCCCCATTACCCCACCCCTCCCCCATTTTGTGCCAAAATTATGATTAAAAATGAAGAAATGGGAAGAACTGTACCCCTAAAAGGGGGCGAAGGATTTATGTTAGGGAATTTTTTTTTTAGCATGGGCACTGCACAGTAAAAAGACGCATCGAATGGTGAAAACCGCATTCTTCTACACCAATTGTAGCGACCTGTAGGTGTGCGCAAAAAAACTGTTACATATATATATATAAGGCTTCATTTCTGAAATAGTATATTAGATATATACTGTATATGTAACATTTTTTTTGCGCACACCTACAGGTCGCTACAATTAGTGTAGAACAATGCGGTTTTCACCATTCGATGCATCTTTTTACTGTGCAGTGCCCATGCTAAAAAAAAATTCCCTAACATAAATCCTTCGCCCCCTTTTAGGGGTACAGTTCTTCCCATGCCTGTACACGCATTTTTTTAATTTTTCATTTTTAATCATAATTTTGGCACAAAATAAGTCAATATTTACTAAACAGTTAATATCATTCGATTCACAAAAGATTTATTTATCGATTCAATTTAAAAAAGTATATATTTTTAAAATTCACAAAGAACGTTTTGCAAAAAACTAAAAACAAACATGCATTTTTAAAATTCAATGATTTTTATACAAAATATTTTGATATTTGTTATAATTTTAACATTTTTCGATACACAAAAGATTTCTTTATCGATTCAATACAAAAAATTACATAATTAAAACGGGCAATTTAAATAAACACGAGTTTAAAGTTAAACGAGCCACACTCGAAATTATTTAGCTTGACTTTTGTGCGTTTTATTACTGTGGCTTTTGTACAAATAATTTTACGTATACACAAACAATTTGATAGGATATTGATTTATCATTCTATTTTTTAGTTGTCATAGAAATACCTCAATTAAGTTATCTGATTAGATGCGCTTTTATAGTTGAAGATCATTTTTAGAATTTTTTTTATTTTCCCCACTTTAAAATATTACAAAATTTCTATTAGGTATCCTAATATCCAAAGCTGGGCACAAACCGTTAATCCGTTAATCGTTAATTAACGAAGTTAACTTTTTCGTTAACGATTTAACTTTTAAGTTAACTTTGAAAATCATTATCGGACTAATTAACTTCCGTTACATTTAACTTCCGTTAACTCAAGTCCGTTAACCCAAAAAATTCATAAATAAACGTTAAAAGTTTTATTATTTTCAGTGCTGAGCAGGTGCGCAATTAATCCGCCACTGTTAATAGTTATTTATGGCATTGGTTTGAGCAAAACATGGTCGACTGTAAAATCAGGCGGAAAGATTTGCCATTTGAGTTGAATGTTTCAACTTCTTTCAAGAAATATCACGAGCATTTTAAGGCACTTTCAATAATATATATGTAACAATTACAACAAATAACTACATTCGTTTCATTTGCAGTCTGTCTCTTGCGCAACATGTTTGTGCTAGTGAATATTTAAAAATAATCGTTGTCAAGTAAGTCATGTATATTTATAATATGTCTGTGAGTACCTTATTAGTAGTCTCCTTGATACATTTCAAGAACCATAAAACTGATCAGGTAAGATTTCAATTCTCATGTCACTTTGATGACATAAATTAAGTCAATTGATGTCTTACAATGGGAGCGTTTTCACCTTAACCCTTTATGTCCTGGCGGTACTTCTAGGTACCACTTGGTCAAGACCTGGCTGGAGACCAACTCCAAGGACTTGCTGACAGATGCTGCCTTCTTGGGTGAGCAAGTGTTGGTGGACTTGTTCATCAAGTTCAACACAGCCATCCCCTCCAGTGCTGCAGTGGAGCGTTTGTTCTCTATGGGCAAGGACATCCTGAGGGCCAAGAGATCATCCCTGTCTGATGAAAACTTTGATATGCTAATTTTCATGAAGGGCAACATGCATCTCATGGACAAAATGGAGAACGAGAAGAAGAGGGAAAATTAAATTTTATATATATTGTGTTTTTCATTTTTTTTATAATAAAAGTTAACGTCAACGGTTTATCGGTAACTTCCGTTACATGTTTAACGAATTAACGGATTAACGGTTAACGAAGTTAACTTTTTGGTTAACGGATTAGCGGTTAACGAAGTTAACTTTTTGGTTAACGGTGCCCACCACTGCTAATATCATTATGCCTGTCGCTGTTAGTAAGAAAATAGCAATTATTTTCCATTTTATGAAAATTTCGGACCCCCTAGGCCTACATAACCAATTTTCCCCTTTTCTTTATCAAAAATTATTGATTTTCGGGTCTTTCGGTTATAAATTTGTACCAGTCTATTGTTTATCTATAATAATAATAATAATAATAATAATAATAATAATAAAAAGACGTGTGTGTGTGTGTATGTGTGTGTGGGTGTGTGTGTGTATGTGTGTATGTGTGTGTGTGTGTTCCAGCCATCAGCCATAACTCCAAAATGGAAGCAGTTACAAACATGAAACTTCACACACATATTGATTAGGTCCCGAGGTTGTGCACGTGGGTGTTAATAAATTAAATAATTAATTTTAAAACATTAAATGACGTCATCAAGATCATTACGAAACCTATGGTAAAATTATTGAATACCCGGTTAGGTTCATTGAATGCCAGGTTAGATCATCTGTACGCCCTTGACGATTGGTTAGGTTAAGTCGTGATATTTTCGTTGGCTTTAACGAAAATATCATGACTTAACCTATCCAATCGTCAAGGGTGTACAATTAACCTAACCGGGCATTCAATTAACGTACCCGGGCATTCAATTAATCTAATCGGGCATTCACTTGATCTAACCGGCCATTTAATTAACCTAATCGGGCATTCAGTTGACCTAACTGGGCATTCAATTAACCTAACCGGGCATTCAGTTTACCTATCCGGGCATATATATATATATATAGCGTTAAACATCCACCCCGGCAACGCCGGGTCGCTCCACTAGTATGAGACTATTTTCAACAAGTTATCCGCCATGGCTGATAGAGAATTTATTATTAGTAAGATTATTAGGATCAATCCCAGAATAGGCACCTGAAATCATTTTTAGGTGCTTAATCTGGGATTGAGGCAAAACACAGGTGCTTAATCTGGGATTGAGGAGAAAAAAATATAAACAGTTTTTAGAGATATAATTTCATTGTTTTTATCAATATTTGAAAAAATCAACTCTAACCTAACCTAACCTAACCTAACCTAACCTATATCTATACCAATTTATGTGGCAAGATAGATTTGCTTCAGATGGATTCAGAAACATTCGGGCTCATATTGCAGGAATTTATAATATCTAAATTTTTTCTTTATTCATTAAACCACTTTAAACCTTTTCTAACTTTGCCTTTATTACATTTGTAATAAACTTTGTATAAACAATAAATTTTGTAATCATCAGGTTTTTTTATTTAATTCCTTGCAAGGTGCCTATTCTGGGATTGAGGTTGAACGCAGGTGCTTCATCTGGGATTGAGGTACATCAGGTGCCTATTCTTGGATTGAACCGATTATTATTATTATTAGTAAGATTATTATAATTATACACAGTACAACTTTCAGGCATTACCGATAGGGCGGCTATTATTATTATTATTATTATTTTGTCTGTTATCAAATCTCATGGAAAAGTGAATAAGCTCCTTAACAATAATACCGTCTGGCCATTGACTCATATTATATGGATTGAAATGTGCATTTACACCTTTAATTATTACTTTAAAAGAGTTATAATACGGAGAATTCGTGTTTAGTTTAATAACTACCACTATACTGTGTTCACCAATGATTTCTTCTATCATGTATCGAATATCGCTTGCCTCGTTCGAGAGCTGAATTCGCGACACAAACAGGGTGAGATTTTCCATCGGTGGCCTCGCCGCGGAGACCGGTTGAGGAGACCTTTGGGACGGGCGCTTATTAACAGTCACCCACTGTCCTGTTCCCTCCCTGCCTAGGGGATGGGTGGCACAACCTTTGTGGAATAGGAGGCCCCTCCCTTACTCTGTGGCTTGGTGAGGGTCTGTTAGCAGTGTTTATACCCTGACGGCCGCGCGTGCCTCTCCTTCTTCGGTGGGAGGGGGGGTAACTGCACACCGAGCGAGGCGTAATCGAACACCTCTCCTCTGCAGTATTTTATTTATATATATAATATATATATATATATAAAATATATATAATGTTATATAATGTTATATGTTTCAGACCAACAAAGACCCTAGGATTCACACATGGCTGGTCTACCTAACTGTGTTCGTAATTGTGTATTGTGCATGTCCTCCGTGGTGGCGGAGGGGACCTACAATTTTACGTGGGTTCCGAACCACAAGAACATAAGAAACTTTTACAGTGGGCATACTAGGGGCCACTTCGGCCCATCGAGGTGGCTTCACTATATAAAAACTGCCTGTACATTGGCAACGACAAATTTTTACAAAAATAATAATTATCAATTTAAAACTAAATAATTTTCAATTTAAAAATAAAGATAGAATCTCTGGATCCAGAGGATCAAGTCATAATAGACCACTATCCACAAATATGTGACACTCTATATCTATTTATAAACGACATCCAAATATAACAGATCCAAAGAATCCAGTCAATTTCATT
This sequence comes from Bathynomus jamesi, assembly GCA_023014485.1. NCBI lineage: Eukaryota > Metazoa > Arthropoda > Malacostraca > Isopoda > Cirolanidae > Bathynomus > Bathynomus jamesi. The sequence goes on from JAJOZX010000406.1 coordinate 251,331, forward strand.
ACGGTATCCATCAATACCAGTACCTTTCCAACCAAAAATAAGTCACGGTCCATATCGATTGCGGACCAAGTCACAATTTACAACCATATACATTACAATATATATACTTAGGAGGAAAATTGTAGGTGTGGCTGTAAAGACTGTACAGTAATGTAGAAATGTGTGTGCACCCATTTTGAGTCTCCCATTTAAAGGTGTTTGTGGGGCAAGTGAAGATCATGAGTTTTTCAATACCTCACAGTACTATGGGGGCACCGCTTGGCAGAGGAATCTCTTTAAATGGGGTGTGTAAGGACAGAGAGTAACCCCTAACCCAAGATGCTGCCTCCCTATATCCCACAACACTTGTGTTGAGCTGTGGGATCTATCACCACAAAGCCTTAATTTTACTATCTTAAACTATACCCAGTCTATCAACATATACGTCTAATCGATTTTTAAACATGTTTATAGACGTGTTACAAGTTACTTCCTACCGGCAAACTATTCCAGCTATTTACTATTCTATGCGTAAAAACGTTTTTGGCAACTGTTGTCTCGAACCTTCTACTTGTCAACTTACACCCGTTATTTCTAGCCCTATTATATTGAGATATTTCGAAAAAGCTATCTCTATCTACGTTATCGAACCCATTCATAATTTTGAAAACCTGGATTAGATCATCCCTTAGCCTCCTAGTCTCAAGTGTAGTCAATTTTAACTCCTTAAGCCTATCCTCGTACGACTTTGACCGAAGCGACGGAATCATCTTAGTTGCTCGTCTTTGAACTCTTTCGATTTTGTTTATATCTTTGCGCATATGCGGATTCCAAAATTGGACCGCGTACTCCAAATGGGGTCTAACTATTGATTTATAAAGAGGAACTATAATATCGCGCAATTTGTACTGAAAATTCCGAGCTATAAAACCTAACACTTTGTTCGCCTTATTGACCGCTGCTGTACTTTGTTTCCCTACTTTTAAATCACCAGTGACTATAACTCCTAAATCTTTTTCCTGCTCTACGATTGTTAAATCTTTCCCTGACATACTATACACACAATTACTGTTACGCGAACCTATATGCAAAATTTTGCACTTATCGACGTTAAATCTCATTTGTCATGTGACTGACCAATCAACGATATTATTCAGATTTTCCTGGATTTTACCTCTATCTTCGTAATTAATCGCCCTACCACCCAGCTTCGTGTCATCCGCAAACTTTGAAACTGTACTGACTAGGCGGACAATTAATTCGTTAATATATATAAGAAAAAGCAAGGGGCCCAATACAGAACCCTGAGGAACGCCACTCGCTTCATTAGCCCCACACGACTCCGCTCCATCAACGACCACCCTCTGTTTCCTACCTCGCAACCACTCTTCTATCCAATTTATTACTACACCCCTGATTCCATGAGCCTTAGTTTTCTCAATGAGTCTTTTGTGCGGTACGGTGTCAAACGCTTTTTGAAAATCTAAATACACTACATCAACCGCCCGATGACTATCGTAAACGTCAACCACGCTTTGAAAAAATTCTAAAAGATTAGTTAAGCAAGATTTGTTAGGCCTAAAACCGTGCTGCGTATTTCTAACTACGTTGAGCAATTCTAAGTGTTCGACTATACGAACCCTAATTATTGATTCCAGTAGCTTACCTACAACAGACGTTGCTTCGCTTCTGCACCCGTTGTTTCTTTCACCTCACGGTATATGTACGCTTTTATACAGTTAGGCCTACAACGGAGTCCATTACGTCGTTTGTGCCCCGAAATCCGGCAATACTCTCGCCAGAATATCCATAGAGTATTTCAACATCTTTTTCCTTCGCGCGATTCAATGTAGCCTTAAAAGTCTCAAAGGTGGGTGGGGTAGGTCGTCTTTCAGTATTCACTACATCTTCCGACTTTACCGAATACCACTTCATTAACGTCGAACAAGCAATATCAAAAGTAGCCTTTAATTTTTTTTCGTCTATGTAAGAAAGTACACTTATGAGCTCCAGGGTTTGCAGAGGTCATCTGAGCAAGCCGGGGTAGAGATATGGCCAGGTAGTAGCAGGAGTCACATGACCGAGCTCACAGTGATGTGGATGATGGGGGACTGTACATCATCGTCATTCAAGGTTCTGTGGAAGAAGAAAAACAAGAATATAAGGAGCAGCACTTAAATTTTCTTATATTTTGTAAATGACTCACTTAGGGTTGTGACGTGTTAGACATGGAATCTGTAGAAAAATTCAGGTTCACAAGCCCTTCCACATGTATTACATCTGGCCCTACAGGATGTGGTAAACCGGTGTTTATGCTTAAAATCATTAAAGATAAGGGGTAGATGTTCTCAAAATTTGTGCATAAAGTATTATGGTGCTATTCGACTTATCAATGAGTGTTCAACGAGTACCAAGATGTTATTTTGTTCCATAAAGGTGTATATAACGTTCATTCGTTAAAGGGAATTGTAATTGACGATCTCATGTGAAATGGATAAAACGTTTGCCGAGACATTTACAGTGTTCTGCCTCCTTCTTAACATAAGCGTATTCTTCATCAAACAGAATCTATTTTTCAAAAATAGATACATGCGCGATGTGTCGTTAAATACACAATATCTAGGCTTATTCGCGCAACGTAGAGATGTGTCACAAATTGGGGTATTAGCCAATCAAATGTTCCCGAATCAGTGTAAGGAGTTTTTGGAGGTTTATAAAGAAGCCACAGTCAGCGTTACGGATATTTGCTTTGTGACCTTCACCCGCGAAACACGTTTAGGGTGCTTCTAAAACGAATATATTCCCAAACGAGCCTGAAACGGTGTATATTCCAGAATGACAAATAGGCTGAAGAAATATCGTGAATTAATAAAAATCTATCAACGATTGCCCGGGCATTGCAGCAGATGTTTGTTAAAAATATCGACTCCGACTTTTTAAAATGCATCTGTGAAATCTGTCTTAATTTATAAAATGTAATGTGCCAATGAAACCCCTCAGAAGGCTCGCTACGTCGTTACAAGAACATAATACGTCGCTCGCTCGTAAAAGTCAAACTGTGGGAAGAAAAAGCGAATTATTGTACAAAGAGGGGGTCATTCCTCCCCATCTTATTTTCAGTTTTGGGACCTTTACTGACTAGATTAATATAATGAAGAAGTGGTAGTGATTCGCACGAGGTGTATGCTTCATTGCAAAGTTCAAAGAATCCAGACACGGTTCTAGAACCCCGTAAAAGTAGGCTTAAAAGAATGGAAAGCGAATTGTTAGCCCTATTAAACAGTGAAAAGTCACCTGATGAGAAAAGGATCTTGTACCAAGAGGCTCTGCAGAAATTTCTTCATGAGTACGAAGATTATAAGAATCCGACAGAGCTCCCGTGGTTATTAGGCACAGCGCTAGCAACGATGAGCATGTCGACATAGGACCTGGCCCGACGTTAGAGATGACCAACCAAAGAATAACGGAACGCAACACATCGAGCATATATTAAAAGCAGTCTCCCACATACATTGAGGAATAAAGGCTTAATCTTTATAATCTATTGAGTGAGGACCCCATCATACAGAGGACCGATACAGGCGAGGTCATTGTTGAAGGAACAAGGGTACAGGATCCAATATCGTCGACATTGTCCATGATCTGGTGAGAAAGTGGGACAGGCCCTCACCAACAGGATGGAAGCATATTAAACAAGACTACAACAAATAAATGTCCCCAAAACTGATAGGAAATCTGAATAGGTTAAAAGACTTGGAAGTCTCGCATGTGTCACAACTGAGTACACCATCACCCCAACAGTAGCATCTCTGAAAGGAGAAAGAAGAGACCAAACGGCCAACCTTATCCACGTGTCTCTAAAATACGCAAATGGCTAACATATTAAGAAAACGCTATTATGACATTTCTAACCCGCCTCCTATGGCGGTGTTAATAGACTGTACAGAGGTGTTTACAATGATGGAGTAGGGAAAAAGGTTTTTTGCGGAGCAGGATGCTTATACACTTCATAAGCGTGAGAAAAAGGTTTAAAACGGCCAAGACAACAGCGGCTTCGATTGACTCTATTTGGCAAGCGGATTTAACAGACATGCAAAGATATTCAGTGTATAATGATGGCTACCGCTACATCCTATTCATAATAGATGTATTCTCTAGATATCTGTGGCTAATTCCTCTGAAAAATAAATCGCCTGAAACAGTTGCTAAAGCTACCAAAACGCTGATGTTGAAAGAAAACAGGGTTCCTGGCTATTTTTGTACGGATATGGGGAAAGAATTTATAGGCCGCGCTTTTCAGAACATGCTGACAGAGTTTAATATCAGTTACTACACTAGCAATTCTATACATAAGGCCTTTTAGCTGAAAGAGTTCAACGTACCATAAAGGAACGCATGCATCGCTATTTTACACTAAAACACATACAGATATAAAACATTCTGGGATCATTGGCTCGTCATACAACCGTTCACACCACCGTACGATTGGCACAACACCTAACGAAGTTTTAGAAAGAGGTACGGCCATAGACTGATGTGAGAAGAGATGGAACACCGCCACCACACTCTACACGTTTCAAAATCAATGATTATGTAAGGCTATCGCGTTCGGGAAATAAATTCGCGAAGGGATTTGAGCAAGGATGGACACGTGAGATTTTTAAAGTTAGTGCTATGAACCTAAAGGCGAGATAATGATGTATTACGTTGAAGATTTGAATGGGGAAGAAATCGCAGGAGGCTTTTACCGCGAGGAGTTGCAGAAAGTGCATTTAATTTAGGAAAAAATGTTTAAAATTAAAAATTTTAGGCAGCAAAGGTTCAGGAAAGAAAAATGTACCTGGTGAAATGGCTAGGGTACCCAGAAAGCTTCAACACCTATATAAAAGCTGCTGCAATAATGAAGCTTAAATAGTATGCAACATGGCGCCTAACCACTTCTATGTCACACTCCGTCCTCTTCTCTGTCTGTACATCCTAACACACCCTGGCCAACTTTGTAACAGAACTCCATGGGCCCATTGATTGGAACGTGATTCGTACGAAGTTGGTGTTTGTGAATTCCAGCTAGCCACCAAATTTTTAACTCTTGAAAATGAACATCATATTTCTGATCCTTAGAAGAGTCGATGAGTGTGAAAAATTAGGCATAACCTTAGCAACACTATGCGATCAGTCCTGTTCGGTGAGGTACAGTACTATAGTACAAATGTACACTAGGAATCGGTCATTATGACACAGCCACGGACATTGTGACGGGGTTAAACAAGAGTCTTGAAAAGTCGTACCTGACAAACGACTTACTTTTTGAAGTCGTAAACATAGACACGCCTGCACGCACGTTGAAGTTAAAATCAACGCTTAGTAGAAATATTAAAGACAAAGAGCTGTTCACAATTGTTGCCGAGGGTCGATATGGTGCAGCCCTCCAAAGAGATACCTTTCACGAGGCAAACATGACTTGTCCAGCTTAATGTATCAGTTGAATTGGAGAAATTGGGTGAAAGCTACCATCCCCAGACATGTGCTATATTTACAGCAATATCGTGGAGCATCAATTTGTTGGGGACACCAGGCGCGCCTGCTGCGCATTGTACACATTCCCAACCATAGAGGGAAGAGTTTGAGCATTACATATGACAAGCCCCATTATGTGAATGTTGCGACTAATCTATTAACCAATATCTCAATATATATAAGAACGATTGAGGGAAAAAATTTCCCATTCGGTGATGGGAGCTTAACAGTGAAGCTACACTTTCGTCGCATTCAGTTATAATGACCCGAAGGCCTTTCACAGTCTATCGAGGGTGAGATATCAGCGTGGGAGTGGGCTTGGATCCATTTTTTCAACCATACTACGCACGCTGTCCCATTGTTGAAGAGGGTGCTAGATACCTCGGGAGGAAGGCGTTACAATCAGGTTTTAACGCGGTAGAAGACATAATGGGTGGAACTAAACCTAAAGAAGCTCTAAAAAAACATTTAAAACGTACACGGGACGAAATCATCAAAGATGCAAAGCGTAAAATGCGTGTTGGCGGAAGAAGAAGAAGAGGCCTGTCAGGAAGAAGGGGTTACCAACACGTGGCGCTAAACGTAAAAAGGACATCAAAAAATAAGTGTTCTAAGCGTATGAAGCCTATGGCTGGTCATTTTTTTAACTGATATAAGCTGAGGACACTGCTCTCACGAATCATAGGCTGATTACTACTTATTGAGAGAGGTGGCACTATTTCTGACTCGTCATGGCCCGTTTCATCCATCCGTGTAGCTCACAATATGCCCCCTACTCATGTTTCTATTGAGCATAGCGACTTTATTACAATTAACCCATTAAACACAATTAGTTCACCGAGTGCCCCTATAGAATTCGTGATACCCAGCTCAGGCCCATACTTTTTTGATCCAAGCTGTATGCACATGTACGCTAAACTGCGTATAGCCCATTCAGATGGAACGGACTGCGATGATAGTTACTCTGCATACCCTGAAACCAACTTTCTACACTCCATATTCAGCCAGTGTGAGGTGTATTTAAATGAGGTTAACATCTCGGCAGGAACGGATTATTATCATCTACGAGCCTATCTGGAAAATGTCCTCAACTTTTCAAAAGAAGCGAAGGATATCTTTTTAACTGCCGAGGGCTATTATCAGACTAAAGACGAAAGTAATATAAAGGATAAATTTAAAAATTCTAAAAAGAAGATATACAAATGAAACTGCTTATGAATTGTGTGGATATGAAGCTAAAACTCAACCGCACGAATCCTGAGATCTGCATAAATATGGAACCTGATCAAGAAGAGGGAAAAAGCCCGTTGTGATTCACATCATGGAAACATATCTGCGCGTACGGCGAGTGAAATTAAGTTCGCCGAAATATGTAGAAATTGAAAAAAATTTAATACACGCAACAGTAAAATACCCAATTAACAGAGTACAGATCAAATTATACACGGTGCCCGCAGGGTTGGCCTCGATGCAGCTAGAAAACGTGACCCTGGAAGTTCTACCTAAACGGATATTGATTTGAATGCAGGATCACGCTTCGACGAATGGAAAATATAAAAAGGGCGCCTTTAAATTCGAGAATTTCGGCCTTAAAAATATAACTCTATACGTAAATGGTGTCGCATTGGTTGGTCCTATGATTGCTGATTACTCATCAGAAGCTGTGTTCCCGCTCTTCTCGAGAGCTTATAGTATGCTGGCTCATAATGCCTGTGACGAGCTTGGGTTTGGCGTAACGCAGAAAGAATTTGTGTGAAGAATTTAACCTTTATTCATTTGATATTACGCCTGACTTGTCTACTAGTACAAATACGCACTTAAGTCCACAACAAAGTGGGAACATCTCAGTCAGATTGGAATTCGCCAACCCTATAAACGCGCCTATTAGTGTACTAGTGTACCTCAAGTCACAAGCTCTAATATAAATTGACCGCTTCCGGAACGTTGTCACAGACTTTTAAAATGGACGCGAATACACTCCAGAGAGTAATGAAAAGTGACCGAATCACACGCTCCAAATTTATCGGTGCGTTTGCGAAGAATAAAACATTGAAATTGCCAACTACGAGAGATTGGTATAGCCTTATCGTGAACACAGATGTTATTGGTAGTGAAGGAATTCATTGGTTTGTAATATATTTTAAAAATAGAGAAAGAATGTACTATTTTGATTCACTCGGCACTCAGCCCTGGAGTGACCCTGTGGTTGTACAATTTATCGAACAGCTACATTCCCCTGAAATTGTCTGGAATACTTACCGTTTCCAAGGATATTTTAATAATACTTGTGGCATGTACTGTCTTTCATTTCTCCTGCACATGTCACGTGGGAAGGGATTTATAACTTTTTTTAAATTATTCGATTTGTGTGACATTGAGATGAATGATGAATTGGTATGCAGACAGATAAAAAAAAGGTTCCCATTTGTACGCACTCGTTGTATTGTGTAAAGTTTTACGTGTGTATATATTCTATTAAAAACTCACACAGTCCTTTAGCCACAACCTCACTGCGAGCCTCTTCAGTTCTGTAAGCCGAGTTGTACTAAAACATGCTTTCTACCATTTAATAAATGGAATGAAAATACAATGTGTTTGTTTTTAACCACAAAAAAACTTACATTAGTTCCTCAATGACCTGGCATTCGTTGAACCAGATGTGAGCCAATACCTCGGCCTCGGTATTCAGGTCACTGGGTTGGCTGCACGGTAAAGCCTCCAAATCGTCGTCTTTTATTTGCCTTCCATCAAAATTGTCGCGAAAAGTAGCTATAACACGATCAAGTTCCGCATCGGTCCTTGAAGGAGAAATTAACATGATTAGTTCATACTGAATGTTTTTTAATTAAAATTAAATTAAATTAAAATCTAATTAAAGAGTTACAATAAGTCAAAATGCCGATTAAGATGCCCGGTAAATTATAATCACAGAGCAGATAGCCTGACAGGTTTCAAAAGTAAGATTAGCTGGATGTGCTATACATCATCTGCCAGCACCGGGTAACGAGCCCGGTTGTTAACACATACATCCATATATATATATGGGGAGATAGTTACAATAAGAGAAAACGCCGATTAGGGCGCCCAGCAAATTATAATCACAGAACAGATATCCTGATAGTTTTCAAAAGTAAGATTAGCTGGATGTGCTACGCATCGTCTGCCTCCACAGGGGCCACGACCCCTGGGCAGATATCCTTTCACTTCGTTTTATTACGAGTTTTTATAAATTATAACACTTGCACTAAATGAAGCGATATATATATATATATATATATATATATATATATATATATATATATATATATAGCCCGGCCTTCCGCTTAAGTCACAAACTAGTTTTCCAAAACCCATTTATTATGACTTTTTATAAATTAACTAACACAGGCACTGAATGAACTGAAGTATAAAGCCCGAATCACAAATTAAATTAGTTACATTTCAATGTTGTCTTCAACGGATGATTCTTGCATTCCATCGCAAATTTCTGTAATGCTTTGTGTGGAGAGAAGATCACTCCGGTCTGCCGCTGCGAAAAGATGAATTGTCGACAGTGCTGCGGCATCTCCATCTTCAAACAACTGCGGGTGGCCGTAAAGGTTTTGTGATTGGCTCATGACGAGATATTTCTGTAACTACTGGTTGATAAATACAACTGTTGTGGACTCCAGATGAAAACCCCCCTTTTATATACGCGAACCTAATTGTAAACACCCCCAATAGCCGAATCACGAGTTTCCTATTGGCCGTCGGTGAAATTTTGGCAGGGCATAACGTGTGAGTGCTACTATCCACTAGCTAGAGGTCCTGGGGCTCCGCCCACTCGGGTGTAATTGGCTGATCCGTGAATTCTGGGGCCTGTTAGATATAACTTACCCATTCCAGAGATTTCTTTCAGAAATGATTCGATGAGAGAGAGAGAGAGAGAGAGAGAGAGAGAGAGAGAGAGAGAGAGAGAGAGAGAGAGAGAGACGTTTTGTTTGGGAAATAAAACTTTATATGAAGGATTTACAAAATAATTTTTAAAAAATAATTGTAGAGGGTTATGGAGAGAATGGCCGTGTCATAAACTTGTTTTATTGTTTTACCTGTGCTAATATATATATATATATATTATATATATATATATATATATATATATATATATATATATATATTAGGGTGGAGCGAAAATATGAATTTTAGAATATCAATTTGGAATACCTAGAAAAGTTGTAAATGACGCTAATTTAAATGTCCACTAAATTTGAACTACCTGCTGTTTCAGTAAGAGGCTCCCCAATGACCTTCAGAAACCGTCACATTTTGAGCCTCAGTCACTTAGTCTTCCTAAGGTGCGTGCAGTGACGAGATGTGTTACAGTTTAGCTTAGCCTATTGGTATAACTACTTAACCGTTTTTGCATGCATAAATATTTATTTCTTGTAATTCTCTGATTTAATTACATTAATTCTATTTTTTCAGAAATATTAAAATGGATAAAAAAGTAAAGACAAGACAGTGTAGTAGATACCCAGTTTTTGGCGCTGCTAACAGTTTTTGGCGCTGCTAAAGAACTAAATAACAATAGGCTTCCAACCAATGAAGAAATGTTTAGACATTATTTATGGGTAAGAGCTAACATAAAGTTCACTAATAATAACAAAGATCTTGCAGTCTCTGACGTATCAGAAAGAGTCGCTTTAGATATTGAAAATATTTGGGTAAAGGCCTCAATTCCAACAGTTTCTCTCAAAAGAGTTTTGCAGCTTATTCCTCCTATCACAATAAATATATAGTGTTGATAAAGCCATACAAAGGAAGAAAAGGAAACTCAAATTATCAAAACAAATTACAGTTGTTGAGAGAAAAAGCTAAAAATTTATTTGATATTGCTAGCTGCAAATGTGAGTTTGATTCATGTCACTGTGATAAAACTAAAAAGGTTCCTCGCATTGAGCAAAAATTTCTCCCTGATCAAAGAGGAGATAGAAAAATGGCAATTGAAAACAGATAAAATAACAGCTGAAAAACTTAAAAAGAATATGAAACGAAAAGAAGTGGAACTTTCTCGAATTAGCAAAAGCATTTCAACTAATGATGATGCTATAGGCCTAGGCCTTGATTCTTCTGATTCGGAGGGTGACATTTCAGCTTGCTCAGGGAAAGAATCAAACTCGACCCAAACAAGAGCTGTTGATGATGCTAGACCGTCTAACTCGCATCAACAAATGAGAGTTAATTTAGGAAATGTTGCACAAGTTTGTGATAGATACGGAATATCTGACCGGGAAGGTGCATCTTTGGCATCTGCTGCCCTGCAAGATGTTGGTCTAATAGGAAATGAGGATACCTCCCTCGTAATTAACAGGAGTAAAATTAGAAGAGAAAGGACGATTTTACGGCGTAAAATGTCACAAGATAATGAGGAACACTTAAAAGCTCCATATTTTGATGGAAGAAAGGATAAAACTAAATGTCATATCAAGCAAGGCAAAAAATATTATTACAAGTCGGTCAATGAAAAACATACAACCTTAGTAAGAGAACCAGGATCTTGCTATGTTGGTCATATTGCACCTGTCTCTGGTACTGCTCATGGTATTAAAGATCCGTTAATTCAGTTTTTATCAGAAAATGTTCAAACCATTGATGAACTGGTGGCTATTGGATGTGATGGAACTCCTGTAAACACAAGAAGGCATAATGGAATTATTAGCCTCTTAGAATTGGCATTAAGTAGACCTTTGCAGTGGCTAATATATCAATTGCACGCTAACGAACTTCCACTTTGCCACTTGTTATATCACATTAATGGGAGCACAACAGGACCTGATACCTTCTCTGGAACAATTGGCAAAGCACTGAAAAATCGTGAACAACTTCCAGTTGCAGGGTTTGATAAAAATGAAGCTGATGAAGACTTGAAGACTTAAGCAAATGAAGACTTAAGTGCGGACCAGAAGTATTTGCTTGAAATCTGTAAAGCTGTGTGCTCAGGTAAATGTTCTCAGGATTTGTCTGCAAAAAATCCAGAAACTTTATCTCATGCAAGGTGAATAACTACAGTAAATCGAATTCTACGCTTATACATTGCTAAAGATAAACCATCAGAGAACCTTCGTGCATTAGCAACATTTGTAATGAAAGTTTATGCTCCAATGTGGTTTACCATTAAGTCAAAATCTTCATGCACAGAAGGAGGAAGACATGTCTGGGAAACCATGTCAAGATCAAGATACCTTCAACTTGAGCTGGGAAACGTTGTGGATTCTTCAATACAACGCAACGCTTATTTTGCTCACCCAGAGAACCTATTGCTCTCCATGATCACCGATGATCAGGAGCGCATCAGAGAGCTGGCAATTCGAAGAATTATGCTTACCAGAAGCAAAACACAAAAGGAAATCCGAAAGTTTACAATACCAAGGCTGAACTTTGGAGCAAAAGAATACATTGATCTTATTAACTGGAAAGAAGAAGGGCGATTAAGTCCTCCGCTTTTGCAGCAATTAACGGAGAAGGAATTGAGAGAGCTCGCTTCCAAACAGTCAGATTTTGGAAGCATATTTGGGATGCCATGTCACACACAGGCCGTAGAAAGATGTATTAAACTAGTAACAGAAGCAGCAGCTACAGTGTGTGGAAAAGAACGAAGGGATGGATTCATTCGAGTGAGATTGGAATCAAGAAACATAATGCCATTTTTCAATACTAAATCACAACATAGTTCGGTAAGCAGCAAAAGGAATAAGACTTAGACAAAAGTCCATAATAAGGTTGGGTGGTTGGGATGGGCGAGGCTGGAACTCGATGTACAGCTACCTCCACGTGGTGAGGTGTATATATATATATATATATTATATATATATAAATATAAAATAGGGTGGAGCGAAAATGGCCGTTTTTTCAACGTTTTCTTAAAAACCAAATGTGTGGTGTGGAAAATGTGTCAAATGGTCTTAAATGAAGGCATGCAAAGTTTGAAATCATTTGGACAAGTCTTTTAGGTGCCTCTAGGGAATAGAATTTATGGTTTTTTGGAAAAAAAATTAGGTGATTTCAGTATTTTTTCATTTTTTAAGAAACCCATCCCTTTTTTGCGGTAGCTTGTATTAGGTTCATTATAAGTCCAATCATCAAATAAAATTTACAGAATGAACAATTTTAATTATCTTTAGGTGCCCCCCAGGCGCTCAAAGAACCATTATTTTCCATACAGTTGCTTATTCTGACTTATACAATATAAGGTCAGAATAACCCAGAACTCACCTCGAGGAGATGGCTGTATATCGAGTTCCACCCGTGCCCAGCCCAACCACCCAACCTAGCAAGGCACTTCTAATCAGTCATCAACATTGCTAATAAGATGTCAACGAGTTCTGCTATTATATCTTATAACGAGTATGAGACTTGGTGTCAAATTTACGTATTAGTTTCCTTGAGGCAAGTCTGGCCTCTATGAATCCACCTCTAGATTTCACTCCACAAACAGAAGATGATGCTTCAGTTACCAATTTAATTACTCTTTCCGCTGCTTGTGTGTGGCAGGGACACTTCTTGATTTCAAGCTTGCCTCGTTCAGTTAATTGTTTTTCTATTTCACTGTCTGTTAGGTTCATTTTCAAAGGAGGTTCAGTTACTTCAGTTCTTAGCCAATTGATCATCTCGGTGTAATCATTGCAGTCAAAACTCAGTTCGGGAATTTTAAAGTGACGAATTTCGCTTTTCTTTTCCTCCCTGGCTTTCTTGATTCTCCGCCATCCAAGCTCTCGTACATATTCCCGTTCATCTTGCAGCATTGATAGAAGGATGTTTTCAGGATGAGCGAAATATGCGTTTCTTTGAATAACTGGACGAATTATATTCACAGTTTCTTTTTTCAGAGTTTTTGATAGTGGTATGGTTTTGCATACATTCCTAGCGCCATAGACGTCAGAGGAATTTGATTTTATCTGAAACCACATCGGTGCGTACACTTTCATTATGAATTCAACAAGGGCAATTAGATTCTCTGTTGGATCTTCTGTTGATATACAGTATATAAACAGAGTATTCGATTTGCTGTTGTTAACCATCGAGAGTGGGACACCTTTCCTCGATTACGGGGAGGCAAATCTTCAAGAACATTTCCTGTCGAAACAGCTTTATGAATATCATATAGATATATTTTTGGTCGAACACATAATACCTCTGAATCGACTGACTGTATCTCTGAATCAATTGGTAAGAATTCTTCAAAGGGGAGCTTGTGACAGTCTTGAAGTGTTTGTCAATTACACCTGTAAAGCCGCGCGGACCCGTTGTTTTTCCATCCAGTTGCTGAATTAAATGACGCAATGGGAGCTCATTTGCATGTAGTTGGCAAACAAACTATTGTAAAGGTTTTCCAAGTTTTCCTTCAAGTAATGTGCAAACACCGCCCTTGGTGCCTGTGTTGACGGCTGTTCCATCGCATCCAACTACGGTAATATTTTCAGTCGATATTTTTTTCTCGTCTAGAAACATCAAAATACCTGTAGCTATGTTTTGTGCTGATCCTGTTGTTGGTGAGAAATGGCCAAGAAATTTTGATTCAGGTTCGGCAAAAACAGCAATATGTTCTTCAAGAACATTTTTGCGGTAGAATTTGCAACCTTTCTTTTCCGATATAATTGTTGTATCTTTGCGATCATCGAAATAGATACTTTCGATGGCGGTTTCACTCTCTGATGCTGCCTCTTTTTGTACTATTTCTCTTTTGCGTTTCCTCTCCCGTCGTATTTTACTGCGATCTATGACTTTGGATGAATTTTCTTCAGAAATGATGCCAATATCTTGTAAGACGGAGGTTGATATCAAGGCAGCTGCGCGGTCAGACACTCCTGTTGTATCGCACGCCAGAGTTAAGGCAGGTAAAACCGATTTCTGTTCCGTAAGTTTCTGCTCCTTTTTCTGCCTTTTTTGAGGAGGAATATAATTATCATCACATTCATCAGAGGACGTCTCAGTACTTGAGACCGACGTTTCTTCTGATAAATCAACTGCCTCTGATGTACCTTCTGCTAGGCTTCTCAGGCTGCGAGATTTTCTAATTGCCGTTTTTTGTAGCCTTCGTGTTGTTTCAATATCTGCTACTCCGATGAACATTTTTCGCTCTGTTCGTTGATCCATCAAGAAATCCCGTTCTAAAACAGGGACTTTGGAAGCCTTCGTACAAGAGCATCTTTCAAAACACTTGCACTTGCATGCAGCAATGTCAAATAATTTCTTATCTTCTTTTTTTAATTTATTTATTTTCTCTTTATAACTTTCATTTTCCTGCCGGCCCTTGAATCCTTTTAATATCGTTCGATACTTCTTGTGGTGTACTTTTAATATATCCAAAATACGTTTCTCTGATAGCACTGGGATAGATACTTTGGAGTAAATATCGAGTATTTTCTTTGTAAGATTCTTCGCAATGACGTCTACAGAAGGATCTTTATTTGACGTTTGCTTTAGTCGATACCTTTCCCAGAGAAAACACTTCATCACGTCTTCATATGTTGGAAGTTGACTCTCATTTAAGTCGTTAACACTGCCGAAAGTGGGGCACAAGTTTGCTTGCCTCTTACGCAAGGTAGATGGTCTACTTGAGTCCTGCATCTTGAAGGAACAACGAATAGCACCGTCTTCTGTCACTGCCAGGCTAACACTGGCCTCTCAGGTTGTGAGTCAGTGAGAGAGTGAGTCCGTGAGGAGAGAGAGAGAGAGAGTGGTGATGTTGATGTATCTATCTATATCTGATGTATCTATCACTGCCGTTAAGTAAGTACTGAAATATATTGACTTGTACAAATTCTTGAATATATACAGGGTGTACATAAAGTCAGGATCTATTTTTGTGAGATAATAATTTTTTTCTATTTTTCTTTTCAGAAACCCTTAGAATGAATACAGAAGAGCGTGTGGCAATAGTAATTTGGCGAATCGAGGGAAAGAAATACAATGACATCAGAGAGAAGTTTAGAAGGAGATTTCATAAGCCGGGGCCAATAGACAAGACAATACGAAAATTGGTGAACAAATTTAAACGAACGGGATCTGTAAATGATGAAGCAAGATCAGGACGACCGTGTATATCAGATCTTACCGTGAATGCAGCGGAATTATCACTGAGGAGCCACGTACATCCGTTCGTGCTGCATCACACAGACTCGGCCTCCCGACGTCATCTGTGCACAAAATTCTGAAAGTTAATTTGCAGAAGAAAAGCTATCATTTGCAGGTTTTACATGATTTACATGAGGAAGATTTCCCTCGACAAAGTGCTGTGTGTGCTGATCTCGTAGAACAAATCTGGAGTGATAATTTAATGGACAACATTCTCTTTAGTGATGAAGCCACTTTCCATACGTGTGGAAAAGTAAATCGCCATAACTGTCGAATTTGGGCAGATGAAAGACCGAATGATTTCGTCCAAAATTGGGAAAGAGACTCACCTAAAGTTAATGTCTGGATGGGTTTAACAAAATCTAAGGTTTATGATCCTTTTTTCTTTGCTGAAGCTACAGTTACGGGGCTTATTTATCTGGACATGTTGCAGCAATTCCTTGAACCTCAGCTGATTGGGGATAGGATTGTTAGTACCGTCGTCTATCAACATGATGGTGCTCCTTGTCACTATGATAAAATTGTTCAGGATTATCTAAATGGACGTTTTCCAAATCGCTGGATCGGACGCGGAAGCAACAGACCTTGGCCAGCGAGATCACCAGATTTAACCCCTTTAGATTTCTTTGCATGGGGCTTTATCAAATCGCACATCTATCAGACGAAGATTACGAGTCTTGAAAACTTACGTACACGTATACGAACTGCTGCAGATAACATAACCCCGCAAATGCTCCAGAATGTGTTTAGAAATGCTGCGGAACGATTTGAGCTGTGCAGGGATACTGATGGGCGTCACGTCGAATCTTACTCTTAATTATTTAATAAATATTACCACTTTATCATTTTATGATTGAATTCCATATAATTTCCAAGTGCTTCACAAAAATAGATCCTGACTTTATGTACACCCTGTATAATAAATGACAAATTTTAGCATACTTTACCGTCTCGGGGGCACCTGAAAATGAAATCCAATTGCAATGATGTTTTACAGTGGTTATATTTACATCAAATGACACCTTTTCCCGACTACCCAAGTTCGATTTTTGAAAAAAATGTATTTCGCTCCACCTAATATATATATATATATATATATATATATATATATATATATATATATATATATTAGGGTGGTTCACAAGCATAGGGAAAATTTAGCATCTGAGATTTCACTTTTGGGTCATTGTTGCCTTTGTTCCTACACTTAGTGTGAATAACTGTTTGAAGTATGGTTGGTCTATGTTGTCGTTAAGAGGTCGCTCAATCATGCATGACGTGTCTCACTAATGACTGATTACTACAGTATGACTAAATTTGGCTTCTTCTTTTGTAGGAATTTGTAGAAATGCCGCCGAAGCAATCAAAAACACGGTCTAGCAGTGAGGTGTGGTTACTAGGGAAGGCGGAGGAGAAGTTAACTAGGGCAGGACTCCCTACCAAGCTTCAAGTCCTCCGGAAATTCATGTTCCACCATCTGGAGGAGAGAAAGACAGAATATAACAGTGCGGTGATGACCATTGAGGCTTTGATCCCGTTTTGGACAAAAGGAAACGTTCCAATGACGGATACCAGATATGCTGAGAAGAAGCTCCTGAAACTGTACGAGCAATACAAGGGGCTGAAGAAGAACAGCACAAAGAATTTCCCATCCTACAGAATGAAGGACATATTTCGCGGAGACCTTGACGATGTGTTCGATCTTTCACGTCATGACGCCCTCGAGACCATGATGAATGAGGAGGACAAGAACTTCCTTGTCGCTCAGCTCGATAATCCCACTTCCTCCAGCTTTGGCCCGATTGACAAGAAATGGCTGACCAACAAACGAGGAAGAGGATTCGGTGTGAGGCGGAGATGAACCGAGAGGAGAAGGCCGAGCGCGAGGCGGATGCGAGATGGTCCCAGGGAGAACTGGAGGCTTCTAGTTCAAGCATATCTGAATCATCAGATTCAGATACTGTAGTTTTTAAGGAGTCAGCACGAAAACGTTCCACTCCTAAGCGATTGAAGTCTGTGATCACGCCTGACATTTCCTTAGCCTTGGATCGCCACAACATCAGTGACAGGAAAGGAATGGCAGTGGTCGCAGCAACTACTAAATCGCTGGGGCACAACTTGGACGAAGTGTCAATCTCACGCAGCACCATTCGTCGCGTGAGACAATGTACACGTGAAGCGGTGTACCGCGAAGATCAAGCCACTTTCAAGACCCATGAGCCCCTTCTCTTGCACTGGGATAGTAAGCTGCTTACAGATATCTCCCATGGGTTAGAGGTGGTGGACCGTGTGGCTGTGCTTGTAACCGGTAACGGGGAAGAGAAACTCCTTGGAGTTCCAATGGTAGCTGCTGCAACTGGAGCATCTCAGGCTCAGGCGTGCCTGAAGCTTGTGGACGACTGGTCTTTGAGGGGCAACGTTCGAGGTCTTGTTTTTGATACAACTGCGTCCAACACGGGACTTCATGCTGGAGCTTGTACTCTCATTGAAAAGGAGTTGGGTATTGATCTGGTGTGGATCGCTTGCCGACACCACGTGGTAGAAGTCGTCCTTGCTGCGGCCTTCGGTGCTTGTTTCGGAACATCCAGTGGACCTGAAATTGGCCTATTCAAGCGCTTCAAGCAGCACTGGGTTTTCATTGATCGCAGCAAGTTCGAGAGTGCACCCGACAGCCTGTTCATTGAAACAGCAGAGCAGAGGAAGGAAATGGTCTCCTACTACAAGGAGGCTGTCAAGAAGAAGAGCCAGCGGGACGACTATGATGAACTGATGCTTCTCTGCCTCCTTTTCTTGGGAGGGAAGCTTGACGGTCCTGTGAGAATTCGAAGCCCTGGAGCCATGCACCATGCACGATGGATGGAACATCGAGGAACTAAGCCTGTTTATCACGCTCCTTTACGGCCGCTACTGGAACGAGGCCAGTGTTGCATACATGGCTCCATTGAATGACCTCACTTTCTTACGCCAGCTGAAAGCTCACCCAGGAAAGACGAACGACGCGGCATTTGCCGCGATGAAGCGCCATTTGTGGTTCATTTCTGAGCACTTAATCTCCTTGGCACTCTTTGATCCTCGAGTTCACGCGTCCACGAAGGAGAGGATTGCTCACAACATCGTAGCTGTTCCCGAAAAAAGAAAAGGACTCAACCGCGTGGACGGAAAAACGTTCTCCTCGAGCAATCCCTTGGAATTCTATGCCACCAAACGTTCAGCAATCTTCTTCAACCTCGTCATTCAGCACGGAAGTGAACAGGCGATCATTCCTGTCCAAGACACCAAATGATTGGAACACAGATCCAGCTTGTCAAGGAATGAAGGAACGTGTAAAGAAGATGGCAGTGGTTAACGATTGCGCACAAAGAGGAATTGCGCTCATTAAGGCTTTCAACAGCACAATCAAGAAGGATGAAGCGCAAAAGCAGTACCTTCTCCGCGCAGTCGCTCAGCACCGCAAGGAATTCAAAGAGTCGACTAAAACTGGTCTCAAGAAGACCTAAAGATCTTCAACTGTGTGCATTATTTGTTCCGCTGTTATAATTTCATAATATATTAATATATAATATATATATATATATATATATATATATTATATATTATATATATATAGTCATAAATTGTGAAGTCATTATTAAAATTGTTTCATTTTGAGCGAGTGCATAAAAAGGTCCTAGAGTAAAGATAATTGGCAGGTTTATTCTTGTGGGGGAACAGAATAAGGGGCAGATGTGACCGAATTTAAAATTCCAAAAAACGCTCTTGTGGACCACCCTAATATATATATATATATATATATATATATATATATATATATATACAGATCTATAGAAGCTAAGGCTCAGAAAGATCCTAAGATCCACTCTAAAGTTAGCCGGAGAGAAAGGAAAGAGTAGGGGGTTAAGAGAAGAGAATAAGGGGTTAAGTAAGTAGCAACATCTATCACTCGTGGGATAATATTCATTCAGAAAAAGAGAAAAACGACTCACCATCATCATCCGCCGGCCACTGCCGACAAGTCGGAAATATAGTCGAAGAGAATAGGAAAGGGGTGAAAGTTGAAAAGAAGTAAAATAAGAACGCTTACAAACCATACAAACACAGTCTTAACTCACTGTCATACCATGCAAACTACAGACATGCAAGTAAAGAGTTACAGAGATGCAAGTAAGGAGAGGATAAGAAAAAAAAGTAGGTAAAGTTAAAGAAGTTAAACAAAAAGTGGGTTAGTTTACGCTACGAGCTACATCTACGTTCGTGTTAGTCTAATTTTTTTTTTTAAGAATAATTGTTTTGCTGGCATATCACACGCTGGCATGTCACAAGCTGGCATTAGACGTCAACAGACTCATCCCCGATTACGACCCCTAGAGCTTCTGTTGCCAATTTTTTTTATTTTAAACAACGTTAATATTTTTAAAATGTCTACCTAGACGGTTTTTAAACACATTAACGCTGGTAGAGTTCACGACGGGCGCGGGAAGATTGTTTCATTTATAAATTACTTTAAACGTAAAGAAGTTTTTAGCGATATTAGTAATGAAACGTCTGCCACGCAACTTAAATCCGTTATTACGAGTATTGCTATTATCGAAAGTGAACAGTTTGTCAAAATTTACGTAATCGATGTTATTAACGATTTTGAAAACTTCAATAAGCTCCCCCCTTAATCTCCTAATTTCGAGTGAATGCAAGTCTAACTCTTTAATCCTATCTTCATAAGGCTTGTTGCGCAATGACGGAATTAGTTTCGTGGCACGACGAACGCTGAACCCTTTCTAACCTATCAATATCTTGACGCAAATACGGGCACCAAAACTGAACGGCATATTCTAAATGAGGCCTGAACAGGGACTTGTGAAGGGGCAATATAATATCCCTCGATTTAAATTCGAAATTATGCGCTATGAAGCCTAACATCCTATTAGCTTTTGCGCAAGACTCCAGGCACTGGCTCGATAACTCTCTATCATCCATCGTGTACGTGTAATTATTGTTACGAGAACCTATATGCAAAACTTTACATTTGTTTACGTTAAATTGCATCTGCCACTTATCGGTCCACTCCATAATCCTATTTACATCGTCTTGGAGCCAATTTCTCTCGTCATTGTTAACAACCTTACCGCCTATTTTAGTATCGTCCGCGAACTTTGACACGTTACTAGTCAATCCTACATCTATGTCGTTAATGTAAATTACGAATAGCAATGGGCCTAACACTGAACCTTGTGGGACACCGCTACCTACATCCAACCTCCAACCATCCCGATTCACTACCATTAACAACGACCCTCTGTCTCCTAGCACGAAGCCATTCCTCTAACCAGTTAGCTACCTGACAGCGTATACCGTGCGTTTTAACCATGGCAATTAATCTTCTATGCGGAACTGTATCGAACGCCTTTTCAAAATCTAAATAAATAACGTCAGCCACTCTATTAATCAAATCTCGACTTTCTAAGTGATCGATGTTATGATCCCTAACGACGGATTCCTAAAGTTTACCGACAATTGACGTTAAGCTAATGGGCGGTCGCCTTTTTTAAAAATAGGTGTGACGTTAGCTAATTTCAAGTTTTCAGGGATAATCCCCGTTTCGAATGACGGATTAAAAATCTTCGTTAAGGGGCCTACAATAACGTCTTTCAAATCTTTCAAATGTCTGGGATAAAAAGCGTCTGGGCCTGGAGCCTTGCTAACATTTAGCCTATCGATATAATGCGCAATCTCACCCTGTAAACAGTTATTTCATCCAAAATAGTCTCGCTACTAAATGGAACGATATCGTCTACGTCGGGGACATTATTTACGTCATCTACGGTAAAAACTGTCGCAAAAAAGTTATTGAAAATACCCGCCATCGCCAGAGCTTCAGAAGCCAAAGCGCCGATAACATCCACTAGAGGGCCTATGTTTTCTTTTATCGGCTTACGATTGTTGACGTATTCAAAAAACTTTTTTGGATTATGTTTACTATCCGCAGCTATAAGTATCTCTAAATCACGCTTCGCATTCCTAACTGATCTTTTAACCTGACGTCTAAGCTCGATATATCTATTAAAGTTAGCTGCCGTGCCATTGCGCTTATTAAGTCTATACGCTCTGTTACGCTTGTTTATAAACTCGCCTATTTCCCTAGTTCACCACTTGGGCCTACCATGATTTCCAGCGCGCTTGGGCCTACGAGGAATAAACTCCCTTTCAATATTCATAAAACTTTCTTTAAACGCTCCCTAATGCAAATTTGTGTTATTACCCACAAATAAGTTATCCCAGTCCACTACTCTCATCCTATCCGCAAAACTATCAAAATTGGCCCTACGAAAATCAGGGACTTCTATTACATTACTATCTTTAATGTTTTCTATCAATAACTTAAACCTAAGAATTTGATGATCACTACATCCTAAACTCTCGCCTACTTCTAAACCTTCGACTATATTTTCGCCGTTCGTCATCACCAAATCTAAAATATTGTTCCCGCTCGTTGGTTCGGTAACCATCTGTCGTAAAAAATTATCTTCCATGAACTCAATCAATCTCAAACCCTCCTCATTACCAGTAAAAGTCTCGTAATTAATATTAGGGCAGTTAAAGTCTCCGACAATTATACTATTCCGATTGTCAATAAAGTTACCAAGTAGTGAGTAAAATCTAGTATCGGTATCGATACTACGCGCCCTAACTTCAACGCATATCGCATTAATTGCTGCCGGAAAATCTATCTTAACCTCGATAGCCCTAAGGGAATTACGAATGTACAGCAAAACGCCGCCACCAACCTATGTAACCTATCATTAGTAAAGAGTTTAAAACCCGGTATATCAAGTTCCCCCAACAAGTCCTGAGTCACGGTATTTAACCACGTTTCAGTGATAGCAACTATATCGTAGTTGCCGGAATAAATTATCGCCTTAAATTCGTTTAATTTATTTCTAATACTAAGCGCGTTACAATAAAAGACGTTTAAGTTATTTTTTACCACGGGCCAGCGTTTTAAACTATTTTCCACGTCGGGCCTGCGTTCCCCGGACCCACAACGTTTAAAGAAGGCTTCGACCTATACAGCTTTTGTACGTTTTCGTCAATTAACCAACCTAGCCTAGCATTACCTATTTCATTGAAATGCATCCTCTCTTTTATAAAAAGGCTACGATCACTGAATTCTAACCACAGCTTTACGAAGGGTACATTTTCCTGAGCACAAATCTATTCTAATTTAGTATTCAAAACTATCGTTTTTGACGTAATCCTAAGACCCAAACCGTGCCTAGGGGTAATACCTAGAACTAAAGACCTATCTGACCTCGCCTTTAGGGACCTAATTAACCCCTATATCTCTCCAAAAGGTCATGCACTCTCGTATCGGAACTATACGACTCATTGCCCCCTACCATCGTCACCAACATCGAATGACGGGAGGCAACGCCAATCCTGTCCACCTCGTCTCTAACTCTGTCAACCCTGGCCCCTGGGAGACAGACCCTCCTCCTCTTGGTTGGATGCCGTTCAACGAACTCTCTGTCCATATGGCGCACTAAAGAGTCCCCAATTAAAATAGTTTCCCCCTCATTCAAGTCCCTTTCCAAATGGGCGAAAGGGTTCGAAACCTCGATAAGGGGGGGGGATTCCTATCACCTAACGTACGCAGCCTAGCTCTACCCTTAACTTTCCTAAATGTCTCCCCGTGTACTAATCTCGGACCAACCTTAACCCCTTCCTCAACTCTATCCAACCTTCCGACAAAGTAGCGGAATGCTGCCAGAAATGTTAAAATTAGGAAGCGATTTTTTGCCCTCGCTGGGGACCCTGAACATTAAATAATTAATTCAAGGGACATCAAATTTTGAGTGATCATTAATAGTAGCCCGTTGACAAATTTTGCAGGTATTCCAATTCGATATTTGAAAAACAAATTTTTTGGTCCATTCTCACTCCACCCTACTATATATATAAGTTATATATATATATATATATATATATATATATATATGAAGGATTTAGCGGCCTTTACAATCACGTAAAATAATTTTTTAAAAATTAACAGAGATGGAAGGGGTGGCGATGCATTAGCCTCTCAAAATTTATGGTGTCGAGAGAACATCTGTGTGATCTGTTTTATTACCTTACCTGTGATATATATATATAGAGGGTGTTTCAAGAGGAAATGTCAATACTTCGGGAGGTGATAGTATCGGTCATTGTGAGAAAAAAAGTTCATATGAACATGTGTCTAATTCTGAATGGTTACGGAGATAGAGCTGTTTGAATCTGATGCGCGCGCAGCTCTTCCTCCCCTTTCCCTCCCCTATAACCTTGAACCATGTAAGCTGTAATGTAAGCATGTAACATAAGCCAATCGAAAGCTGACTGTTGTGAGTGACATTGTTTGGTGTTTGAAGCAGTGTTCAGAATGCCACACACCTTCATACATGCCGATATGCAGATATGGTGTATGTCTACGGTTTTTGCGATAGAAGTGCAACAGCTGCTGCAGCAGAATACCGTCGACGGTTTTCGGACCGCAGAATTCCGGATCGAAGTGTGTTTACCAGGGTTTTCAACACATTGCGTGAGATTGGTACACTTCCCAGCGCTCATGTTTCATCTGAACGTGAAGGTCAACAAGATGTGGATGAAGTGGAAAACATTCTTCAGTTGGTAGAGCTTAGTCCTACTACTAGCTCACGAAGAATTTCTACACGTCTCGGTGTACCACACACAAGAGTATGGCGAACATTACGTGAGGAAGGCTTGCATCCATATCATGTACAGCGTGTACAAAACCTTCAACCAGGAGACGCTGCCATGCGACTGGAATTTTGTCATTGGGTAAATACTAATCGCCGATTGCTTCGATTAATACTGTTCACCGATGAAGCTACTTTCACCCGTGACGGTATCAACAACACTCGTAACTCTCATCGGTGGTCAGACGAAAATCCAAATGCCACTGTGGAAACAAATTTTCAACATCGCTTCTCTGCCAATGTGTGGTGCGGTATCATCGATAATTAATCAGCTGCTTGGCCCTGTTACTTTAGAGAATCGTCTTACAGGACAAAGTTACCTGGAATTTCTGCAAAATGAATTGCCAGGACTGTTGGAGGATGTTCCTTTGGCTACACGCGCTGGTATGTACTTTCAGCATGACGGAGCTCCTCCACATTCTACCCGTATGGTGATGCAATACCTAAATCAAACTTTCCCTGGTCGATGGATCGGCCGCGGTGGTTCCATTCAATTGCCACCAAGGTCTCCAGACCTCTCTCCATTACATTATTGTTTGTGGGGGTGGATGAGAAGTCAAGTTTACAAAAGAAAGGTGGATACACGAGACGAATTGTTCGCGCGCATTTTGGATGCTGCTTCCCGCATAAAGGAACGTCAAGATCAACTCAGACGAACAACACGCGATCTTACACGAGTTGCAAAGTGCATTGAGGTTGACGGTGGGATTTTCGAAAACGTATTGTAAACTGTAACAAATTTGTCATTTCTGTATCTGATACCATTCAAAATGCCAATGTTTAAACATTAAATGTTAGAAACAGTAATTGGGTTCTCTTTCTTGATTACCATTAACAATGCTTTTGTATTTGTAGATTCAAACAGCTCTATCTCCGTAACCATTCAGAATTAGACACATGTTCATATTAACTTTTTTTCTCACAATGACTGATACTGTCACCTCCCGAAGTGAGGTGACCTTTCCTCCTGAAACACCCTGTGTATATATATATATATATATATATATATTATATATATATATATATATATATATATATACACAAACTCAGAATGGTCCCCTGAGAAACTTATATGTTAAACACAGACCGTGCATGGAACAAGGAACTCTTCTTGGAAAATTAAATCCACTATAGTCCGAATAAGTAATGGTAAATGACAAATACCATAGTTTTTCTTTTTCATGATGCAAGCCCGACGTGGGCTATATATGTATATATATATGTATATATATATATATATATATATATATATATATGGGTGTGTGTGTGTGTGTGTGTGTGTACATCTTGTGTTGGTTTTAAAGTAAATAAAACCCAATTATCAAAAGCTTCATAAAATTCTTAATCAAAATTGAACTTTAAATCGGGACAATTTATTTTAGTTTAAATTAAAATACATTATTATTATTATTATTATTATTATTATTATTATTATTACTGATCGATAGTTTGAAACATGTGCTAGCAGCAATGTATACAATAAAATAAATTATTAATTGATAATTCACTGGGGAACACAACTTTTGGTGACTTAGATGTTAGACCTGTTTCTGGATATATTGAGGTCGCTGATTCTAAAAATGACATTAGTTTTTCTCCATCAGCTCTGCTTATCAAGATATGATATATATCTATATATATTTCTATATAATGTATATAATATTATATAATTGCTGACTGGCAATCACTGTTGTTGTCAATTGAATACAAAAGTATGATGAATGTCAGCAAAAATAGTGTATTAACATCAAACAAGCATAAGGTACGAGAAATATTTCTTAAATTCAAACAAGCTTGAGACACGAACGGCAAAAAAAGTTCTTTCAATGAGACATCTCACATAAACCGCGTTTCTGAGATTTCTTGCGATGAGATGTGCCAGGACATTCGCGTTGGATGCTCCAGCAGTAATCTGCCATCATGTGAGTATCCCATCGTCCGCGGTACCGTTCTTCCATGGTCCTTAGTTCTTGGTGAAATCGTTCACCCTGTTCCTCGCTTAGATCACCGAGGTTATCTGGGAAACGATCCAAATGACTGTGGAGGTAATGCAGTTTGATGCTCATTTTACAGCCAAGTTTACAAAAAGAAGAGAGCATATTCTCCACTAGTTCACCGTAGTTATCGGCCTTATAGTTCCCAAGGAAATTCTTCACAACCATACTAAACGATGACCACGCACGTGCCTCACTGTTGTCCATTGAATCTTGGAAACGCGGGTCTTTCATGAGTTCCCGGATTTGCGGTCCATCGAAAATACCTGCCTTCAGCTTTTCCATGCTCAGCGCAGGAAATTTTCTACATATGTAGCCAAAACACGTCCCATCTCTGTTCAAAGCCTTTATAAATTGTTTCATCAAACCTAGTTTGATGTGCAGTGGTGACAATATGATCCTTTCTCTGTCAACCAAAGCTTCTTTGATGATATTTTTTTCTCCAACCACCATGTTTTCTCTCAGAGGCCACTGTCTTCTCACCCAGTGTTCATCTTTAGCTCTACTGTCCCAGAGACATATAAAGCACGGGTACTTGGTGTACCCGCTCTGCTGGCCCAGGAGAAAATTCACCATCTTCAGATCCACACAGATCACCCATTGGTGGTCTCGGTATGATATCTTTTCCAGGACTAGGGCGACTGTCCCGTGCTCTTCTCTCATACCGACTGAGTGATCAATTGGGATTGATCTGTATCTGTTGCCGTTGTGTAGAAGAACACATTTTAGGCTCCGTTTGGAGCTATCTATGAATAACCGCCATTCACTTGGTGTGTATTCCGATATGCCCATTTTCATCAGCAATCCGCGCACATTGTTGCAGAAAACTAAATCGTTCTCTTTTGAGAAGAAGGGCAGTAAATCCTTTTCTCTGTCGCGATATAACGTGATTTTGTTTCCCGGCAGCAGTAAATTTTTTTCTCCCAGCCTGGAAGCTAACAATTCAGACGATTTCTTCGAAAGACTTAAGTCCCTTATGAGGTCGTTTAATTCGTGTTGACTAAAACCTGCAACTGATGACGGTCCTTCGAAATCACTGTCATTTTGCCCACATATGCTTTCTTTGTCAGTAGCAGATTCATCATCTTCTTGAGGGAGCTCTGGAAGATGGCTGAATGATGGGACAGGTATCTCATCTGAATGTGAAACAGGCCGTCTAGCTGAGTCTATGTCAGGATACGTCCATTTACTCCGGTTACGTCGATTGATGCCCTTTATATTCACCAAACAAAAGTAACAGTCATCACTGTGGTTTCTCTGTTCTCTCCATACCATTGGTATACCAAATTTCAGGCACCTCCTCTTTCCGTTGGTCCATTGCCGCAGATGCTCCGTACACGTTTTACACACAACATGAGGAGCCCATGGCTTATCTTGGTCCCCTAGTTGTACTTTGAAATAGGCAAAATAAGCTTTTTTCACAAAATCAGTAATAGTTTTTCTCTGTTCAATGAACGTGTACTCTCCGCAGATAAAACAAAACACATCTGGATGATTTAAACACTTTCTTCGTGATGAAGCCATGTCAACACCTGTAACAGGAAAGAATTCACGTTAGTACATGTACAATACACATGCAAAACAGCAACATCAGCAAAATCATAGCTACAATTTAATTATACAGATGCATTTAGATTTACGAGCAACTCATAATACCGTTCCAGAAGGGGAATAAAGTAGGTAATGACGTATGCAATATCTCAAAAAGTAGAGCTGCTAGAACAAAATGGATGATATTTTCTGAATCAGTGGCATGAAAATATCCACAATAAGGTCTAAAATCTCAGGCACCAAGAAAAAAAAATTTTTTTTGTTCCCCAGTGTAATAATTGAAGATTCTCTTTCGCGTAATAATAGGGGAATTTATGTACGTTTGTGTGCGCTTCTTGGATGCCCAAACGGTGTGTGTAAACGGGTGATGACGGAGGGAGTTGGCGACCTATGAACGTGCATATAGTTGTGTGTGTGTGTGTGTGTGTAATAATAATAGGGGAATCTATGTGCGTTTGTGTGCGCTTCTTGTACTAATTAGTAATTTTTCAGAATTTTTTAGATGAACTTTTTTCCGGAAAAATACATATATAGGCTTTCCTTTGGTTAACCTTTCGTTAGCTTCCACCCAAATTGTTCATTCTGACGAAGGTCAAGCTTTACACTCCACCTTAGACCTACAGTTTAACGGGGAACCTGGACCACCACCAGCCCAGCGTCTTAACCACTAGGCTGCCCAGGGTACCCTTTTATCTACCAACCAATTGTATGGAAGGATGAACGTTTGCTGCGCGCTGGCTGCCGTCACCGGGTCTTGAACCCAGTGCATATAATCTGTGAACGTGCATATAGTTGTGTGTGTAATAATAGGGGCTTTATGAGCGTATAGTCGGGGAGTGTATGTGCGTTTGTGTGCGTTTCTTGGGTGTTCAGGCGATGTATACACTGTGCCAACTGGCTGATAATGCCTGGAGGCACTGGCTTCTACGTCAACTGGCGGATTTCGAGTTCTAAGTCAGGTGTTGGGGTATAATCAGTCATTGAGCTTCCATCTCTCGTGGAAGCTGGATGGTCTCTTCCTCTCTCTCCTCCTCTTCTCTCTCTCTTAGGTTAGGTATACCCCTTTGGGGGGTGAGGCCGTACCAACTTCTCCCCCAAAGAGGTCAGGTGGACTCCCCCGGCTTGCTGGGGGAGTTCCCCTCCCCCTTTTTTTTTTGCACCCTGGGTTTGGCACTGGGGGGTATTGCAACAAGGGGGAGGGGGTTGGCACTGCGGTTGGCACTGGCACTCATTACAATATTGTATCATTGCATTAACATTTTGCGGTCATACTACTCACCTCTGACAGTCACATCCTTTTCTATCAGGAAGTGATGAATCCACTACAGTCACAATCCTCCAGTACCCAGATCACTTTAGCCCCTAACTTTGGGACAAGAACCACATGATTGACCACATCAAATATTTTGGATAAATCAAATAAAATAGTCAGCAATATAAGTGCCATCAAGCTACTGTTATTTCATCATTTACTTCCACACAATAATACATGCTATGCTATATACCCTCATTACAGAACTATCAAAGTTACCTCCAATCCTTAAAATTAAGCGAATAGAGCGTATCCCCCACCTCCCCCACCTCAGACCTACAACCAACCCAATATTACAACACCGCACCTCAGACATACATCCAACCCAATATCACATCTGTAACATAATTATCAATTTTAGTGACCACCAAAATAAAAAAAATAAAAAATCATACATCAATATATATATATATATATATACACATACACACACTATATATATATATATATATATATATATATATATATATACACACATACACACACTGTGTGTATATATGTATATATATATATATATATATATATATATATATATATATATATATATATATGTGTGTGTGTATACCAAAGGGGATGACTTTATAACTAGGATGATTAGGCCATACTTTTGTGCCATCTTCAAGTTTAGGTATTTTACTGCCTACTAATTGCTCTAATATTTTGTTCCTAATTTATAACCGAGTCCAATACACCACTAGCTCTTAATTTTTATTTGTCAGTTTAGGCTCCTGCCCCATCTGCTTCAAGTTAGTTTAAATTGATTCACATGTTTCAACAAAAACTTTTAACAGCCTTTCACCAAACCTGTTAATATATATATATATATATATATATATATATATAATGTGTAATTTTCACAATGAAGGAAAGGTATAAAGCATGCCAAAAGGCTCGCATATCACAAATGATGCGCGCACTACAAGAGATAAAAGTATTTTAGCATTTATATGCACCCAATTCTGTAACTCCAGCCTATAATTCACTTTTTCTTATCATTAAGCCCTCTTTTTTCCCAACACCCCTTATAAGAAAAGATCCTCATATCATCACCTCATTCAATAAATTAGCTCATTAATAAGGATGGCAAGTCAAGTGTTAATAAATAACTGTAGAAAAAATGAAATGATATGGTTTTTCAGTGAGGCTAGCTTCATTTAAATCTAAAAGTACTACCTTTAGATGCTAAAACATAGTTTTTCTCACCTTCCACTGATGGAGAGCTAAAGTTCAATTTCACTGAAAGAAAAACAAATTTTTCATTTATATTAAGAGGAAGTCCCCCAAAATGAAAAAAAATTGTTCAGCTTTTTATTCATTGACCCTTACGTGTCTTTAGGCTCTTAAGTTTATATGATATCTTGTAATCAAGATTTTCGTAGAATTGGTCTAGCCTTGATTGGAGGCGAAAGTTTGAGTGAAGATTGCAGATTTATCAGAAGAAGAGATGACAACTGAGCCGTCGGAATGGAAAAGAGGAGGGAAAGAAGAAGTTGTTAGAGAGGTTCTTGCTGGGTACCAGAAAAAGGAAGAGGAATTAGAATTGGATAGGTTTTCATATTTAGAACAAATAAACTAGTTCAACGCCGAAATTATACCTCTTAACAATACTTTGCACTTTATTTGAGTTGTAGCTCGCCTCTAAGCACCGTTTAGAAAATTTTAGATAATTTCTAAATCTAAATACAAGATCTTTTTCTCAACTGAGATCCTCATAACTAAAGATTTTAGCTATTTCTGCCAAAATGGTAAACTCTGCATTTTGTAACACTGAATTCCATCAGGCCGTTTACTAATAAATGGAAACTAGGTTAATCTACCAACATCTTTTTGTTGGTTATAAGAAGCTTCTATGAAAATGAAAATGAAAATGAAAAGGTTTATTGGCAGACTATAGTCCATATGACAAATATTATTAATACAATGATAGTTCATATACTAAGGATAGAAATACATACAATTGATTAGAAATAATACTGTAATATCGAAGTTAAGTGGAGCTACAGACAGACTTTTCGTACCAAGAAGTCCATAGCTTAGAGGATAAATGGCTGGACTCATGGATAGCTTGGATGATCGGGTTGGTTGATTTTTTAATTCTTTGCATTTGACTGTGTTGAGCACGTCTTGTTACCTCCGGGAAGCTCGGGACATTGCGGGTAGCAAACATTTGCGAAGCTGAGCATCTCGGGGGTAATTTATGTAAGAGTCTAAAAGACCAGTTGTACAGCAAATTTAGGTTTCTGCCAGAACCTTTTTTATAATTCACCCAGGGTTGCTGACCGTATATATTACTGCAGAAAGTACGAAAGAGTGTGTCTTTAGCTTCACTTGTACAGAAACGAAAGTTCCTTATGGTCATATTCGCTTTAGCACACAGGCTTCGAGATTGTTTTCTTATATCCGAGTCATCACTCAAGGAGCTGGTAATAGTTTGACCCAAATACTTAAACTCTTGTACTTCCTCAATTACTTCACCATTCATTTTAAATCTTATATCAGCTGGCTGATTACAGCTTTTAGGATGAAATTGCATAACCTTAGTTTTTGTAACATTAAAAAGAATATCATGTTTCTGCAAATACACTTCGCAGACGTTTATTAACCGATCCAGACCTTTAACAGAGGAACTTATTAACACCATATCATCGGCATAAACTAAATTATTTATCCTTGGGCTATCTATACAACATCGCACTGTTGCCTCATTAAGTGAAGCAATTAATCCGTCAATATACACATTAAACAGCATAGGGGAGAGCAAGGAGCATTGTCTCACCCCGCAAGAGGAGCCAAAACACTCAGATAGTACATTGCCCCACCTGACAGTGAAAGATTGGTTGGAATACCAAAATTTCAATAAATTTAATATGTACATGGGAACCTTCCTGTCTTCTAGTTTTGCAAATAAAATATTGTGGTTCACTCTATCATATGCCTTACTTATATCAAGGAAACAGCTATAAATAGTTCAATTACTGTCAATGTATTTAGATATTGTTTCTTTAAGTATATAGATGCACAGGTCAGTTGAGTGGGACCTTTTAAAACCAAATTGATTGGGAGATGTCCATAGGAAATCATTTAATCGGAGTAACAAGAGTTTTTCTAGTAGTTTCGAGAAGCAGGAAGCGACAGCAATAGGCCTGTAATTATTGCTGGACAGAATGTCTCCGTACTTATTTTTGACCAGGGGCAAGATATATACCCTCATGAACTCTGCAGGGATATAGCTATGAGCAAGCATGGCTGATAGGAGCAATGATATATGCAGACATACTACGTCATTTGCATATTTTAGGTGCTCATTCGATAAGTCATATACCCTTGACGCAGAACCAGTCTTTAACTCTTTAATTAACCTCTTTACTTCAGAAAATGATATAAAAGTATTTTCCCTTGTCCCTCCCACAATCGTTTCGCTGCCATATATCTTAAGATTATCCCTACTCACACTGTTAAGAATGTTAGAGTAGTGGTTTTTCCACAGCTTTGCAATTTCATCCTCCCCCGACACCCCATTGATTGTCGGAGGGAGGACATTTTTGACACCCGTTTGATTCTTAACAAATTTCCAAAATTTGTTATTATCGTTATTTATGCGAGCTTCACAGGCTTTTGATGCTCGAATAGACTCTTCTTCCTGTTTACATCGCCTTTTGGCCGCCTTATACTGACCCTGACTTCTACACATATTTATGTATACTGGTCCTCATCTGGGTCTACCATGAAAGCACCACAAATCATAGGCGTCTTTCGATTCCCTCTTCAGGGGGGCAATAAAATCATCCCATCCAGGAATAATCTTAGTATGATAGTTGTAAGATTTAATCAGGGGGCTTCCTGCTTCTCTTAACAAGGATATTATCTTACTACAATACCTATCTATGAGTTTACAGTGAGAATCATTTGAGCAAGGATTATTACAGGCAAGGTGCAAAATTTCTAAATTATTAAAGAGGTGACTTGTTCTGTCTTTGTATCCTATTTTCTGCTGCATATTAACATTATCCTTTCTATATTTGTAACTGGGTTGACTAGACCACACTTTTTGCATCATCACCAAATTTATGTATTTTACAGCTCTAAATCACTTAGCTATAAAATAAAAAGTATTGAAACTAAATGACGAATCCTGTGACACCCAACTTTTCACATTTTGCCATCCAGACTTATGAGCATCTGAAATTATTCTGTCCTGCAACCATTTCTAACTAACTTATAACTGACACCAATAGCTTTTAACTTTATTTCTCAGTTTAGTACTTATGTTGACAATCAACAGATCAAGCAAATAATGTTTAAATAGGTCTCAGCTAATAAAAAATGAAATTCTTCTTTGGAACTTTATAGCTATTTCTAACTAAACTTATTTCATTATACCTTTTGCCCATCCTATTCAGGCCGTTTAACTTGTTTCTTAACTGGCTGTATTTAGATGAATCGGCTAGACTATTACTACTTTTATACTCGATTAATGTTTTTTTTATTTTGGATCACCTGAAGATCAGGGCCCCCAGCCTTCGTTAGTTAGCCTTATAAGGCTAACTAAAGAAAAAATTACGATTTAACCTAACTAATCGTTAGGTCAACTGTACGCCCATGACGATTTGTTAGGTCGAGTCGTGATATTTTCGTTAGTTAGCCTTATAAAGCTAAATAAAGAAGGCTGGGGCCCCAGATCTTCGGGTGATCCTTTATTTTTTTCTTCATCTTACCTATGTATTTCCCTGTACGAAAACAAAGGTTTCCTTCCAGCATCTTGCCAATTACTGAAATAATTAAATTAACAGAAATATTCTGTGAGGGATTTTATACCTATTACTTATTTCATTTAATCTTTCAATGTATTTTTCTTTTTTCTTTTTTCTTAGTGCCAGCCATCAATTGAATAGTATGCTTTCCTATTTTCGGATCACCTAAAGATTAGGGCCCCAGCCTTCTTTAGTTAGCCTTATAAGACTAACTTACGAAAGTATCCTGACTTAACCTGACCACTCGTCAAGGGCGTACAGTTGACCTAACGATTGGTTAGGTTAAGTCGTGATATTTTCGTTAGTTAGCCTTCAGGTGATCTCCATTTTCAAATAAACCTACTATCATCTGTGTTCTATAGCATGTACAATAGGGTTATGACATTTTTATAACCTCATGTTCCTGTATCATAAATCGATGAACTTTTGCCCCCTGACAATGAAAATAACAGTTTTTTCGATATATTTTGAAAAAACTCACCCCAAAATAAAAAATAAAAAAATAATAAAATAGTAAATAGAAATTTGCATGTTTATTTCACAATTATTATACATAAACATATATTATATTATACAACATTATACCTATACAATACATATTAATTATACAACATTATACCTATACAATACATATTAATTATACAAATACAATATTATACATTTATTCTATTATTGTTTCAATTGTTTTACTTATTGCTTAAAATAAACCTGTGATTAAAGTTGTCTTTATTTTTACAGTTTACGTAAAGTTCTTGCATCACCTTAATGGCACGTTCCGCACATTGGTTGCTCCTTGGTATAGCTATTGCAGATGGGTCTCTGTTCCAGTGATTTTCCAGAGTATTTAGTGCTTTTCGGTATTGTTGCAAGATATTGGACAATTTATGATAATCATCTTTCTTATACATCTGATTGCTGAACCAATAGTCTGCCCAGTCGTAGGAAATAAATCTGCAAATCTTATGCAGAGATTCTCTTCGTGTTGGTAGAAGTATATAGGTTAGGACTGCTAATATTGCTCTTGAATTCCATCTGGCGTTGCTGATGTTTGGTATTTTTCGAAAATGTACCTTTGGAAATCTGCCATTTTCTTCAAGAAACCGAAAAACACGTGTTAGATGAAACAGAAACTTCATGTCATCACGCCATCCTGAACTTTCACAAATCTCTTCCTCGCCATTTTCAAAATTTGCTTTAAGTTCGTCATATTTCTTCATGATGTCTGAAACAAAAGGGTAATCAATGTTTGGTGATGTTTTATTACCTCCAAGTTCGTCATCCATCACCACACGAAGTATTCGGTCCAGTACGTGATGCTGGCAGCCAATGAGTTGTGGCTTATCAAGCCCCTTTTCTGCAAACAATCTTTGTAGTCTGACTATAACTCCATTCAATTTTCCTGTATTGACACTTGTTGTATCTGCTACCATCATTTTTATGCTGCTCCATAAGTTATGCTCATCCAGAAGAGCCCGTATTCCATCAGAGATAGTTTCAGCTTTGCCATTTGCCAAACACGACACACCTAACTTGACTTCTCTGTTTTCATTTTTCAGAACAACCACCTGATATTCCTTAGCATCAATATGTTTACCATCAAAATGCAATGACCAATCTTCTAGTTGCAGCGTTTCTTTCATTTCTTCTTTCAGTCGAACTGCTTCTCTGAACGTTGATTTGTAAATACCTGATTGAGATGGTGTTGGTATATTGATTCTTTCATTTGACAGCTGCTGTTTGCAGACTTTTGCAGCTTTGCTTGTTGATAATTTTGAAGATATTACTGAATTGGTTGCAATTGCAGTTTTGCTATAATGTCTACGCATTGGCTTTCTTGCGGAAGATTCACAGTCATCTTCATGGTCACTAGGTTCTGTTTCACTCGTTATTGCATCACTATCTAACACATCGATGGACTCGATGGCAGAAGAATTGGATGCCACGCAAGTACTGGAGGTTTTCCTTATTCGTTTTGATGGATGGATAGTTTCTTTGCCTGCTAGTTTCTCAGTCACATATCCCACTTCACCTTTGTTCTCCTTTTGCAGATCGTAAAACTTTTTGTCCTCACTGCATAGCCATTGTCCATCTAATTTTGTGATATCAAATAGTTCATCCAGTATTGAATACTTGCCACGCCGTACACATTCATCATATGTCTTCAAGACTTTCTCGATCTTGCTTTGAACAACTTGATTAGACACATGTGGGAAATTAAATTTATCCCATAATTGAATGACTTCATTACAAATCACCTTTGCCCGGTCTTTTCTACTTTTTACATTGTTGCCTAGAAACAGGTATCTTCCAGCAATATGTATTTGGAGAGGCAAGCGGCTTCGTTCGAAAAGAAGTGACATTTCTGATGAGACGTTTCTTCTTTTGTGTGAGTTCTGAAACTGCACCAGATTCTTCGTCCAAGTTTCTTTGCCCTTTTCGCATTCAATAGCACTTCTCTTATGCGACATTGTAAGATAGATAACCTGAGATAAATAAATTCACTTGGAACAAGTACTTTCCGTTAATGATAAATTGTACGTGATATGTGTTCTGTTCACCAGCACTGTCTGAGGAGCGAATGCGCGAGACCCTCATCCGGCAACACTTATATAGAGGCCAGAGAGGGCGTGGCTTAAGGCAAACACGTGTATTTCTGGAATATTCCGGAATATTCAAGAAAATACTAGGTAACCAATCTAGAATGGTGCAATGCAGCTGTCTCGAATATACTAATATACTATATTTGCTTTCGGGGTGACATTTTTTTTTAATTCTGAAGAATTAGGCCCTTTTTTATTGTTTTCAAGCAAACGTTCATCGATTATGATACAGGAAACAATATTTATGACAAAAAAATAAAAAGTCATAACCCTAATGTACAAGCTAGCCGACACTATGAGAAATAATTTTATAGGTTTAAAGCGGAGTTGGAAAAGTTTTAATGTCCTCCCTTTCGATTATGAAAACAAATCTTTTCGCCCTTTATGACCTTACACACATACGAGTATTTAAGATTTTGTACAGAGATTGCACATTTCAAACATTATTATTATTATCATTATTATTATTATTATTATCATTATTATCATTATTATTATTATTATCATTATTAGCATTATCATTATCATCATCATTATTATTATTTTCATCGTTATTATTATCATCATTATTTTTATCATTATTATTATTATTATCATTACTATCCTTCCTCCATAGAAACAGAACTTATTACATTTCTTATGATCAATGTGAAAGCAACCTAACCTATTGAGCTTAAGTGTGTAATAGTGTGGCTAGTGTGTAATAAAAAAGTTTACCGAATCAGACTCTAAGGGGCCATTCAAAAATTAGGTAACGCTACTTTTGCTAAAACTTGACACCCCAGATCCCCCAGAACGTCGTTCTCTAACGCTAGACCTGACACCCCCTAAGATGTTATGTAACACTTCCACCACCACACACCCCACACGTTATGAAACGTTACAGGGGGGGTGGGGGTGTCAGATTTTAGCAAAAATAGCGTTACGTAATTTTTGAACGGCGCCTAATAAGAGCAGTTACATTTACTCGTAAATTGTGCAAACACGAAAGCATTTTGAACAGATGCCTCACAACTGAAGAAATATTTCCATAGATTTGAAAATTTGGTCTCACAGATCAACTTTTACCATATATAGTTATATCTCTGCTGACTGCATTGGTCTGAATTTAGAATTTACATCATACCACTCTATAAAATTTATAATCTTTCTGTCAAATCTGGGTGTCGGTATTATTGCAGTTTCGGCCCCAATCGGTTCTCGGCAATTTTGATGTGTTGTTTAGCTATATCTCTTCATTTTGGACAACTTTTTCTAATACCACTTCCGTCGCAAATGGATAATAACGGAGATAATAAATATAATAATTTTTGGTCCGCCATATTGTCTCATTTCGGTCCGCAATATTGTCTCAGTCGAGCCATGGCTACAGTGTGTGAAGGTTGTGCTTTTACTCCGTTTGAAGTGATTCATAAATTTTTTAAGAACAACATTGACTCGCTCGGTTTCTTTCGTTCTCACGGTGTTCTGGCCTCCTCCGTTCACTGCCCCAGTGTAATTCTCCGTGTACCTATCGTGAAGATAGACATCAGTGGCGCTGCGGGAGGTCGCACGTTATTCCTAAAACGAAGAAACGCAGGTGGTGCAATTTCTGTACGAGTGATTACAAAGGGACGTTTTTGGAGGGCACCCACGTAGAACCTTGGAAACTGCTATTATTTATTAATCAATGGCTACAGAAACAATGGAACCATCAGACAGTGTTTCGTAACCTAAAATTTTCTCGTCACACTAGTGTGGACTGGGTCAGCTTTTGTAGCGAGGTGACGGAAAACTGGTTTACCAATCAAGGGCCTATTGGCGGCCAAGACGTTGTTGTTGAAATAGACGAAACACTGATTGTGCGTAGAAAATACCAACGTGGACGTTTGCTCAATCAAACGTGGCTCTTCGGTGGCATTGAGCGGGTTTCCAAGAAACAGTTTGTGGTTCCGCTTCTGAAGCCGCTCAGTCAGAAATGGGATCGAGCTACAGGGTCCGCCCAGGGTCCATTATATAGTGATGGGTGGGTGGCCTATTTTACCCTGAAAGACGAGGGCTACGTTCACCACATGGTGAACCATTCGGAAAACTTTGTGAGCCCTAACTACATTGAATGTCATATGCAAAACATTGAGCGGTTGTGGAGAGATCTAAAAGAGTGGCTTAGGCGCCCTGGAATACGGTCGCGGTATTTACGCCAGTATTTAGGAAGATATTTGTTCATCAAGCAGGCTGGCAAAAGTGAACTTCATACCTTCCTACTAGAGGCAGCAAAACTGTACCCTCCACAATCAGGACGAGTTACCCCTGCCTTTCCACGTGTCTCTAGCCCGCACGAGGACGGCGAGTTCCTGCTCCTCAACCCGTCACTTCTCATTAAGGTAAGGTAAGGTAAGGTAAGGTTAGGTTAGGTTAGGTTAGAGTGGATTGAGTTGGGTTGGGTTATGAAACTTGACATCCATTTACATCGCAAATCACTCGTTTTTGGCTTTTGATGTTGGTGGGGGTATCCTAAAAACGAGTGATTTGGACGGAAAAGGATGCCAAATTCGAATGAATCGCATCAAAAAACATAGGAAAAACATAAGTTTCATGTTCAAAACGAATTGGGGCCGAAACTGCAAATTTACCTGGGTGTCAAATATAAAATATTTTAAAGATTTCTAGATCTGTAGAACATAAAATGCACAAATTTTCCTCTGGACTGAACTTTAAAATCATTCACCCATGAAGTTTTTACTAAACAGGCTATAGGTATATATTCAAATTGAATATACCCAAACAATGAGCAAGCCTGAATTTAAAAACACATATTTAAATAAATAATGAAAATAGAAACTTGCTCTCTATTCATAACTTGAACTAAGTAGTTATTAACAAATAACGGATCTAATTGCAGTATAGGATGAATGTTCCGAAGAATTTAAAAAGCTTAAGGTAAGTTGCACCTCAACACCAGTACTCAACTTGTAAGACAGAGTTAATGACTTTTGCAAGATGGAGTTGGCACTGTAGACAGCTATTTATACCCAACCGACCTTCCAGTTTGTGTTAGGTCCATAATTTTGTTGCTGTCAGTCCTTTTAACATTTTATTTGAGTTATTCCTAAACTCTAAGCATTGTTTAAACCCATTCTAACCACAATGACAAGTTCACTTTACTTATCGACATTCACTTTCCATTTTTTCATGCATCTTATAACTAAAGTTTTCACTTATTTCTACCAAAACACCATGCAATTTTTTAAAACAATGAATTCCATCTGCCATTTACTCGTCTCCAAGGAGTAACTAGCCAAAACTATGAAAATCATTTTGCAGTTTATATGAAATTGCTATACTTAATGTAAAAACAGAGCTGGAAAATTTAAGTTGAAAAAAAATTTCAGAAGAAATTAAGCATTGGTACAGAGAAATAAAAGGTTGATAATTTCATAAAATAGAAGTTTACAAATAGACTTTTACCCTCAAGTGATGAAATTAATCCAGTCATACTGGAAAAACATGAGGACTTAATGACAAGAAAAAGTGAATTATAGGCTGGAGTTACAGAATTGGGTGCATATACTGTAAATGCTAAGATACTTTCATCTTTTGTAGTGCGGCCATCATTTGTGACGTGAGCCTTTTGGCATGCTTTATACCTTTCCTTTATTGTGAAAATAAAGGATATATATATACATATATATATATATACAGGCCCGGATTTAGCTATAGGCGAACTAGGCGATCGCCCTAGGGCCTCGCGCCAAAGCCGTTTTGCGCGTTCTGTTCTGATATTTCTTGATCCGAATTGTTTCAGTTTTATGAGAGAAAGATACAAAAAAGGCGGAGCTTGTGATGTCATTGAAACCATTGCTTCGTTATCGGCGTGGACCGTGAAATTCGCCTTCTTTCGTTTCGTGTTTTCATTGAGGAAAGCTGTGTTATATGCCACCTTTCATTACACTTATATTTTGTTTACAAGGATTATCTTAGCGGTTATATATTTTATGTAGCATTGCATTTCTTCGGTCCTCAGTGATCTTAGGCTTGTTGTATATATTTATATTCCCTTTGAAGTGACCTTTTTATTATTACAATTATTATAATAAGCATTACTTAAATGTATTAATGAAGATACATTTAGGTGTCTGTCTGCATCCCGCAATTGCCTATAGTCTAATCTTTTGCCACTTTTTATTAATTCTTTTATGTTAGCACCCTTATCGTCTTCATTATGGCATCTCGAGATCGCGACCGTGGTAGAAAACATGATTCAGGAGCATCCAAGCGTAAAAAACGTTATGCGGCGGAAAAATCATTAAATGCTCTTAAAGGATCTTTGAATAAATACTTCAAGAAAGATGAATATGCAGGGTATATAGTATATCCGTCGAAAATGAAAATTCTGATAAGGAAAAGGATTGTGATGAACTTCCTAATGAAAATGTTAACAAGGAAAAGGATTGTGATGAACTTCCTAATGAAAATGTTAACAAGGAAAAGGATTGTGATGAACTTCCTAATGAAAATGTTAACAAAGAAAAGGATTGTGATGAACTTCCTAATGAAAATGTTAACAAAGAAAAGGATTGTGATGAACTTCAAACCGAAAATGAAAATCCAATAACAGAGCCAACAGAAAATAGGCCTATGGATAGTGAGCCCATGTCTCACTCATTCTCATTAATTTCAGATGATATTGGAGACTGGTCTTTACTTATCAGCCAAAGTAGCCTACATTGTATCATTCGGAATTGACCGTTTCGAGTAATAAAAGATAATGAAGCTTATCCAATTGACAACCAAAAGAGGCATTTCAGTTCAGTATATTATAAACGTATTTTAAACAATAGTGAGACGTATGACAGACGGTCGTTAGTTTATTCTGAAAAGCAAAACAAAGCATACTGTTTCGCCTGTTATCTATTCTCAAAGGGTGGTGTTAGGACTTCTCTCAGCTATGGCGGTTGTTCAGACTGGAAAAACTTTAACTCAATTTTATGTTCCCATGAAAATAACGGGTGCGGCAAAAATAACGCCCTTTTTAGTTTATTCTCTTTTATTGAAGGAAATAAATCAATTACAGCATTTTAAGAGAAATAATAAGGTTTTTAAGAAAAATACAGCATTTTAAGAAAAATAATAAGTACTTTCTCAGTAAAAACTAAAAAATAACTGGAATTTAATTAATTTTGTGGTTGGTTATACTGTATAAAACTATAAAGATACAATTATTAAAAGGGCGTTACTTTTGCCGCACCCGGTTATTATAGTATATTTCATAAAAAATGCATGATGGAATGGTTGGATTTTGAAATACGAGTCACTACTAACAATACATTAGATAAAATTGCTTTAAATGAGATTGAAAAAGAGAAGCAAAGATGGAAAGGTGTTTTAGAAAGATTACTTGCAATAATTAAATATTTAGCATCTCATAATATTGCTTTTCTTGGTACGCATGAAGAGATAATAAGTGAAGATATAAATAAATGCGGTAATTTCCTTGGGTTTGTTAAATTATTAGCTAAATTTGATCCAGTTATGCAAGAACATTTAAATTTAGTGATAAGAAAGGAAATAAAGAATCATTATTTGAGTAAGCCCATTCAGAATGAATTAATGGATTTGATGGCAGATTGCGTAAAACGAAAGATATTAAAGGAGGTGAAAAACGCTAAATATTTCGCATTTATTTTAGATTGTACACGTGATAATAGCCATATCGAGCAGATGACTATGATATTGCGATATGTTAACTGTAGCAGCGGAGAAATTGAAGAACATTTTATTACTTTCTTACCTGTATTGTCAACGACAGGAGCAGATCTATGCGAAATAATTTTAAAAGAAATACAAAAGCTTGGC
The DNA here is from genome assembly GCA_023014485.1 of Bathynomus jamesi. NCBI lineage: Eukaryota > Metazoa > Arthropoda > Malacostraca > Isopoda > Cirolanidae > Bathynomus > Bathynomus jamesi. Next base: position 293,730 of record JAJOZX010000406.1, read on the forward strand.
TTGGATATTCAAAACTGTCGGGGTCAAGGGTATGACAACGGTGCTAATATACGGGGTGAAAAAAGTGGATTGAAAACGAGAATACTAGAAATAAATCCAAAAGCTTTTTTCACTCCTTGTGGATGCCACAGCTGGAATTTGACTTTATTAGACACCGCTTCATCTTGTAGAAGAGCAGAAATATTTTTCGGACTGATTCAAAGGATTTATACCACGTTCTCAACATCACCAAAGCGATGGCATTTACTAAAAGATAAAACCAATATTACGCTGAAGCCTCTTTCCGAAACTAGATGGGAATCACGCATAGATAGTGTAAAGGCTGCTCGTTTTCAGCTGAAAGAGACTTACAAATGCTGGGTTTGAGTCTGTACTTGAAACAGCCAATAATTTAGCGGACAGTTTAGATGTAGAAAAACAATTCAAGAAATGTCGCTTTCGGACTGCAAAGAGAAGACAAGATCATGAAAAGGAAAACGAAAATTACAATAATCAAATAGAATTATTTAAAGAAAATTATTTCAATGTTATCGTTGAAAAAATTCATGCAAGTACCATCAGTCGATTTAAAGCTCTTAAACAATATGAAGAAAATTTTGGATTCCTGTATGATATATCGGGCCTCAAAAACATTACTGATGAAAAGCTTTTGATATACTGTAAGAATCTCATGGTTCAGCTTAGGTTTCATGATTCAAGTGATATTAATGATTTAGAACTCTATGAAGAACTTAAAGTACTTTGCAGGTTTATACCTGAGAAAACAGATCTCGGAAATGCCCTTGTTTATATAGTGCAAAAACAACTGAGATTTATCCTAATGATTATGTTGCACTTCGAATAGTATTAACCATCCCAGTTACTGTTGCTTCGGCTGAAAGAAGTTTCTCGCGTCTCAAACTTATTAAAACATATTTGCGTTCCACCATGTCTCAAGCGAGATTGCACTCATTAGTTATGTTATCAATAGAAAACGATATAACAAATTCATTAGATTATTCTCAATTAATTGAAGAGTTTAGCTCGAAGAGAAGTAGAAAAGCATTGCTGTAATATTCAAGGAGCATCTGAACCAAATATTAAAGCATTAATATTTAGCCTGATAAGTCAATCGCTCACTATTATAAAAAATGAAATATCAACATCTCTCATACATCACATATGAAAAACGTTTGTATACTATGGAAAGTCATTACCTATAATATTATATAAATCTTAGAAATCATTGTCTTATATTTTCGATACAAATCTTGATTCATATTATAATTTATACTTATTTGTATGGTTTATTTATATTTCTTATACAATTTCCATGCGTGATTATTTTGGTTTGGTTTAATTTTTAAGTGCTGGCATAGTTCTGTCTATGCGGGATTCTAATATTGCTGGTATAGTACCGATAGTTAAGTCCATATTTTCATATATATAGGCCTAGGGCCTCGCAATTTCTAGATCTGCCTAGGGCCTCGCAACTTCTAGATCCGGCCCTGTATATATATATATATATATGCATATAACTGCAATGACCGCGCAGTATATAAATGAATAGAAACGACATAAGTGTTAAGGAACGTTTCTGCACACGAGGAGGAGAGATAACGAATAATGAAAAATGAGGCGAACCGCCCGGGAATCGAACCCAGGGCCTTCCAATTGCCGGTTGGACGCTCTACCATTATGCTACGGACCTCACTCAATCACAAATCGAAATTCTCCCACATAGGGCAGAAACCAATGCCATGAGAGGGCACCCTCGCAAATCGTGAATATGCGCATATAACTGCAATGACCGCGCAGTATATAAATGAATAGAAACGACATAAGTGTTAAGGAACGTTTCTGCACACGAGGAGGAGAGATAACGAATAATGAAAAATGAGGCGAACCGCCCGGGAATCGAACCCAGGGCCTTCCAATTGCCGGTTGGACGCTCTACCATTATGCTACGGACCTCACTCAATCACAAATCGAAATTCTCCCACATAGGGCAGAAACCAATGCCATGAGAGGGCACCCTCGCAAATCGTGAATATGCGCATATAACTGCAATGACCGCGCAGTATATAAATGAATAGAAACGACATAAGTGTTAAGGAACGTTTCTGCACACGAGGAGGAGATAACGAATAATGAAAAATGAGGCGAACCGCCCGGGAATCGAACCCAGGGCCTTCCAATTGCCGGTTGGACGCTCTACCATTATGCTACGGACCTCACTCAATCACAAATCGAAATTCTCCCACATAGGGCAGAAACCAATGCCATGAGAGGGCACCCTCGCAAATCGTGAATATGCGCATATAACTGCAATGACCGCGCAGTATATAAATGAATAGAAACGACATAAGTGTTAAGGAACGTTTCTGCACACGAGGAGGAGAGATAACGAATAATGAAAAATGAGGCGAACCGCCCGGGAATCGAACCCAGGGCCTTCCAATTGCCGGTTGGACGCTCTACCATTATGCTACGGACCTCACTCAATCACAAATCGAAATTCTCCCACATAGGGCAGAAACCAATGCCATGAGAGGGCACCCTCGCAAATCGTGAATATGCGCATATAACGTTCCTTAACACTTATGTCGTTTCTATTCATTTATATACTGCGCGGTCATTGCAGTTATATGCGCATATTCACGATTTGCGAGGGTGCCCTCTCATGGCATTGGTTTCTGCCCTATGTGGGAGAATTTCGATTTGTGATTGAGTGAGGTCCGTAGCATAATGGTAGAGCGTCCAACCGGCAATTGGAAGGCCCTGGGTTCGATTCCCGGGCGGTTCGCCTCATTTTTCATTATTCGTTATCGCTCCTCCTCGTGTGCAGAAACGTTCCTTAACACTTATGTCGTTTCTATTCATTTATATACTGCGCGGTCATTGCAGTTATATGCGCATATTCACGATTTGCGAGGGTGCCCTCTCATGGCATTGGTTTCTGCCCTATGTGGGAGAATTTCGATTTGTGATTGAGTGAGGTCCGTAGCATAATGGTAGAGCGTCCAACCGGCAATTGGAAGGCCCTGGGTTCGATTCCCGGGCGGTTCGCCTCATTTTTCATTATTCGTTATCTCTCCTCCTCGTGTGCAGAAACGTTCCTTAACACTTATGTCGTTTCTATTCATTTATATACTGCGCGGTCATTGCAGTTATATGCGCATATTCACGATTTGCGAGGGTGCCCTCTCATGGCATTGGTTTCTGCCCTATGTGGGAGAATTTCGATTTGTGATTGAGTGAGGTCCGTAGCATAATGGTAGAGCGTCCAACCGGCAATTGGAAGGCCCTGGGTTCGATTCCCGGACGGTTCGCCTCATTTTTCATTATTCGTTATCTCTCCTCCTCGTGTGCAGAAACGTTCCTTAACACTTATGTCGTTTCTATTCATTTATATACTGCGCGGTCATTGCAGTTATATGCGCATATTCACGATTTGCGAGGGTGCCCTCTCATGGCATTGGTTTCTGCCCTATGTGGGAGAATTTCGATTTGTGATTGAGTGAGGTCCGTAGCATAATGGTAGAGCGTCCAACCGGCAATTGGAAGGCCCTGGGTTCGATTCCCGGGCGGTTCGCCTCATTTTTCATTATTCGTTATCTCTCCTCCTCGTGTGCAGAAACGTTCCTTAACACTTATGTCGTTTCTATTCATTTATATACTGCGCGGTCATTGCAGTTATATGCGCATATTCACGATTTGCGAGGGTGCCCTCTCATGGCATTGGTTTCTGCCCTATGTGGGAGAATTTCGATTTGTGATTGAGTGAGGTCCGTAGCACAATGGTAGAGCGTCCAACCGGCAATTGGAAGGCCCTGGGTTCGATTCCCGGGCGGTTCGCCTCATTTTTCATTATTCGTTATCTCTCCTCCTCGTGTGCAGAAACGTTCCTTAACACTTATGTCGTTTCTATTCATTTATATACTGCGCGGTCATTGCAGTTATATGCGCATATTCACGATTTGCGAGGGTGCCCTCTCATGGCATTGGTTTCTGCCCTATGTGGGAGAATTTCGATTTGTGATTGAGTGAGGTCCGTAGCATAATGGTAGAGCGTCCAACCGGCAATTGGAAGGCCCTGGGTTCGATTCCCGGGCGGTTTGCCTCATTTTTCATTATTCGTTATCTCTCCTCCTCGTGTGCAGAAACGTTCCTTAACACTTATGTCGTTTCTATTCATATATATATATATATACAGGGTGAGTCAAAAGTAGCGCCCGATTTCTGTTTTTTCGGCTGTCAGATTCTTTCTGGGAAGTCATGTTGTTAATAATTGTCTTGCAGATTATTAATTTTCTTAGTTTATTTATTTTTGTTTTTGTTTTGCAGGTTATTGCTGAGAGTTTGGAAAGTTACTGAATTTGCACCAAATTGAACCATGAATTACCTTTCAATGAATCAACGCATTGCGGCCGTGAAACATTACTACAAATGTAATGAACAACCAACGATGGCGGCACGCCGTTTGGCACAAGAATTCGATATTAACCCACCCCAGGGAAGAAACATACGATTGATTGTCGAGAAATTTGAAGCAACAGGGTCGGTAGCCACTGCAAAGAAGTCCGGTCGTCCGAAAACGGCAACGAATGTAGCTAAGGCTGAAGAAGCCATCAGGAGACTGGAACAAAGTCCGCAAAAGTCAACTCGCCGTTTATCTTCAGAGTTGGAAGTGAGCCAATGAAGTGTTATCCGTATCCTTCACCAGAAAAAATGGAAACCTTACATTCCACGCTTACTGCATGCCCTTCATGAAGGAGATGACGACCGCCGTCTTCAATTTTGCGAAGAGTTCTTAGCTAAACTTGACGAAGAGGACACAATGCTAGACAACATCTGGTGGTCAGATGAGGCATGTTTTAAGCTTAACGGCACAATTAACAGACACAATTGTGTCTACTGGGCTGCGGAGAACCCAAGAGTGACAGTTGAGAAGGAGGTAAATTTACCTGGCGTGACAGTTTGGGCAGCCATATCTCCATTAGGGATAATTGGACCCTTTTTCTTTGAGGGATCTGTCACTGCAGAAATTTACCTGGATATGCTGCAAACCTTCTTTTGGCCCAGGGTACAAGATCAGGACTGTTATTTCCAGCAAGATGGAGCTCCACCTCATTATGGACGTCATGTTCGTCAGTGGCTTGATGAAAACTTTCCCGGAAAGTGGATCGGCCGCCGCGGTCCGATCGAGTGGCCGGCACGCTCCCCAGACCTTACACCTCCAGATTTCTTTTTTTGGGGGCTCATGAAAGACCTTGTTTATCGTGAAAAGCCTCGTACCATTCAGGAATTGAAGGCTCAAATCACTGCAAAGTTTGAGGAAATTGATATCGAACTCTGCAGGCGTGTGTGCCACTCTGTGCCTGCTCGGCTGCAATTGTGCATCGATCACGAGGGAGGGCACTTTGAAAATTGCAAGTAAAACAGCTTGGTACAGTTCCGTAATAATTTTCCCCCGAATAAATGGTTAGATAAACATGTCATTCATTTATTTCTACCTTCTTGTACACTGTAATACAAATGGCAAACAAACAATCAACTGACAGAAATCGGGCGCTACTTTTGACTCACCCTGTATATAATATATATATATATATATATTATATATATACAGGGCCGTTTCTAGCCATTAGGGGGCCCTAAACAGTATACCCATTTGAGGGCCCACCCCTCCATCCACCAACTCACGCCTTACTACATCACCTCAGCACACACATACAAAAAATAGCTGGTTAATAAAAAACAATTATGAAACAATTTTAATGAAACATTTATGTCCAAAACAACAAATATGTACTTTCAGAAGACAAACAGAAAAAACACTCTTCATGAAATTCCTGAAAATTAGCTTATACATTATTTACAATAAATGACAAAACTATGTATAAAAAATAATGCAATTATCGACTACCAAACAATTACTAACTCTACGATACAATCGTGTAATAGCTAACAGTTATACAGAACAGTTTGTATCTTCAAAATTTTTGCCTCCTAGATTTTTTCTGGGCGAAATCATCAATAACATCATCATATGAAATCTCCCTGCCAACGTCCTGGTTGATGCTTATGATGCCAAGGCCACTGAGGCGATCCTGCCCCATTGATGATCTGAGGTAGTTCTTGATTAGCTTCATCTTAGAGAAGCTCCTCTCGGCTGACGCTACTGTCACAGGTAGAGTGCAGGCAATTCTTAGTGCAACCCAGAGATTGGGGTATAGTTCCTCCAGTTGCTTCTGATGAATGAAGGAGAGAAGCTCCAATGCAGTCATGTTGTGTGAAGGTAAAGTCGGCAAGTTCTTAATTTCGAGGGCCAGTTCTCTTCCATCAATGTCAGAGTCAGCTCCAGAGCTCAGTATCTTAGAGAGCTTTTCACACTTGCAGGACAAGTCTTCCTTGTTCATTGTGGTGAAGTTTAGGAAACCCCAAATATGTCCCTCACATCATCTAATGTTTTGAATCTCTCATTTATTGACCCGATGGCACAATCCACCACCACATTGAAAAATTTGACTTCCAGCCTCTTTAAGGCTTCTCTAAATGGTTCGTCAGGAGCTTCGTAAGCAAAGTGCTTTTTTGTGGATCTGAGCCTCTTCTCCTTCAGCACAGCCTCCACATTCATTTCCTCACATATTTCCCTAGCTACGACTTGTGCTGCAACAAAACCTGTGTTTCTGTAGCTGGTGGGTGAGTCTTTTGTTTTTGTGAGGAGGTTGACTGCCACATCAAACTGCATTGTAGGAGACTGCAGAAGTTTGCTCACATGGTTAACTGCATGAAGAATGTCATACCATACTACTGTGCAAATCTGAAAGCGATAAGACCCTACCTCCTCTGCAAGTGCTTGTGCTTCAGTCCTAGTTATGGCATCTGTGGCATTGTTTCTGACTTCCAACAGGGCCTCTCTGATGTTGTGGCTCTGGTATCGCCAGCTCTCCCACCTGGTTTCACTCCAAGACTTGAGTGTCATGTTCACGTGCTTCTTTAGGATTGTCCATCTCTGTGTAGCTGCTGCAAAAAGGTTGTACAATTTTTGTACGTTGCCAAAGAAGCTGATGGCATCTGTGGAAGCTTTAGCTGCATCAGCCACTACAAGATTCAGAGTGTGAGCCCCACATGGAACATAGAGTGCACGACAGTTCTTCTCTAATAACCTTGCCTGAACACCTTTGTTCTTGCCCTTCATGTTCGCTCCGTTGTCATATGACTGTCCTCTGCAGTCATCAAAGTGAATATTCAGTTCATCTAGTCTCTTCAGAATCAGAACTGATAAACCCAGGCCTGTACTTTCTGAAGCCTCAAGAAAGCCCAAGAAGTATTCTTTTATTTCTGGTACTTCACCCATTTTAACAGTTCTGATAATAATCGACATCTGTTCTTGGTGGCTTATGTCTGGAGTGCAGTCTAAAATGAGTGAGTAATATTTAGCTTGTTTTATTTCTGCAACAATGGCATCCAAGATCTTCCCACTAATGGACCCAATGAGCTCATTTTGAATGATGTTTCCTAGGTAACTTGAATGACTATATTGGCCACTTTCGACTCTGCTGATGTGTTGTTTCATCACTGGATCAAATTTGGCAAGCAGCTCAACCTCCTTCAAGAAGTTGCCATTGTCTCGATTGTACAATGTAGAGGAAGACCCCCTGAAAGCAAGGTTTCTCTCTGCCAGTGATTGGATTATACTTACAAGACGTGTGAGAACATCTCGCCAGCGTCTTCGCTCTACCTCCATTAATGACATTTCAGTTTGGTCAATGGTCCTCCCAGTTTTTAGCCGCAGTTCCAGATCCTTCCATGTTGCCATGTTATCTGCATGTTCTGAACTATTTTCATGGCCTTTCAGAAGCGAACCAACGTTTATCCAGTCTGAAAGTCCATCCGTAATTAGTTTGTACGACTTCCTTGAAAACAACTTGCAGCAGAAGCAATAAAGAGCATCATTCCTTCTAGAGTACATCAGCCAGCTTCGCTTTATTTTTTCCCCATTAATTAATGTTCTGTACATGTAATGGTGATGAACGCTTCTACCGTCCTCTCTTTTAGGGAATGTGAAATCTGGACTGATTTGAAATGGTCCTCGAGACACCAGATCTGTCTTCAAGGCATCTGACAGGACAACTGGCCAGTCATACGGATCAAGCGGTGGAGCAGATCTTGGTTCTTGTTGCTCAGTAGAAATGCCTGTGTGTGTGTTTGAAGCTGAACAGAAGATGGGCCACTTGTTGGTTCATCAGGCTCTACTTCTACTGGTGTTTGAGGTTGCATAGAGGATGGTCCTGCTGTTGGCTCATGATGCTCATCAGGCTTTGCTGAGGATGGCTTTTCCAAATATTTCAGTAGTGCTCCTGAGAAGAACATAACATTACATATTCTGTTAATTTTTGCTAAAATACTCTTTCTTATCTTGTTTGATAACACTAGGCAACAAATTTCAACTTTTTTTTTGTTACAGACACGTGAACTACTGATTCCTACTAAAGCGCTGATGCTGATTTCAGATCTGATATCAAAATTTCTCTATCACGTCCAGATTTTGTGTAACCGAAAACCCCTATTTTTCATTTTTTTTCTCACCCGCTTCTATTACGAAAGCCGTCTAAGCTACTTTTCCGTGCCACGTTTTATGTTAAGCATACTTAAATAATTAGTGAACAGGGATGTCTTTCCTCCTTTATTCTGGCTTAAGACAGACAGCGGAATTCCGCTGGCGGAGTTACCACCCCTGCGCCCAACCATCCACCCAAAGCGCGTTAGTATTTTGTTGTTACTACTGAAAGGCAAATTCCTGTTCTTAAGTGAAACTTTGGTGTGTCCTCTTCCTTTGTCGCTTGTAGGATGACGAGCTCTCCTTCTGCAGGAACCAACAATAATCTCCCATCATATTTGGGTTGAAATTACCTTGGTATCTGTTTTCCATAACTGAGATCTGTTGGTGGAAGCGCTCACCATGCTCGTCACTTACAGCCCCAAGGTTGGCCGGGAAGAAGTCAAGATGAGAATGTAAAAAATGAATTTTCAAAGACATTCTGCATCCCATTATTTCATAAGATTTAAGCATGTTTTCTACGAGTTTACGGTGGTTTTCAGCTTTGTGGTTTCCAAGAAAATTTTTGACAACTTCAACGAAAGATGTCCATGCTCCTAGTTCATTCTCATTTAGGTTAGATGGAAACGATGAGTCGTGGATGACACTGCGGATCTGTGGTCCAGTGAAAACTCCAGCTTCTAGCTTAGCATCTGTCAATATTCCTTTGAATTTATCCTTTAAATATTGGAAACCACTACCTTGATGATCCATACCCTTCACGAAATTTTTCATAAGGCCAAGTTTAATGTGAAGTGGTGGAAGATGTACTTTCTGAGGGTCAATAAGTGCTGGGTGTTTCACATTGTATTTACCAACAACATGTTCAGTTCTAGATGGCCAATCATGTTTTTTGTAGTGGTTCTTGTCATCTCTGCTGTTCCATAGACACAAAAAGCACATATGCTTTGTGTAGCCCAACTGTAACCCAAGAAGTAATGATACAACTTTAAGGTCGCCACAAATATTCCATGTGTGGTCCTTATATTTGATGAGTCTTAGCAGCAGTTTCATCGATTCATAAGTCTCATTAAGGCCAGTGGCATGTGCTACAGGTATTGAAGGTTTTTCATTGCCGTTGTGCAGTAATACAGCTTTAAGGCTAGCTTTACTAGAGTCAATGAACAGTCTCCATTCTTTTGGATCATAGCGACAGCCAATCCCTTGCATCAGACCACTGATATCGTGGCAGAAACAAACGTTTTCTTCCTGTAAGTAAAATGATGAAAACTGCAAATGGCGATGGCGGAAATGGGAAACTTTGGTGTTTGGTTGGAGAAGATTAAATTCTTGAAGTCTTGAACCAAGCAACTCTGCCTTTTCTTTTGGTAATTCCAAATCGCGCACTAAGTCATTTAACTCCGCTTGACTTAACAAATGTGGGGAAATATTTGCATCTGGAACATATATGCCATCTTTCCCTGTTTCTATATCACTAGCAGAATCTTCAGATGAACTGCTGTCTGTTATCGTTGCTGGTGGAACTGGTGGTGGATTTGTTTCATCATGTGGTACTGGTTTCATTGCTGATTCGCAGTTTGGGTACGTGATCTTTGATTTGTTTTTCTTTGTGAAACCAGCAATCTTTGTCAAACAAAAATAACAATCATTGAAGTGATTTTTCGGCTCACGCCAAACCATGGGGACTGAGAACGGCATAGCTTTTCTTTTACCATTCATCCAAGCTATTAACATTGCATTGCACTGTGCACAGCAAATATGTGGTGCCCAGTCCCTCTGTTGGTCTCCTAACTTACAGTCAAAATAACACTTGTAGGCAAGTTTAATCTTTGTTGTTATGTTTCTACGTTGTGGCTTAGGTGTATATTGTCCACAGACAAAGCAGAAGTTGTCTGGGTGATTTACACAAGCACGTCTATTTGATGCCATTTTGAATTACCATACAATATCTGAAAAAACGTAGAAAGTAATTATTACGATGTGCAAAATAAAAAGAAATACACACCGTAGTACAAAACAAATGCTATAAAAACACACAAGTCACCACAACCTGTCACTTGCTCATCAGCAGAGAGCTTCAACAACCGTTCTGCTTGACTGTCACGTAGCGACTGACCGTTGGGCCGTTGCCCGTTACTATGCTCTTGACTCAGTGTTGCCAACTCGGGATAAATTTTATTTATCAAAATTGTTCGAATTTGTATATAGTTGGCAAAAAAAATTGCTTTAACCTTGAAAAGCAAGTTTCATATTACTGGCATTAAGCCGATTAAAACCAAAATCTGGACGTGGTAGAAAATTTTACTAAAAGTGATTTGCATTTTACACAAAATCTAGACGTGATAGAAAAAATCTAATTATAGATTTGAAATCAGCATACCGAAATTAGCTAGGAGCACCTATTTGGTCTTCTGTAACAAAATCTTTGTTGCCTAGTGTAATTGATCTGTGTGAACAGAATTTGAGGTGATGTGATCCATTAAATTTCACATTTCGAAATATTATAAATATTACAGACTCTAGCTTACTCTACACGATTCCTGAGCACTTGCCTAGCTTGATGGTCTACCTAACCTAGTTGCCTGAACTGTAATCATAAGAATATACAAGTGGCACATATCACCTGTGCTACTGGAAAGCTTCTCCTCCTCTATTTTCATCTTTTTCCGTTTTTCAGCTCCTGATGGATAATGTCGTTTCATTTTCCAAGATGCACGAAGTCACATCTAGTTAACTACAACTAATCTGCTAAATACAGTAATAATATTCATGATAATAATGATGATGATAATAATAATAATAATAATAATAATAATTGTAACGTTAATCAAATACGTTCAAATAATTAATCAGACCATTTAGGTTTTAACCAACAAAATTCACATTATCTGAAAAAGATGAGAAAAGAATTAATAAACTTGAAAACATAACGAAAATAATCCTAGGTTTTAAAATATTACAAAATCTCTTAACAATTAGTAAATTAGTGAAATAATGTTTTACAATACTAGAAAAATTAAGCATTTAGGAAAGTATAAGCATATAGTAAGAATAAAGTTAAATAATATAGAAATATGATCTCACAATAATTATTTACATATAACAACCAAATTGTTTCATTTGTCTCCGTTTCATCACATTTGTCTCATACAAAAACTTTAATTAATACGACAATAATAATACTAATAACACTGGTCAACAAAGATTTTTCATCAGAGTAAACTTTGTGTTGGCTGGATAGCATTTTTCACGCTGATTCCAAAACTGCATTCAGATTTTTTCTAGCACGTATAGTTTTCAAGATGAAGGCATATATATAACTACACAGATTTAACCATTTTAAATAGGCAAAATACTAATATTTCAACATTTGATTGTGTTTATTTTATTGTGTTTTTTTAGTTTAGTCATCTTATTTATTTCAATTATCTTAATTATACATCTTATGTATTTCAGGTGTGAGCTTTTACGTCTAGCAGCATTGTGACTCAGGCAACAACGCCGTGCTTTGTGTGTCAAAAGATCAGTCCAGTCCAAGAACTTGTTGTGTCAAGTTGGTGTACATTTGTTTTTTAATTTATAGTTTGCTCAGGTCAGTCAACATGCCTCGACAATGTAAGAATGACCCCGACAAGTTCTGTTTCGTATGCGGCCAGTTCACAACTAAAACACAGCGACGAAGTATTACAACCGACATTAAGAAAATATACAAGCTATACTTTGGTTGCCATCTAGGTGACCAAGATAAACCATGGGTGCCACATCAAATCTGTTCTGGCTGTTCAAATGGATTACGTGATTGGCTTAACAAAAAGAAAGCTTCAATGCCATTTGCCATACCCATGATATGGAGGGAGCCGAGAGATCATCATGAAGACTGTTATTTTTGTAGTGTGAACTTAATGGGGTTTTCTGCCAAGAACAAACACCAGATTGTATATCCAAACTTGGATTCAGCACGTAGACCAGTAAAACATGATGAAACATTGCCCATTCCAATTCCCCCAAGTGATAGACTAGATTCTATCATAGATGACATGGAAAGTGATGAAGGTGCAACTGGCGTTTCCGGACCATCTACAGAACCAGAGTACACTTTTGAAGGTAGACATTTAGAGCCTAAAAAGTTAACCCAAGGACAGTTGAATGATCTTGTTAGAGACTTATCGCTGTCTAAAGAGAAATCAGAGCTTCTCGCCTCAAGACTAAAGGAGAACAATTTACTTGAGAACAATGTTCGTATTAGTTACTACCGAAAGCGGAATTTTGAATTAACAGCATTCTTTTCAGTAGATGGTCCTCTCTGTTATTGCCATGACATCAATGGACTATTTACAGCCATATCTCAGACGTATGTGGCATCTGAGTGGCGCCTCTTTATTGATTCGTCGCAGAGAAGCGTGAAAGCAGTTCTTTTGCATCATGGTAATATAATGCCATCCATCCCCATTGCCCATTCCGTCCATCTAAAAGAGACATATGACAATATGGATATACTACTTAAGGCAATCAAATACGACAGTCATCAATGGAATGTTTGTGGAGATCTAAAAGTTATAGGAATGCTTATGGGTATGCAGTCAGGATTCACAAATGGATATGTGAAAACTTTCTTGGAAGCAACAAGTCACCTGCGTATAAGGATGGAGTCAAGAACCTCCTTGATGCCTTCAAAGAAATGGAGTGTCGAATGTCGTTAAATATTCACTTCCTGCATTCCCACTTAGATTTCTTTCCTGAAAACCTTGGTGCAGTGAGTGACGAGCAAGGAGAGCGCTTCCATCAAGATATTCAGATGATGGAGAAGCGCTACCAAGGATATTGGAATGAAAGCACGATGGCGGACCATTGTTGGATGCTGTATCGTGACAATCCAGGCCAAATTTACAAAAGGAAATCACACTCACAGCGCTTTTAATAAAATAATGTATATATTCTTTATTTATAAGTACATTGAATAAAGTATATGATGTATTTGTTGTTTAGCATTCCTAAGTGTGATCTATACATCCATAAATTTTCTTATAGCAATATCAAAAACTTAAAAATATCAAAACCAGTGTATCTATATAACTCTACGTGCTATAAAAAAAAAAAAACCAGATTAGGAATCAGCGCGAAAAATGCATTAAGAAAAGTGTGATCATGTTTGTGATGAGAAAAAAAGTTTCATTTTGTTGGCCAGTGTAATAATAATAATAATAATAATAATAATAATAATAATAAGGATAATAAGGATAATAACAATAATAATAATAATAATAATAAGGATAATAAGGATAATAACAATAATAATAATAATAATATAATAATAATAATAAGGATAATAACAATAATAATAATAATAATAAGGATAATAAGGATAATAACAATAATAATAAGGATAATAAGGATAATAACAATAATATTAATAATAACTTCAGCTATATTCCTATTGTTGCCCACTGAGCTATGACCTGGGAGCCTGTCTAGGGGCCCCCTAGTAGCAGCGGGGCCTTAAGCGGCCGCTTAGTCTGCTTATGCCAGGAAACGGCCCTGCATATACACATGTTAACAGGTTTGGTAAAAGGCTGCTAAAAGTTTTTGTTGAAACATGTGAATCAATTTAAACTAGCCTGAAGCAGATGGGGCAGGAGCCTAAACTGACAAATAAAAATTAAGAGCTAGTGGTGTATTGAACTCAGTTATGTATTAACCTTCGTTAACCTTGGGTTTGCTTCCGCCTGAATTATTCATTCTGACGAAGGTCAAGCTTGTCAATCCACCTTAGAAATACACTCCTACAGTTTAACGTGGAATCCGAACCACGGCTCACTACGGGCGGTCAGAAATTACAAATTCCTCGCCCTGACTCCATCTCACGACCTCTCGATCAGCACCCTAGGAAGAATTATGAGGGCACTCAGTAGGCAGTAAAATACCTAAACCTGAAGATGGCACAAAAGTATGGCCAGGTCATCCTAGTTACAAAGTACTCCACTTTTATATATATATATATATATATTATATTCCATGGGGAATGACACCTGAAATCCCATGCCGGTCCAAAGCCCGGATAAAAGAGGAGGGTTGCCACGACAGGCCTAGCAAGCCGGTGGTGTAAAAACCTTATCGCTCGAGAAACTCAAGAACCAGCCTCCGAACCAGGACTGAGAAACAGATCACGGACAAGGAAACGAAACTGGACATGAAAAATGGACACACTCAGGAATAGATGCGGAACGATTAACATAGCAACTTATAGGGCGAAAGAAAATGAAATTCTGGACATCATGAGAGAAAGGAAAATCGACATCTTAGGAATGGCAAAAACAAGGCATATGGGTGGAGAACTGGGAAGGGACTTGGAGGATGGATATGTGCTCATGTACAGAGGAGTGGTGGAGGATTGGAGGAGGATGGCCGGAGTGGCAATGATTATTGGATCGACACTGTCCCCAAACATAGAGACTAGAATTAATAAGCGAAAGACTAATGAAATGTAAGTTGAGAATCAGGAATAAAACATGTATTCTCTACCAGGTTTATGCGCCACAAGAGGGGCATAGTGAAGAGGAGAAGGCCAACTTCATGGAACTACTAGCTGACAATTATGAAGTGGGAGGAGAGGAGGTGGGACTGCTTATGGGAGAGTTCAATGGCAGAATGGGAATGGAGAGGGAGGGAGTGGAGCAGGTAATTGGACCTTTCGGAGAACAAAACCGAAATGCAGAGGGAAAGAAACTAATAGATTTCTGAAGGAACGAACTAAAGATCATGAACGGATTTTTTAAACACCAGGAGACTCATAAGTTTACGAGATACAGGTGGAACCAGTGACAGGAAACTTTGACCAAAAATCCATCATAGATTACACAGGTCAACAAAAAAACATTTTTTTTTCGTTGCCAAGGAAATTCGTACGAATTTAGGGTATTTTGGGGTTGCTGAATTCCAAAATGAAAGTAGTTTTTCCGATTTGGCTCTAGTTCTTGAGATAATGAATACCCTCAATTAATAGGAAACGTAACCATAACGCGTGCATATGGGAAACTACCGGAACATTCTAGATGGTGAGACCGAATAAAATGCCATTATGTATTTCATGTGTTTACTTTTGTATGATTTGAGACAATTTCAATGCGATTTGTAAGTAGGCTCCGCCTGAACATTACATTTTTTGCATTTTTACGTGTTTCAATGGGGTACCAATTATCTCATAAATTAGAGCCAATCTAGCAAAACCGATGTCATATTCGGAATCAGCACCACAAAGGTATCCCAAAATCACTCTAATATGATTGGCAATAAAATGAGTGTTGACCAGTGTTATATACTTTATATGCTCCGATAAGAGAATTATTGGAGATGTCAAAGTGATACCAGGGGTTACGTTAGACTCTGACCACAGATTACTGATAGCAGATTTGAAAATGCAGAAAATAGTAGCAACAAAAGAGGAGAAGAGGAAGGTAATTAAGACAAAGAAACTGCAGGATGAGAACATTAGGGTCAGATTCAGAGAAGAACTTGAAAGAAATATAGCTGAGATGGAGGAAAACAATGAATGGGAAACCGTGAGAGATTGTGCTAAGAGGGTTGCGGAGGAGATTTTTGGAACTGAGTAGGTTGGGGGAGGAAGAAGAAGACATACACCATGGTGGACAGACACAATGAGAGGCACAGTAAAACAGAAAACTATAAAACATAGGAAGTGGTTGAAGCAACGTACACAGGAATCAAGACGGGAATATGTACAAGCAAGAAATGAAGCTGAGAGGGAAAAGAAAAGGGAAAAACAAATGGCAATGAGGGAATTGGGAGAAAAGTTGAGAGAAGATAAGAGAAACAAAAACTGATTTACAGCCCTGTAAAATCTTATAGAAAGGAAAAGAAAAAAGTATACAGCATTAAAAATGAAGCGGGAAATGTGATAGTGGAACCTGGAGAAATTAATAGAAGATGGTCAGATTATTTTAAAGATCTATTAAATGGAGATCCAGAAGAAGAAGTGGAGGAAGCAGATGGAATATACCAGGAATTAGCAGAACAGGTAATTATTACCAGAGAAGAAATGGAAGGGGCTGTTAATAAAATGAAGAATGGAAAGTCAACGGTAGTGGACGAGTTTCCGATTGAACTTATAAAGGAAGGAGGCGAAGCCATGAAAAAAAAATTCGAAACCTACAGTATTGAATAAATATTGGAGAAGGTCAAGTCCACTGTGATTGGGGAAAAACAATCATCGTTCCAATATATAAAGGAAAGGGTGACTCAGGTAGATGTGAGAATTATAGGGGAATATCGCTTATTAATCATATAACAAAACTTTATGAAAGAATAATAGAAAAAATAGCAAGGCAAATAATTGAAACAAGGTTGTGAGAGGAACAGCATGGTTATCGGAAAGATAGAAGTACGGTAGACCTTATTTTTGGCTTCAGTTCTGTTATAGAAAAGGCATGGGAATTTAATACTAACATCTATGTAATATTCATAGATCTTAAAAAAGCATTCGATACAGTGCCCAGAGGAAGAATGTGGAGATGTTTGGAGGATATTTATGGGGTAAGGGGGACACTTCTTAGGGCTTTGAAAAGTTTGTATCAAGTTAGCGAATGCAAAGTAAGGACTGGACACAAAAATGATGAGTGGTTTGAAGTAAGAACAGGGGTGAAGCAGGGCAGTGTTATATCACCACTCTTGTTTATAGCCTACATGGACACAGTAATTGCAAGTTTCAAGCGACGTCATGAAATGAATAATAATAATGGCATATGCAGATGACATAGCATTCTGGACGACAGAGAGAGAAGATATAGAACAGGCTTTAATTCATTGGAATGAATGTTTGAAGGAGGGGGGAATGGAAATGAATGTAGAAAAGACAGAAATATTAAGTGTATGTCGAAGAGAAGGAGGAGAATTCGGAGTTCAAATAGAAGATAAGGAAATAAGAAATGTTGAACAATTTAAATATCTCGGGAGTATGTTTACTAAAGAAAGCGGTAATATGCAAGAAATAACTGAAAGAATTGCAAAGTTTAGTAAAAATGTTGGAATGTTATACCCGCTACTGAGAGATGAACATTTGCCCCTTGACTAAAAAAATAATCTTCGAACAGTTTTAACACCAATGCTGATTTATGGGTCGGAACACTGGAAAATGCGCATGGCAGATCGAAGCAGAATTCAGGCGGCAGAAATTAGACCGCTGAGGACTATTCTGAGAAAGACGCGAAGAGATAGGATAAGAAATGAAGAAATAAGAGCCAATGTGGGAGTAACGCCGATTTTGAGAAAAATCGACTTTGCCAAATTGAGATGGTTGGGCCACTTGGAGAGAATGGAGGAGGGGAGAACTGCGAGGAGGTGCTGGGAGGGGAGACCAGCAAATGGCAGAAAACCGCGAGGGAGATGGAGGGACGAAGTGGAGGAGAGCTTGCGAAGATACGACTTGCCCAGCATGCAAGAGCTCGAAGAAACGGGAGTGCTGCTGGACAGGGCGGAGTGGCGAAGGAGGCTGGCTCCACTGACAGGCTGACTAGCCTACCTGGGAGCTGAAGAATTGAAGAAAGAATTGAATTGAATATATATATATATATATATATATATATATATATATATATATATATATATATATATATATATATATATATATATATATATATATATATATATGGCAATATGAGTAAGAATGAAAAAATATATGTGTATGAGAATATAAATACTGCACAACAGAAAGCATAAAGGAAACAGAGGCACAAAACTTAATCCAAAGATTTCAAACAAAAGACATTAGCAGCAATAGGAAAAAACAAGTAGACAATCAAGAAATCAAACTGAAACTTTCAAAAACAAAAGCCCGAAGCAAAAATGGGGAAGAAACTCTATGTAAATGTAATGTGAAAGGAGTTTGAAGATATAAGGGAAAACAATGTATATACGAACACCCTCCTTTGTGCAACTTCTACAATAATGGTCACTGTAAATTCGGTGGAAACTGGAAATTCTACCATTCGGACTTTTGCAAGACCTACGCGACATAATGGAACCTGCCATTACTGGAAAAAATGCTGTACCATCATCTCCCGAGAAGTTCAAAGGACAAAGGACAAGTTTCAAAGGAAAACAGTAAAAATGTGAATAAAATTATTTATACAAATAGCAAACGAAATTTTTTCAACATCTCGGACACAAGACGCTGCTAAGTCTCACAGAGTACATGCAGCTGACACAACTGGGAACCCTTGATCCGGACCGCTTCCTGGCAAGAAGCTACCAGAACAGGTAAGCGGAAACGGATCTCTCTCGGAGGACCACAGGGCTACAAAACACACAATACAAAACAACAACGAACTTAAAATGCACAAGGGCAATGCAAAACAAAGAACATACGTAAACATTGTCCTGGCAAATATTCAATGAATAAAACAGAAAACTCACTAAACAAAGTATCGTACCTGAAAGGATTTATGGATGAAACAAGGGCAGATATCGCATGCCTCACAGAAACACATTTTAAAGATTGCCAAGGAAACTGCGATAACTGCGAATACTGTATCGATAAGAAAGAATTGCATATTGATGGATTCAACTTACTAAGAGCGGATATAATGGCGAGACATAAAGGTGGCTGTGCTATGTACATGAGGGTCATATGACAGAGACGGTAATAAGTAAATCCAAGAGCTTCGTGGAAACCCTTGCAGTTAAAATAGAGAAACCAAACGTGGTACTGATAGTCATCTATAGACCTCCAAACTCTTTAACTGAAAATTTGTCGGTTGCCATTGATGATACAGAAACCTAATAAAGTCCGTAAATTCTCCATCCCCCAATATAATACTCTGCGGTGATTTTAATTTCCCATTTATAAAATACAAAAAGTTAGGTGGAAATATATATATATACCAAGACAAGGGGGGCACAAGAGAAGACCAGGAGCAAGCAAAAATGCTGATTTATGTTGACACAACGAATTTATGTTGACACAAAAGATTACAGAAAACATCAGAAAAAATTACTGCCTAGATCTGGTATTCACTAATAACACGAAATTGATTGCTGATATAAAAATAACCCCAACCATTATCTCAGACCACAACTTAATCGAGATATCAACAAATATGGCGACACCATTAAAAGACAATACCCATAATGAAAAAACAAGCAAATTTGGGACCTTTGGGAAGCAATCAGATCTCACATGGCCCAAATTGAGTGGAAAACAGTTTTCGAGAATAAAACAACCGAAGAAATGCTAACAGTCTTAGAAGAGAAGACACTGGGAATTTTAGAAAAACATGCTCTGAAAGCACAGCCAAAAGGAAAGAGGAACTGGTTCGAGAGGCAAAAGCGAACAATATTCCGCAAAAGAATGAGGGTACGGAGAAGTTAGTAAACTGAAGAGATAACAATACCGGAAAAGTAATACAAGAAAAACTGGAGAATATCGATAGAGCAATACAAGCCCTGATTCAGGGCCATACACAGAGGGAAGAGGAAAAGGTGATAGAAGTAATAAACGAAAATCGAAAATATTTTTATAGCTATGCGAAAAGAAAAACAAAAACGCGCGCCACTATCGGGCCCCTAATAAAGGAAATAATGAACTAATTGACGATATAAAAGAAATATCTGAAACACTGAGAGCCCACTATGAATCAATCTTCAGTACCCCAAATAGTGACAAAGCGATACCTGACATAGATACATTCTTTAAAGAGAAATTGCAAGGAGATTGTATAACAGATTTCGATTTTACCCCAGAAGATATAGTGCGAGCTATAGGACAAATGAAATCACACTCAGCGGCAGGTCTGGACAAATGAAACGCATTATTGATTAAAAACTGTAAAAATGAAATAGCTACACCCATATATTAGATATGGAGAAAATCCCTAGACAGTGGAGAAATACGGAGCATCTTAAAAAGACCGAACATCGTACCTGTATATAAAGGAGTGGACAGATCTCAAGCAAAGAACTATAGACCAGTGGCTTTGACATCCCATCTTACCAAAGTATTTGAAAGATTAGTTGGAGAGAAAATATATGACTTCTTGGAGACACTGGAAAGACTCAACGAAAATCCAGCACGGATTCCGATCAGGAAGATCATGCCTATCACAACTTATAGAACACGATAACAATATTCTAGACGCACTTGAAGGCAATGAAAACTACAATGTTATATACAGGGACTTTGCTAAAGCCTTCGAAAAGTGTGATCATGATATAATAGCGCATAAAATGAAACATATGGTAATAACGGGCAAAGTTGGAAAATGGATCTACAACTTCCTCAGAGAACGTATACAGGTTGTTAAAATTCAAGGTATATCAGCTCATATCGGGCCAGCTCCTTTTCATTATCATGCTAACAGACATAGACAATGAAATAAACAGTAATAGTATAGTAACATCCTTTACAGGCGACACAGATCAACAGAAAAGTCAGCGATGTGAAAGGGGTGGAGGCCTTGAAGAGGGACACGAACAGAATATACAAATAGTCAGAAGACAACAACATGACATTTAACAAGAAATTCCAGCTCTTGAGATATGATAGAAATGTCTTACGTTTCTTACCAGGTGCCTGGTAGACCTAAAGCGGTCTGTCAGTTGGGAGCCCTAGGACGAGACTCCTCCATGCCTGACGATCTCCACACATCAAGTTCGGCCGTTGGAGACTGATTCCACACTTCTCGACAGCACTCTTGATGTTATCCACCCATCGGATCTTGGGTTTTCCAACTGGTCTTCTGTTTTGAGGGGCCCATTCCAGCATTCTTCTTGCTGTCCTTTCCATCGGCATTCGTTGGACATGCCCGTATCATCTCAGTTGGTTCCTCTCAATATTCTCATTAACCGAAGTTACACCCAATCGCCTTCTTATTTCAGTGTTCCATATTTTATCCAATCTACTTACTCCTATCAATCTCAGGACCTCCATTTCAGCCGCTTGCAGTTTTCCCCGTCCTTGTGGTTAGGGCCCAAGTCTCGCTGTCGTGTAGTAAGATTGGTTTCAATAGTGTTGAGTATATATGCGTCTTTACCTTTTTAGGGATGTTTTGATCTTTCAATATAGGGTACAGGAAGGAAACATTTCTGCTATATCTAGCAATTTTTTCATTCACCTCTGCATCCATACCCGCATCATTTGCTATCACAAAATGTGTCCGTCTTTTTCATTTCCCTTCCCCTAACAAAGATTCCATCCTCGTTCGCTCCCCTCGTTACCACCATATATTCAGTTTTATCATAATTCAGTTTGTCCATACTCCCTCAATCTCTCATCCCACCTCTGCATAATTCTCTCCAGGGATTGTGCTGTGTTAGTTCCAACAGCCACATCATCAGCATATCCAAAAATTTCTATTTCCTCTTCAATTTCCTCAGTTATGTGTTCCATAACCCTGTTGATGTAGGCAATAAATAAAATGGGTGACAGAACACTTCCTTGTTTAACTCCTGTACTTACATCAAACCACTCCTCCGATCCCACCACCGTGCTCTTGGAGACCCTATAGGTGCTCATTACTGCTCTCAGAAGCTTGGGTGGCATTCTCTCACTCAAAACCACCCACAGCTTCTCCCTGGGCACACTATCAAATGCCTTCTCCAAATCCAAAAAATATATGAAGCGGTCCAAATTGAATTCTCGGCTCTTCTCAAGATATTGTCTTATGGCTGAAACCTGATCTATAGTACTCCGGCCTGCACGAAAGCCACATTGATACTCCAGTAACCCAGGTTCCAGTATGTTTCGTATTCTATGTTCCAAAATCCTTTCATATATTTTCTCCACATGATACATCAAAGATATGCCACGGTAGTTTTTACATTCCTGCTCACTTCCCTTCTTTTTATATAGGACATATAATTGCTCTGCTCCATTCTGCCGGTACAATTTCCTGCGACCACACCACCCGGAAAATGCTTAGCAGCCAGTCCACAGCATGATCACCAGCTGCTTTTAGTGTTTCTGTGACAATTGCATCCGGCCCGGGAGCTTTATTATTCTTCATCCTCTTTAGTGCTTCAATAACCTCCTCTCGAGTGATCTCTCTGTCCCCCTCATGCTCCTCATGATTTACCCGCTCCTCCCGTCTCACCTCATCATATTGGTTCTCGTTATTCAAAAGCTGTCTAAAGTATTCGTTCTAGCGTGCGGCCACCTCGCTTTTATCAGTGAGGACTTCATCATGTGCATTTTTAATCGCCACTGTTGTTTTCTTGCTTTCTCCATTTTTATACTTCTTAGCCATGCTATACAGTAACTTCTTCGAGCCTTGAAAATCCTCTTCTAAGTCTCTACCTATTTTCTCCCACACAGAGCGTTTCGCTCTTCTTTTAACCTCGTTGGTGTGGTTTCTCATTTGGACATATTCTTGCCTTGTTTGCTCATTTCTATCCTTAAGCCATCTCCTAAAAGCACGCATCTTATTTGTCACTGCCTCCTTTACCTTCTGGGTCCACCATGCCGTCTTTTTCTTTTTTGACCCACCAACTACCCTTTCTCCAATCACCTCTCGCTGTATTCCTTCCATCGTTCTCCTAAACTCAACCCAAACCTCCTCCACTATTTCCGTAGCTACCCTTTGTCCGAAAGCCTCCTCAGTTCTAGTTCTCATCTCTTCCAGTTTTTCTGGTATATTCTCCGTGCACACTCTTCTCCTTCTAGGCTTTTTTATATTTTGTGCTACTGGAAGCAAAATTTTGGCTTTAACAAGTCTATGATCCGAGTCAAAAGACACAGATGGTACTACTATTACATCTTTCACCAATGACTTTTTATCCACCACAATAAAGTCTATCTGAGACTTCCTATCATAATTTCCGGTTCTACTGTTCCATCCATACCACGTATAGAGATGTGATTCCTGGTGCTTAAAAAATGTGTTCATTGTATTAAGAACATTTCTTGCACAAAAATTTACCAGCATTTCCCCTTCCAAATTTCTCTCCCCCACACCAAATGCCCCGATCACGTCTTCATTTCCGTTTCGATCTCACCCACATGGCCATTTAGGTCACCCTAAAAAATGAGGAAGAAATGAGGAAATTAAACAGACAACATATTATGCTCCAAACAGACAGGAAATTCAGAGAAGCACGAAAGTGATAGATATGGGGATTGTAATGATCAATAATGCGAAATTCGAGACTCAAAGTCAGAGCGATAAACAAAGCAAAAACAGTCGCGGAAGAGGTACTGAGAACTTTAAAAGAAGGACCAGACAGTAATGATTCCCCTGCTGAAAACTTTGATCATACCAAAACTTGAATACGACTCAGTCTTGACGTCCCCATACAGGAAGGAAGAAATTAATAAACTAGAAGAAACGCACAAACATTTCACAGTCGATGGCTGCAAAGAACCCAACTACTGGGAAAGACTACATAAACTAAACTAAAGAAAGAAGAAGGGAGAGGTACACCATAATATATACACATGGAAAATGATCGAAAAACTGGTACCAAACCTAAAAACTAAACTAAGTTACCACTGAAACAACACTGGGAAATAGGAAAGACAGAATGTGTAGTGTTCCCAAACTAAAGGCCGGACAAGAGACCTCCTCAACACTGAAAGAAAACAGCTTCGTTTTCCGGGGGCCGAAACTTTTTAACCAGATTCCAAAGGACTTCAGAAACATGACAGGTGTCAAAGTTGAAGTCTTCAAAAGAAGACCTGATGCCTGGCTCAGGACGATACCAGATGAGCCGGGTGTACCTGGCTATGTGCGGTGGACAGCGCAAGAGAGCAACGCGATCATCCATCAAGCCAGGGCTAGAGGCGGGGCCACCAGCTTGACCTTCGTGTGAAGAGAGACGACCGCACGAAACTACTACGAGGTGTACGAGTTGTATATATATATATATATATATATATATGACTTACTTGACTTGACTTATGTCCCATCCGGCTGTATCAGTCAGGTCGGGTCCCTTTGATGGTGTTTGTACTCCTTCCAAGTGCTCCTCGTTCTGGCCAGTGTGGTAAGTTCTGGCCAAGTTTTTTCGGGGTTGTTGTTTTTGAAGCTTGTGAGGCACGTTCTCCTTGGGCGTCCTCTCGGTCGTGTTCCATGTTCCTTGGCATATATGGTTCGTCTTGGCAGTGTCGTTTCTGACATTTGTTCGACGTGACCGAACCAGCGCCTTTGTATGTCCTTTACCTTTTTTTCAGCTGGTGTTATCCTCCCTGTTCTGTTTCTAATTTCCTCATTATTTGTCACTCTATCGGTCCACCTCACTCCACATATGCGTCTGAGGCAGGATGATTCAAAAGCCGTCAGTTTTTTCTTTTCTCTCCTTATGATGGAAAAGGTAAATGAAATTTGCAGAAGGTATAAGCTGAAAATCAACATAAGTAAAACAAAAATCATGAAAATAGAAACAGTAGAATATGACTTAACATTACAAACAGACTCAGGGCAAATCGAACACACGGAGGAATTCAAATATTTAGATGTTTATTTTACAAACAACAACGACACATATAAAGCAATTACAGAACGCATAAAGCTCGGTTATGCAGTAATGAACAAACTAAGCAAAATCTGGATAGACAATAACACCAGCATAAAACCGAAAATGAGACTATACGAAGCTATAGTGCTACCAACCATTCTCCATGGGGCAGAAAGCTGGGTGCTGAGAGAAAGAGAGAAAAGATATATATAAGGTAAGGTGGGGTAAGATTGACACATCTTTGCAATTTCATCTTTATTTTTATCAAAATGCAATAATCTCAGCATATTTTGATTTTATTTTTATCTATAATAATTTAGTTAATTAATCATAGTCATCCCTGCATAAAAAATCTTTAAGAAGTAAGCCATTCATAATTTTTTAAAAAGTGACAAAATGTCAATGTTACCCCACGGGTGGGGTAACATTGACGGTACATTGTTTCCCCATTATATGCCACAATTCCCCTTTTCAGGGGTAACATTGACACCCAACTATGTTTTTAAGAAATAGTAACGAACAGTAAGCATAGTCTATTGAATAATCTAGAGGTATAAGTTATGCTTATTTAAAGTCTGGGAGATCAAAGAGTCCTCTATTGCTGACTGGAATAGGATCTCCGAGTTTCTTCAGGATATCAGATTCAGGGTAGTCCAGTCGGTCCACTTTTGTAGGCCATTTCCAGTGACATCCACTACGAATCATCACACTGACAGTTGCACAACTCTGAATGAGATGAATCTTCTCAATGACTCCAGGGAATCTCTCATCATCATAGTGAACCTTCACATAGTTACCAATTTTGAGATCTCTGACTTTCACAAATGTCTCTTCTTGATCATCACATGATAAATTCACATCTTCATTTTCTTGGTCATTTTCAGAGTCAGAACTTTGAGCCTTTTTATTTCGTTGTTTTCCTTTTTGCTTCCCATCTTTTTTATTTTCCTGAATCCTGGCTCTTGCTTCATTCTCAGTTAAACATTCTGCAAATGTTCTTTTCAGTCTAACACGTTTTTCTGAATTAGGTGGTCAAACCTTTGCCCAAACATAGTATTCATGCATATGGGGTAACTTTGACATTTTGTCAATGTTACCCCATAAATAAATATTGTGAATATTTTCTACATGGGCTTTATTTTATTAAATTTTTAATTTTACATTTTAACTAATAGTCTTACCCAATATATATATAACTGATTTATGCAGTTAAGAGTAATGTCCTTACCAAAGTTTTCTAAATTCAAAAAATTGCCACAATAGTTCTCAATAAAAACAAAGAACTAAAATAAATATATTTCACTACTATAGTTTTAAAGCAGGTTTAAAATAAGTATATAATAATGATATACATTTTTCCTTAATTTGTTTTTATGTCAATAATGTTCTTATAAAAGGTGTCAGTAAAGTGTAATAATCATATGTCAAAGTTACCCCACTGTCAATGTTACCCCGTGTTACCTTATATATATATATTGAAAAATGATTTTTTTTTACTTTTTTATTTTGGTGGTCAGTAAATCCATAATTATGCTATAAATGTGATATTGGGTTAGATGTACGTCTGAGGTGGGGTGTTGTAGTTATGCTATTAATGAGACATCGTGCTGCAGGTAGGCACTAAAATTCATTATTCTCTCGGTGTTGTAATACTGGATTGGTTGTAGGTCTGAGGTGGGGTGATGCTGGGTGTGACACGCTCTACTCGCTTAACTTTAAGGATTGAAGGTAACTGATAATTCTGTAATGAGGATATATATATATATGACTTCTTTTAATGTGACTTCGCTTTCATGCGACGACCCTATTTGTACCACTCTTTCGGTTTGTGCGAGAAAAACTTGCAATTAAGGCCGCAGCACACCGAAAGCCACGCTTGCCATGCCACGCACGCCAGCTGACTTCTTCAGTCAACTCTTCTATTGCAAAATTGGTGCGAAATAGGGCGGATGGGAAATGAATAAATAAGTGCGACTGACTGAACCACTTCTGCCAGTGGGGATGGGATAAGCTACACCTACTACGAAGACGAATTAAGCATGCGCAGCCAAAGACACGGCTCGGAATATCGCTCAGGAAGCGAACGCGAGCAATGTGGCACGGCTGCCTGACCCATGGTGTAGCTAGCGTGGCCTTCGGGTTTGCGTTGCTTCGTTGAAAATCATTAGAGCGATGCTGAACCACGTGGCCGGCGGGCGTGGTGTGGCTAGCGTGGCTTTCGGTGTGCGTCGGTCTTTATGCGACTGGCCGGGTTGGATGTGCGAAGCTTGTACGACCAATGTAGCCGATTCACTAGCCATAGGATCACCCCTGAGTGCCACACTAGCCAATATCTTTGTTACCACGAAAATAACTGGCTACTCCACTGCCACACCCATTACAAACCACACCTATGCAAAAGATACGTCGATGACACTTTTCTCTTCTTTCACAATGCTAACCACGCCCCTCTTTTGTTTCTAGGACAACTGCCCCCTGGACAATTCCCCCCCCCCCGACAACTGCCCCAGGACAATTCCCCCCCCCCCGGACAACTGCCCCAGGACAATTGCCCCCGGACAATTGCCCCCTAAACAATTGTCCCCTATTGCCTAGCATAAAACATGGAATCGAGTGAATAGAGAGGGGAAAATAAAAATAAAAGTTAATGTTTTATTTTCATGTTTTATTTGTTATGCATAATAATAATTATATACACATAAATTAATGCTTTATTTCTTTGTTTTATTTGTTATGCATAATAATAATTATATACACATAAATTAATGCTTTATTTCTTTGTTTTATTTGTTATGCATAATAATAATTATATACACATAAATTAATGCTTTATTTCTTTGTTTTATTTGTTATGCATAATAATAATTATATACACATAAATTAATGCTTTATTTCTTTGTTTTATTTGTTATGCATAATAATAATTATATACACATAAATTAATGCTTTATTTCTTTGTTTTATTTGTTATGCATAATAATAATTATATACACATAAATTAATGCTTTTCTTTGTTTTATTTGTTATGCATAATAATAATTATAAACACGAAATGCACAAATCACACAATTTTTTAACACTACAAGTCTGTAATTAGTAAAACACTGATAAAAAATTGTGGATAAGTAAAAAAATTGTGGATCAGTCATACTCAGTATTTAAGGACTCACTGACATATATCACACACTAAAATTGCAAGTTATGGGCTATTCCTCTCAAAAAGTCCATCACATGTCAGTTCTCGAAGTCCTGTACGATGGTTGCTATTCTGGCTGTCGAATTTTGATAACGTTTCTTCTTAGGTGGTGCTGCATCTCCTGCAATCATATGGTTGATGGTGATGTTGGTCAGTGCCTACTCCTTCAACACCAAGAAATTTCCAGATATTTGGATGGAATGAAATAATGTTAGTTTGCATATGATTATGCCATCCTTCCAAGGAGTTATTAGTGCGAGGTAAATCTTCGACTACACGATCATACATATTCCACATGCTGACAGGGAAACGTGGAGCTCGCCTGTTATGCCGACGTTGTCTGCCAATGTATGTATCTTCGAAGTAATCTGTGACAGGATCAGCTTCAGGTGGCATATTCTCTTGCAGTGTCTCAAATGCGTCAACCACTTCATCTTGTGGAATGAATGCCAGAGCTGGTGACATTCGAATTTTCATGACAAAGTCAGCATCAATTTGATATTTTTCTTGTAATCCTTCAGATTGAACCTTGCGATATACTATATGTTTTGTGATAAGTGGTAGAAACATCCTTTGACTGTTGCGTTAGGGAAAACCTCTTCAATGGCACTCCTGGCAGCTTGTTCATAGTCAATGAGAAAAGTTTTTGGATTGAGCATAGGGTTGATGATGAGGAGTTGATGGAGAAGGTCTTGATATGTTGCTCGTTGTTTGTTTGGTAGCAGAGCATAAACACAAGGATTAACTCTTTTTGAAGTCAGAGAACGAATAGTTACAGTTGGTAAAACAGTTCAGGTACAACTTTAAATGTTCCATCAGCAAACCAATCAGTTAAATTCTCCAATAGCCTGAGGTTTTTAGCTGCGGAAAACACAAACATACGATGATCACTCTGTCCACTATCGTACAGCAGGAAATCTTCACCATCAGCTGTCATTTTGTACTCAAATGGAATGACCATGTCAGCAAGGTTTGATGGAATGGGATGAGGGACACCGACAGCCTGTTTGTAGCGTCTTATTGCACGTCGAATATGTCTTATAGGTGGTAGTTGCGTTGAGGCACCTTCTGATATAATCTGAACGGTTTGAGTAATAATTTGCTGCGCGGTCTCTTGGGTGTTAATAGTTCTCTCCTTGATTTTCTGCCTGACAGACAGCAATTCTGGGCTCCGTATGTCAGTAGCATGGGTGTGGCCATTTACATAGCCAACTACTTCATTTCCACAAACTTTAACTTCGGCTTTACAGTTGCTATGCCGACGTTTCTCACATTCATAAGATATAATATTATTTGCTAGTTCTTTCTGCTTTACATAGATGTAGCCATTATAAATAAGCTTCCTTTTACCTCGTTCACTTTGGACGAACTCCATGATAAGATGACACAAAAAATAAAAGATATACCTTTCGAACCACGAGAACGAAGAGCAAATCAAAGTAAATTAATAATTTCAAAGTCACGAATGCACTTAAAGTTCACTATACTTAACACAAAATATTAACATATAAATGTTTAATCTTAACAGACACAAACAACAGAGACGGAAATCAGAAACTATACACACAGATCAAAAGCTGATAACAGACTGCCTAAATCTTTTCTCGAAACACCGACACCGTGTGTCAGGATGACGTCACGGTTATATATATATATATATATATATATATATATATATATATATATATATATATATATATATATATATATGGGAGTGAACTCAGAATGGTTCCCTGAGGTTTTTTATGATACATACAGACAGTGCATGGAACAAGGAACTCTTCTAGGATAATTAAATCCCTCATTTTTCATTTGTTCGTTCTCCCTCCTCATCTTGTGCGGAACGTTCTTCTATACAAGCGTCGTTCTTTATATTAATTATACTGTGTGTTGTTTGCAGTTAAAATGTATATATGTGCGGCATGCTGGAGGTGCCCCCTCAGGGCATTGGTTTCTGCTCGTATGTAGGAGAATTACGACTTCTGATTAATCGAGGCCCATGGTGTAGTGGTTAGCATATCTGACCGGCAAACGGAAGAGCCCGGGTTCGATTCCCGGGTGGTTACCTCATTTTTCATTTGTTCGTTCTCCCTCCTCATCTTGTGCGGAACGTTCTTCTATACAAGCGTCGTTCTTTACATTAATATATATATATACATATATATACTGTATATATACTATATATGTATATATATATATTAGTGATGTAGCGGATGTCATTTTTTTCACATCCGCGGATGCGGATGCGGATGTCTACATTTTCGTTATTTTTTAGGATATATTCGAGATTTGTTGTATTTAACGTATATAATAAGTTATTATATAGAGAGAGCTGTTGCTATAATGTAGTATAATTGATTAATTGTACAATAATTGCTGTACTTTTCTCTGAACATATAAAATAATATCAAGCATCTAACTAATATAGAAATCAATTAGTGAATTCGTCTGCAAATAAATTCGTTATATTTTGTTGAGTTTCAGCCACAATTAGAAACCATAATTGTGTTACCAGGATGCGGGACGTGAACCCAACTCAAATGCACCCCACCGACCTCTTTCCCCAACCTCCTCCACCCTTATAGAAAGAGATCTTTAATTAGCTTGATAACTATTTATATTAAGTTTAAAGTTTTATTAGGCATATTTATAAATGAGTAATTAAAATAAAGTAAACTAAGATGTTCATCGTTTAATGTTCAAACTTAATTATAGGAAGGTTATGCTTAAGGAACATTAATTTTTCTGCCTTTTCTGCTGCCAGTCTGTTTCTCTTTTCATCATATATTGGATTGTCACATGCAGCCAGACGTTTTTCTTGGTGATAGCTCTCGATCATTTTCACTACATCTTTTGACATCGCGTAGGTCTCGTCATTGCTGCTTGACTCAAGAAACTGAGAGACAGATTCTGTGATAGATTTGCTTGTTGAAGGTGTTGGTTCTGTCACTGAAACTTTTATTCTTTTGGTGGGTGGCGAAGCGACAGATTCAAGAGATTGAAGCTCTTCAACTGCTTTGCCAAGTGATGATTTAACTCGTTCTAATGTACTAGGTGAAAATAACTTAGCTTTGTAACGTGGATCTAAGTAGGTTGCAAGAGAGTAACTTCATACAAGAACAGCCTCTCGTCTTGTCGCTTGCATCACTTTTGCGCACAATGAACTAGTTCTATTAATATAGTAGAATTTGATAATTTCCGCTTATTAATGACGTTTTATCTCAACGGTCCACATCCGCACGACATCCGCAGTCCAAAGTGCGGATGCGGACGCGGATGCGGATGCGAGAAAATGTGCGGATGTTCCGCGGATGCGGATGCGGATGCGGATGTGACCTACATCACTAATATATATATATATATATATATATATATATATATATATATATATATATATATTGTGTATATATACGACTCGTTGGCGATTCCATTGTTCAAGGGCAGCTCGAGGAATTCTGTGGGAGAAACCCTCATCGTAGGCGCCGTTACTGCTACCCTGGTGAAAGGGTGGAGGATATAACTAATAATGTTGACCATTTTACAGACGGAACCTCTGAGGACACAACGTATGTTATTCATGTCGGTACTAATAACGTTTTAAATTCTAGATCGGAAGAGCTGCTGGTTAGTTACATGGACTTACTAGACCGACTAAAGGAAAAAACTAATAAGATTGTTTTAACAAGTATACTTCCTCGAATTATCCAACGTAGCGATTTCTACAGCAAGGCGACCTATATCAACAGTAACCTAAAGTCTCTTTGCCAACAGGAAGGAGTGCATTTTGCGAATTTTTGGAACAGTTTCTACGGCAGGAGGGACTTGTTCCTCGGAGATGGACTTCATCTTAATGACGTTGGAGGGTTCGGTGGCGACAGGACAACTGGGCGACAACCAACTAAGCGAGAACAAACTAGGCGACAACAAACTAGGCGACAACCAACTAGGCGACGCCAAGGTGGCTGTCGACCAGTTTTCACCGAGCAGTCGAGTGTACTGGTAGGGTTTAGTTTAAACTCAATTGAAATTTACTTTCTGAACCCTAACCATGGCTGAATTCGTAACAGTCAATATACCGGAAAATTCAAGAGGTTGGGCTTCAGATCCAATACAATCAAGAGGATAGTGCAGTGAAGCAATGGGTGCTGAGCGCCATCGGACTGGCTTTTGTCCCTCTCACTGATGTTGTGGAAGCATTCGAACTATTGTTGGATCAGCTGAATGAAGAAAATAATGACGATTTCATACGACTTGAGGATGTTGCAGACTATCTAGATGAAACTTATATACGTGGACGCCCTTCACGCGGTAGAAGACGAGCACATCCACCACGATACCCAATTGAAATGTGGAATGTGTATGAAAGAACAATGGCAGATGAAGCCAGAACTAATAACGCGGTAGAAGGCTGGCACAACAAATTTAACAAAATGGTAAACAAGAGGAGAGTGTCGATGTTTTCATTGCTGGATGAACTACGGAAGGAACAGCATGACACTGAGGCTGCTATACTTCAGGTTAACACTGGCCAGCGAAACATAAGGCAAAACCTATGCAAGAAGACTGTAGCAAGAAATGAACGAATAAGGAATGTGGTTGCACGCTATCAAGAATTCAAGGACAATGGTTAGATTCTACTCTATCTAAAGGGTGTGGGGTACAATTTTGTTCCATCTGCATAACAATTATATAATCTGCCCCAATTATGTAAATCACGTTTTATAATTCTTTTATCATAATGATTTATCATATTTTATTTTATGTGTAATAAAGTCTTTTCAAACTTGGACCTTTAATTTCTATCTAATGTATGAATATAAATAATGTATAAATAAATAAATGAATATATATATATATATATATATAATATATATATATATATATATATATATTGGTTGTTGCCTAGTTTGTTGTCGCCTAGTTGGTTGTCGCCCAGTTGTCCTGTCGGCTAGTTGATCGTCGCCTATTTGTCCCGTCGCCCAGTTGGCCCTGAACCACGTTGGAGCTGCACGTTTAGGAAGACTATTTCATAATACTGTCTCTTCTTTTCAGGCTGCCGTAACTCGAACGGTCCCAGCGTAACTTCCACAAATTTCCCTGCGCTCGCGAAAGTGTCGTAATTACAGAATACAGACAATTTGAATACAGACAATTTGACAATTTGACAATTTGAACCATTTATCGTTGGTTTCAGTGCGTATATTATTCAATTTTTCAGTAAGATCCATGAAATTTTTTACATATGAATCAGAGAAAAATTGTACGCACTGAAACCAACGATAGATTGGTCAGTTTTGACGTTTGTTCATTGTTTACAAAAGTGCCGATTGACAATATGCTTGACTTTCTCTCCCGAGAATTACATAAGTACGACCTGCCACTACCTGCACACATCGTTTTGGAACTTATTAAGCTTTGCATCAAAGACTGTAAATTCACTTTCAATAGTGAGTATTATCAACAGGTTTTTGGGATGGCCATGGGCAACCCCTTGTCGCCCCTCCTCTCCAATATTTATATGGAGTTTTTCGAAATTACTTACATTCCGAGAATCCTGGGGGTTGGCATCCCATGGTTGCGCTACGTCGACGATATTTTGTGTATCTGGCCAATGAATCGTGACTTGGATGACTTCCTCCTTCAGTTA
Organism: Bathynomus jamesi; assembly: GCA_023014485.1. Lineage (NCBI taxonomy): Eukaryota > Metazoa > Arthropoda > Malacostraca > Isopoda > Cirolanidae > Bathynomus > Bathynomus jamesi. The sequence continues at coordinate 327,576 of JAJOZX010000406.1, forward strand.
AATGATCAAGTCTCCTCCATTAAGTTTACTTTAGAAGTGGAACAAGACAACTCAATCCCGTTTTTGGATGTGCGTGTACATAGGGAAGCCCAGGTTTTAAGTTTAGTATCTATCGAAAAAAAAAAACAATTTGTCTTACGTACACTTTTTCTCTGGACATGACACCCCCATTAAGAAGGCCATATTTTCTTCAATGTTTCTCCGCGCTCTTAGGATCGCCAGTCCGGAATACATCGATGCCGAATTGGAAAAAATCAACGGTATTGGAAGTGAGCTGTGTTACCCACCTTCGTTTATGGAATCTTGTCTTAACAAGGGAAAACGATCCTTTTATCGTGTGAATAATAACACTCGCACCTTGTCAAAGAATATTTTAGTACTTCCATTTTTCCCGGGCTTTTTAGGCATTGCTAATGTACTTAAACTTTTGAATATATTAATGTAGTATTTTCATATAACAATATTGTGAAAAATATCAGAGTAAAAAATAGCCCTACCAATAATTCAGGCATTATCTATAAAATTGGTTGTAAACAATGTGATTCCTTTTACATTGGTCAGACGGGAAAGGATTTGCACACGCGTGTAAAACAGCATCAATATTCCGTTAGAACGGGACAGTCGTCCAGTGCCCTTTTTGTCCATTTGTCAGAGTTACCCCATTGTATTGATTGGAATAATGCTTCAGTTTTGTTTGACTCTAGCAACATTGTTAATAGAAATATTCTTGATTCTGATATTATTCAACTTACAAATAACTTTAACATGTGCAAAGGTCTTTTTCAACTCGATCCCGTTGTTTTGAATTCGTTCAGAACGGATTTAAACAAGAAGGGCAGAGTGCTAAACCTGTGGTAATGCTCCCTTATAAATTTGTATGCTCCTCTTACCATTTTTATTTTTCAATTTATTTTTATTTTTATTTCTTTATTTTTATTTATTTATTTATTTTTTGTGACCTACATATCATTTAGGCATTATCTATAAAATTGGCTGTAAACAATCCATTTGAGCTTGTGTTGAATTCGGGGTAAGTGCTAAAACTGATAGTTTTTCCTTACAAATGTGTATGCTCCTCCCACAATTTTTATTTCTTTATTTACTATATATACTGTATATAATATATATATATATATATATTTTTTTTTTGTAACCTATATATAGTCTTGAACTCTTTATATACTTAAGTGTTCCTGAGGATGTCATTAGACGAAAGCGCTTGAGGACCACTCTGTGTTTCCTTTCCTTCGTGGTTTTATTCATCATAAATATTTTTCACGTGTTACTTTCGTGAAATAATTTTCATATATATATATATATTGTGTATATATTGTATAACCTTACCTTACCTTACAAAGGTTCCGCGCGATGATTTCTCATTTCGCGAAGGTCAAGCTTGTCGCCCCTCCTCTCGAGTTGGCCTGGTGAAGTAGTGAGTTGGATTCTTGCGCTCTCCACCTCACATAGCCAGTAACGCCCGGCTCATCGGGGATTGTTCTGAGCCAGGCATCTAGTCTTCTTTTGAAGATTTCCACTGCAACTCCCTTCTGATTGATCGAGGCCCGTGGTGTAGTGGTAGCATATCTGACCGGCAATCTGAAGATCCTGGGTTCCATTCCCGGGCGGTCACCTCATTTTCATTTGTTCGTTATTTCTCTTCCTCGTGTGCAGAACGCTCCTCTATACTTACGTCGTTTCTATACATTAATATACTGCGTGGTCATTGCAGTTAAATGTACATATTCACGATTTGCGAGGGTGCCCTCTTAGGGCATTGGTTTCTGCCCTATGTACGAGAATTACGACTTCTGACTGATCGAGGCCCGTGGTGTAGTGGTAGCATATCTGACCGGCAATCGGAAGATCCTGGGTTCGATTCCCGGGCGGTCACCTCATTTTTCATTTGTTCGTTATTTCTCTTCCTCGTGTGCAGAACGCTCCTCTATACTTACGTCGTTTCTATACATTAATACTGCGTGGTCATTGCAGTTAAATGTACATATTCACGATTTGCGAGGGTGCCCTCTTAGGGCATTGGTTTCTGCCCTATGTATGAGAATTACGACTTCTGACTGATCGAGGCCCGTGGTGTAGTGGTAGCATATTTGACCGGCAATCGGAAGATCCTGGGTTCGATTCCCGGGCGGTCACCTCATTTTTCATTTGTTCGTTATTTCTCTTCCTCGTGTGCAGAACGCTCCTCTATACTTACGTCGTTTCTATACATTAATATACTGCGTGGTCATTGCAGTTAAATGTGTGTGTGTGTGTATATATATATATATATATATATATTATTGTATTAGAATTGAATAATAATTCACTTAAGCTTAAAGGATTTTATAATCCTACTCCCATTTTAAATTATTATACATTAGTTTTAAACTTTGTTCATTCGAAAACTTTCCGATTCCCTACACATGCTGAAATCATTCAATATCACAAACTATTTCATTGCGTGTAAGTGCTAACTATGCTATTTAATCTTAATCATTTTTGCCTACTATATATATCTTGTTCATGCATTTATTCAGTTAATTTAACAACCCTCTAAGCTAATCTGTCCCTCAAAATTATAAAATACACATTTGACCGCAGGAATATACATCATCCATTACGTAATTCGATTTTTACCTACAATAGTCAATAAAATTAGTTTATAGATTGTATGATCATGGTAACGTTGAAAAATTCCTGAACTTTAAAATTTATATTTTTCCCTTTTACCTACTATTCATTATGTATGTAATTTTTTCCACAGAAAAATAAATTTTTGTTAAAAATAAACAGAATTAAATTTTTTTTGAAAATTTAAAACTATCATTGGTTGTTTAAATTAAAGGGTTGTCTAAAATTAGATTTGATTTTCTAATTACTGTGCATTGTAACTTAATTATCCCGACTTATGTTGTGTATATAAATTTGTAATTATAAAAACCATTAGTCATCATCTAGTTTGAATTAGTTGGGATGTTATATTAATTGTATTGTATTAATTGTATTGTATTAATTGTATTGTATTAATTAGTATCATTTTAGAGGGAAGAGCCCTGTAAAAATGAACAATTCTTATATAATCAATATTCATTCAAGTAGCTTGTCCTTGAAGAGGTACGTGAGTGGCTTATGGTCAGTCTTGATGGTTACATCGTAGCCATAGACGATATTTCGGAATTTTTTCAAAGCCCAATATACCGCTAGGGCCTCTCGGTCCGTAGTGGAATAATTCCGTTGAGGTGCAGAGAGAAGTTGACTGGCATAAGCAATGGGTTATTCCACACCATCTACGTCCTGTAATAGGACGGCCCCTAGTCCGTAAGAGGAAGCATCTGTGGCTATGACAAAGGGTCTTGTGTAATCAGGATATTGTAGGATGGGATGACAGGTTAGTTTACCAATTAAAGTTTCAAAGGGATGTTGGTGATCGGATTCCGTTAAATTTAGCATTTTTCTGGAACAAATTAGAAATGGGTTTCGCAATATTTGAAAATTGGGGGATAAAATTCCCATAGAATCCGACAAAACCAATAAATGCACGGGCGTTGTCGATGGTTCTGGGTACAGGGTACCTTTTCCGTGCTTCACGTTTGGCTGGATCAAGTTTAATTCCTGTGGATGAGAGTAGAAATCCTAGGTATACCAGGGACTCTTGTAAAAAGTTGCACTTTGCAAGTTTCAGTTTAAGGTGTGCTTTTGTCAAATGTGATAACACATTCTGAAGACGTTGAAAGTGTGTTTTTATGTCCGAACTGTAAACGATAATATCGTCAAGATAAACGAGAGCATCAACACCTAATAGGCCGGAAAGGACTATATTCATCAACCTAGAGAAATTAGCAGACCCATTTCGGACTCCGAAAGGTAAAACCTGGAATTCGTAATGGCCTCGAATAGTGGAGAAAGCAGTCAATGCCCTAGGGATGAAAAAAAGTTCGCTTTCCCTACGTTCAGAATTATTTCCTGCATGTTTGGAATCGGGAAACGGTCTGGGGTGGTAAAGTGGTTCAGGCGTCTAAAATCTATACAAGGGCGAGATGTTCCGTCCTTTTTTGGAGACGAGAATCATACGAACGGACCAGGGACTAGTTGAAGGCTGAATGACATCCTGCTCCAACATGTCCGTGATATGTTCGTCAATAGTGACTAATTGGGAATGTGGAACCCGATAGGGAGGAATGAAAATGGGTTTGGAATTGGGTTCCAGCTTGATGTCAAAAGGGACCAAATTAGTTCGGCCCAGAGGATCTCTTTTTAGGGCAATCACATCTCTATTTCTTATCAGGAAATCGAGAAGTGATTCCATTTGTTTGGGATCCTGTAAGGCTGGTGACTCCTGAAGGGAGTGTTCCATACATTTCTTATATTCTTTCAATACTGAAGGGTTTAACCCTAAGGAAATGGAAACACGATTTATCGTACTGGTGGGGAAGTCTGAATCTATTTCAACTGTGGAAACAGTTCCCATTTTCTGATTTGAAGTTAATTTGATAGGGCTTTTTCCTTTGTTTAAACAAACAACAGGGATAGCTGAATTCTGACTCTGACTAAGGACTTGGGTAATAAGAACATCTCTTTTGAAATTACTTTTCTCTGTAATCAATGTGCGCTCTTACTCTAAAAATTTTCGTTGACTGTCGACAACATTTGCTAGGAAACAGATTTTTTCATAAGGTGCTACTGTTTTATGCTCGGTCGGGCATATGAAAAATTGAGAATCTGACTCTGGTTCGGCGACTAAAATTTGCCTTATGGGCTGAACTGGAACTGGCTGAACTGAAACTGGTTGAACTGAAACTGGTTGAACTGAAACTGACTGACTGGAAACTGACTGACTGGAAACTGACTGTGTTGATCCAACTGGATTCAACATCTAGAACTGATTACTCTTGGGGCTGATTTCTGGAGCGGTTGTCCCTCTGGATGCAACCAACTGACTTCAACTGCTATCAAGTGGAGGGGATTTCCTCTTGCTTTCGGAAATCTGAACTGAACTAATTCTATTAGCATTAAGCTGTCTCTTATTCTCATGGAGATGGTGTGTCCTATTTCGACACTTTACTAACTTTCCGGCTGGGTAAATCTTCCATTGATTCCGGTTAAAAAAATCCATACCTAGTACCCGTAACTCCTCTGAGTTGACAGGAGGGTGCCTTAATTTCATATTTGTAATCTGTACTCTCTAGTAATTCATCTACACATTGTTTCTTAATTAACGTCGCGTATGCTCCTGTATCTAGGATAGCAGTTAAATCTTGGTTATCAGTGCTACACTTTATTATTAAATCTAGGAGGTCTGCACCTTTATCTTGATGGGGAGTTTGTGTTTGTATCTGGGTTCATTACTGTAATTTAGGAGGGAGGAGGTTGAACTGCCGCCTCCAAAGTAGGGTCTAAAAAAGGGCTCGAATTGTCCTCTAGGGGAGGACCTCGGTCATATTCTATGGGATCACCATATGCTGGAGGGTTTTCTTGAAAACTGTACTCTGGGGAAAATGATTCCTCCGCGGGTACTTCTACGTACCGAACTATCCGCCCTTGTTGATTGTACTGGGGTTTGTACATGAGGTAATAATGAGATTGACCCTGTGGTCGTAATCTATTTGGTTGGTGGTTTGACTGAGGCTGAGAATGGACTGGTTTCTGGGGATTGGAGGAATTTTGGGAACGTTGGGGGTTCGATTTCTGGAAGCGGGGCCTATACCCTGTAGGGGCTTTCTCGGCACATTTTTGGCGATCGCCACAGCGATGACCATGTTCGTGACAGTGGGAGCAATAAGAGGGATAATTGCACTGACTTATCATGTGCCCAAAGCTATCGCAGTTAAAATACTGTGGAGGAGGGCGTGTATTCTGGGTTTGGGGGGCTTGTTTTGGGGTGGTGTTCCCTGCATTGGTCTCGATTTATAGGGGTGGTGTTGTTGTTGCTGTTGGTGTTGTGGTTGCTGCTGCTGAATGTAATGTACGGGGGTTTCTCTACCCTTTCGGTAGTTCTGGTTTGCTAAATCTGGGTAATGTTCCCCGTGTTTTGTTTATAGCTACACTTACTAGTTTGTCAACATTTAGAAACTCTCGAAACTTTTTTTTAGGTGCTCCGGGTAGGTTTTGTTAAATGGTCGCTGCTACTATGAGGTTTCTTTGTTTTGCAGTGAAAGTAATGCCACACGCATTTTGTGCGGCTTGGAGGGCTTCTCCTACGAGTTTATGTGTCCGTGCAATAAAATTATTTAAATCTTCATGTTCCTCTTTCTTTCATTTAGCCTGGAAGAGTGCTTCTAATGTGGCTAAGGGTTGTGCAAGTGTTATTTCTTTAAAAAATTCTAATAAGTTTTGTTCGCTAATTGATGGGACGTAGGTGATTGTGTCATGACCATTCCCTTCTTCAGGGTCGATAAACCTTTTTGCTTCCCTAACCTTTATATCATAATCGGTGATGTTTTCGTGTAAGAAATATTGTTCTAAAGATTCAATCCAAGGTCTTACGCGTGGGTCAACAAAGTTATTATCTATGGTCCACTTAAAAATTAAGACAGTATGGGGAAGGTTTACTAGTCTACCTAAGTTAATGTACGCTGGGGCGGGGGTTTGAGACATATTGGCTTGTACTGGATCTGAAGTTTGTGGGTTTGGGAGTTTGAGTGAAGGGCGCGGGTAGGTGGAAAAATGGGTGTAGGTAAATTTTCGACGTCAGAAAGCGCACCGTCTGAATTGCTCATATGTGACGGTATTATTAATGTGTTCTACTTGGGTCTGCTTGACCGATCTTAATCTACTGTATGGAATGATCACCTGAGTGGTTTTCCTAACTACTCTACCTGAGAAATACACATTAAATAAATGCACAATAATTTGCCTAACTAGGGGAGAATTTGAAAAGATTGCACACAAAATAATAATAAAAAAAATGTAAGCAAGATTATCCTGGTACTATGCTTGGTACATTAAATAAAATTACACTATACTACTGGAAATAACTCGGTTTCACTAAAAAGAAATGTATCACTGGTGTATGGAATGTTCACTGTGTTTTTCGTTAATTCTGGCTCAATACTAATTATTTACTGTTAATAATACTGACTTTTCAAATGTTTAGAGATTATTTAAAAAAAAAAAAAAAGAGTTCTGTACTTAAGAAGATTTCTACGGCGAAATCCTTGGAGACGTGTCCTGCAGACGTGTCTTCCTGGCCACTTGTTCTTGGATGAAAACTAGGCGTGGAGAACATGGAGTCGTGACACACCGGTTCAAGGGTGGATGTGACGAACTAAAAGTCGTAACACACCGGTTCAAGGGTGGATGTGACGAACTAGAAGTCGTGACACGCCGGTCAACTGGATAATGGATCTAGTTCCAGGGTCTGGAAGACTGGAAGAATCCTCGATGCAGAAGTTGTCAGTTGTTAAAATCCTGGCTATAGGGTCGCCAACTGTTAACCCCTTCGTCTATGGCCTGGGTTGGTTCGAAGTCGACGGAGGTTCTAGTTAGGTGGCAGCAACGGATGTGTTACTTGCAGTAGTTTTCTTCTATATTACTCTCCGAGTTCTTCTATAGTGGCTCGGGGGATTCAGGGAGGCTTACTAAATTCTCTGAAGATTCCCTGACTTCCTATAACGTATCAGGGAAGTTTAATGACTAAGTTCTTCTGAAGAGAGCAAGGCTCGAAGGAGAAGTCAAAGACTATCTTTTACTGTAATTTACTGCTAAAATGTACAGGTAGTGCTCAGCCTCTGAATTGTCTTCTGAATGAACATGGAAGAACTTACTGGGGTTTATATATCCCGATTCTATTAACATCATCATTATTATATGTTGAAGAGGCTACATTATTTTTGCACAATGTTTGAAAATGAAGTAAACTTTTTTGTTATGACAATGGGTAAAAGATAAACAGGATATAGGAAGAGGAAGTCATATTTTTAGCTTAAACCGCATATTTTTAGATCTCTTGTTTTTCCTGATCCGCCAAGTTAATTAGAACGGAAATTGAATCATGCATTCTTACATTAAGATATGCATATGAGCAAAAATTACAAGGTTAAGGCAAGACATGATTCCATCTTTTCTAACGAAGAGAGAATGCTTCTAATCTAAAAAAATGATTAAGAATTTTGAAAAGAATAAGTCACCAATTATTTGGAAACCAGGAAGCAACTCCAAAATTTATTCCAACGAACAAAAAAAAAATAAAAAATAACAATATCGCTGAGTGTACATTCCTACATGGCGACACAATGTCGTGTCGGACATCTAGTACAATCCAAGTACATCACTGAGTACGGTGTAATTTTGGTTTATTACAATTATTATTACAATCACCAATCAATTCACATTCACTTATTATTGTTAATTACAATTCCATTCAAGTACATTAATTACATTATATTAAATTACCATCATTAATTACAGTACATATACAGGGTGTTTGAAAACTTTCTGTACAAATTGTAATTGGGGATAGGCAACACCAAGACAAACCCTTTTCGTCTATAAGTGTATGTCCGCTGACGTCACCATTCGGCGCGAGAGGGCGCCGCTGCAATTTGCTAAAAGGTGAAGTGGGCTAGACTCGCGCTTGCCACGGGCATTCTTAAATCGGACGTAGTACGCGTAACATGGAGCGCTTCACGACTGCTGAGATGGCTGACATGCATATGGTGTATGGGGCTGCCAATGGAAACGGAAGAGCTGCTGTGTGGTTGTACCGACAACGCTTCCCAAACAGACGTGTGCCAAACCACCAAACGTTTGCGCATTTGCATCGGCGACTGCGAGAAACTGGAACATTCCATGCAAACATGCATGACACTGGTCGGGAGAGAAACGTGCGCACTCCTGACATGGAAGAAGAAATCCTACGGCGATTTGAGGACAATCCAAGCGCAAGCACGCGAGGTGTTGCACGTATCCTCGGTGTGAACCACGACCTGGTCTGGAGAGTGTTGCACGAGCAGCAACTTGCCATGGACGATACCCGCCCAAACATTGACGGCGAACAGGTTCTTGATGAGCATGCACCCGTGTAGCATGTGGATTTGCGTGCGCCCACACGTGAGAATTGTGCATATTAAACACACCCTCACGTGTGAAACAGGCCTCATCTGAGAACAGCACATAAGCCGGAAAATTAGGCTGCACCGCTGTCTGCTGCAGAAACCAGCGTGCGAATTCCACACGAAGAGGGTAATCCCGAGGTTGTAATGCCTGGACTCTCTGACGATGAAACGGATGTAACTGCTGCTCGTGCAACACTCTCCAGACCAGGTCGTGGTTCACACCGAGGATACGTGCAACACCTCGCGTGCTTGCGCTTGGATTGTCCTTAAATCGCCGTAGGATTTCTTCTTCCATGTCAGGAGTGCGCACGTTCTCTCCCGACCAGTGTCATGCATGTTTGCATGGAATGTTCCAGTTTCTCGCAGTCGCCGATGCAAATGCGCAAACGTTTGGTGGTTTGGCACACGTCTGTTTGGGAAGCGCTGTCGGTACAACCTCACAGCAGCTCTTCCGTTTCCATTGGCAGCCCCATACACCATATGCATGTCAGCCATCTCAGCAGTCGTGAAGCGCTCCATGTTACGCGTACTACGTCCGATTTAAGAATGCCCGCGGCAAGCGCGAGTCTAGCCCACTTCACCTTTTAGCCAATTGCAGCGGCGCCCTCTCGCGCCGAATGGTGACGTCAGCGGACATACACTTATAGACGAAACGGGTTTGTCTTGGTGCCTATCCCCCATTACAATTTGTACAGAAAGTTTTCAAACACCCTGTATATATATATATATATATATATATATATATATATACACACACACACAGTAGAATCCGTTTATTGTAATCACCGATATTGTTATCATTCGCCTAATGTTATCAGAATTAACAGTCCCAAAGCATCGAGGTTAAATTACATTATAAAACCTCCGCTTATATTAATCAGAGTTTCTGTTATAGTTATCAGAATCTTAAAATGACTCATAAAATGACTCGGCAGATTTCACCACTTTTCATCGGTCTTTCCACTCCAGCCTATTTATTGGTTCAGTTACATGCTAGCTTTCGTTCAAGACGGTAGTCTTAAACAGTGCTTACAGTGCTAACAGTGCTTAAACATTGCTATAATTTGTTGGTTCAGGTCCACTCTAGCTTTTGTTAATTGCTAAAAGAATTTCTCTCCTTGATGCCCTACATCTTATAACAATGTCATGGAAACAAGTGACTGAGAGAACCATTGAAAACTGTTTCACAAAGGGTGGCTTCTTTAAGAAGGGCACGGAAACATCTCCAAATGAAGAACCCGATGCTATTGAAGAGGAAATCATGGAGAAACCCCCAGATGGTATGTCAGAAGAAGATTTTAAAAGCTGGTTGGCCATTGATGAGGAAATTCAAGTGGCAGCTACCATGACATCATCAGAAATATGCCAAGCTGTTACTGAATCAGGCTCTGAATTGGCTGAAGAAAGGGAAGAGAATGAAGACACTAAACAAGAAGATAGTCCAGAAGACCCTCCAACAAACGCTCAGATGCGAGAAGCTCTGCAAATACTTCGTCGCGGCGTGCAACACCGATCTGCTGAATTTCAGAAGCATTATGATTATGAGCACTTTATTAATGACTTACTGCAAACAAACCGCAGGCAAACAACACTAGATGAATTTCGACAGTAAATATTAAAGGTATGAATTTTTTAAATTGTTTTATTACTGCCTTTTAACTATTTTAACTTTTCTGTTTTAACATACACCGCTTTATGTTATCAGTCGGTTATTATTATCAATATAGCTGCGTCCCAACGTGATTATAATAAGCGGATTCTACTGTAGTATATATATATATATATATATATATATATATATATATCAACGTAAAGAACGACGCTTGTATAGGAGAATATTCCGCGCAAGATGAGGAGAGAGAACGAAACAAATGAAAAAATGAGGATGAGGTAACAACCCGGGAATCGAACCCGGGATCTTCCGATTGCCGGTCAGATATGATAACCATTACACCATGGGCCTCACTCAATCAAATGCCGTAATTCCCCTACATACGCGCAGAAACCAATGCCCCAAGGGGGCACCTCCCGCATGCCGTACATTATATACATTTTAACTGCAAACACGCAGTATAATTGAGTGAGGCCCATGGTGTAATGGTTATCATATCTGACCGGCAATCGGAAGATCCCGGGTTCGATTCCCGGGTGGTTACCTCATTTTTTCATTTGTTTCGTTCTCTATCCTCATCTTGCGCGGAGTATTCTCCTATACAAGCATCGTTCTTTACGTTAATTATACTGTATGTTTGCAGTTAAAATGTATATAATGTACGGCATGCGGAAGGTGCCCCCTTGGGGCATTGGTTTCTGCGCGTATGTAGGGGAATTACGGCATTTGATTGAGTGAGGCCCATGGTGTAATGGTTATATCTGACCGGCAATAGGAAGATCCGGGGTTCGATTCCCGGGTGGTTACCTCATTTTTTCACTTGTTTCATTCTCTTTCCTCATCTTGCGCTGGATATTCTCCTATACAAGCGTCGTTCTTTATGTTAACTAGTACAGTTCCCGTCGCTTCGCTGACGGTTAGACAGGCTAAACTACAGAAAAGAACGCAGCCGTGAAAATTTTGAGTTTCACATTGTGTCAACATTTCTGAATCTGGTATCTCCCAAAACCTCCTCACCCCCATTCATGCAACTTGGGGGCTAACCCCCTCCCCATTACCCCCACCCATCCCCATTACCCCACCCATCCCCCATTTCCCCCACCCCCACCCTTCCCCCAGTACTGCCCGGGGTAAATTTCACAAACAGACAAACAGACAGGCTAAACTACAGAAAAGAACACAGTCATGAAAATCTTGAGCTTCACAATGCCGCCCGTAAAACAATTTCTGAATTTTTTTCTCACAATTTTTTCTCACAATTTCTGAAAGTGTGACGGACAGACGGACAGCTCTCTTATTATAGTATAGACTAGTACAGTTCCCGCCGCTGCGCTGACGGTTAGACAGGCTAAACTACAAAAAAAGAACCCAGCCGTGAAAATTTTGAGCTTCACATTGTGTCAACATTTCTGAATCTGGTATCTCCCAAAACCTCCTCACCCCCATTCATACAACTTGGGGGCTAACCCGCTCCCCCATTACCCCACCCCTCCCCATTACCCCACCCATCCCCCATTACCCCAACCCCCACCCTTCCCCAATTGCTAAACTACAGAAAAGAACACAGTCATGAAAATCTTGAGCTTCACATTGCCGCCCGTAATACAATTTCTGAATTTTTTTTACGATTTCTGAATTTTTTTCTCACAATTTTTTCTAACAATTTCTGAAAGTGTGACGGACAGACGGACAGACGGACAGCTCTCTTATTATAATATATAGATTATACTGCGTGTTTGCAGTTAAAAATATATATATATATATATATATATATATATATATATATATATATATATATATATATATATATATATATATATATATATATATATATATATATATATATATATATACACACACAATGTTTTCAGACCAACAAAGACCCTAGGATACACTCATGGCTGGTCTACCTAACTGTGTTCGTAATTGTGTATTGTGTATGTCCTCCGTGGTGGCGGAGGGGACCTACAATTTTACGTGGGTTCCGAACCACAAGAACATAAGAAATTTATGCAAAACTGCCTGTACATTCAATAATTATCAATTTAAAACTAATTAATTATCGATTTAAAACTAAAGATAGAATCTCTGGATCCAGAGGATCAAGTCATAATAGACTACTATCCACAAATATGTTACACTCTATATCTATTTATAACCGACATTACGGTATCCGTCAATACTTGTACCTTGCTAACCAAAAATAAGTCACGGTCCATATCGATTGCGGACCAAGTCAAAATTTACAATCATATACATTACAATACATTATATATACTTAGGAGGAAAAGTGTAAGTGTGGCTGTAAAGACTGTACAGTAATGTAGAAACGTGTATGCACCCATTTTGGGTCTCCCATTTCAAGGTGTTTGTGGGGCAAGTGAAGATCATGAGTTTTTCAATACCTCACAGTACTATGGGGGGGCACCGCTCGGCAGAGGAATCTCTTTAAATGGGGTGTGTAAGGACAGAGAGTATCCCAACCCAAGATGCTGCCTCCCTATATCCCACAACACTTGTGTTGAGCTGTGGGATCTATCACCACAAAGCCTTAATTTTACTACCTTAAACTATACCGAGTCTAGCAACATGCGCGTCAAATCGATTTTTAAACATGTTTATAGACGTGCTACTAATTACTTCTACCGGCAAACTATTCCACCTATTTACTATTCTATGTGTAAAAAAGTTTTTCGCAACTGCTGTCTCGAACCTTCTACTTGTCAACTTACACCCGTTATTTCTAGTCCTATTATATTGAGATATTTCGAGAAAGGTATCTCTATCTACGTTATCGAACCCATTCATAATTTTGAAAACCTGGATTAGATCACCCCTTAGCCTCCTAGTCTCGAGTGTTGTCAATTTTTACTCCTTAAGCCTATCCTCGTACGACTTTGACCTAAGGGACGGAATCATCTTAGTTGCTCGTCTTTGAACTCTTTCGATTTTATCTATATCTTTGCGCATATGCGGATTCCAAAATTGGACCGCGTACTCCAAATGGGGTCTAACTAATGATTTATAAAGAGGAACTATAATATCGCGCGATTTGTACTCAAAATTTCTAGCTATAAAACCTAACACTTTGTTCGCCTTATTGACAGCTGCTGTAATTTGTTTCGCTACATTTAAATCACCAGTGACTATAACTCCTAAATCTTTTTCCTGCTCTACGCTTGTTAAATCTTTCCCTGACATACTATACGCAAAATTACCGTTACGCGAACCTATATGCAAAATTTTGCACTTATCAACGTTAAATCTCATTTGCCATGTGACTGACCAATCAACGATTTTATTCAGATCTTCCTGGATTTTACCTCTATCTTCGTCATTAATCGCCCTACCACCCAGCTTGGTGTCATCCGCAAACTTTGAAACTGTACTGACTAGGCCGACATCTAAATCGTTAATATATATAAGAAAAAGCAAGGGGCCCAATACAGAACACTGAGGAACGCCACTCGCTACATTAGCCCAACACGACTCCACTCCATCAACGACCACCCTCTGTTTCCTACCTCGCAACCACTCTTCTAGCCAATTTATTACTACACCCCTGATTTCATGAGCCTTAGTTTTTTTCAATGAGTCTTTTGTGCGGCACGGTGTCAAACGCTTTTTGAAAATCTAAATACACTACATCAACCGCCCGATGTCTATCGTAAACGTCAACCACGCTTTGGAAAAATTCTAAAACATTAGTTAAGCAAGATTTGTTTCGCCAAAAACCGTGCTGCGTATTTCTAACTAGTTTATGCACTTCTAAGTGTTCGACTATACGATCCCTAATCATTGATTCCAGTAGCTTACCTACAACAGACGTTAAACTGATTGGCCTATAATTTCCCGCCGCACCTTTATCGCTTTTCTTAAAGATAGGTGTTACATTTGCTAACTTGAAATTATCTGGTACGGACCCCTCAGAAATAGACGCATTAAAATTCTTTGTCAGCGGCACAACAATGCTATCGTTTAATTCTTTTAGTTTATGGGATATATGGAATCCGGCCCCGGTGATTTACGCGTTTCCATTTTATCAATATAGCGCATTACCTCTCCTTCACTAACCACGATATTATCCAAAATATTACCATTATCAAAAGGTATTATGTCTATGACCGTAGGGATATTCGTTCCATCTTCTATAGTAAAAACTGACGTGAAAAATTCGTTTAGCAAGGTAGCCATTTCCTTGTTTTCAGAAACTAGATCTCCGTTTACATTTTTCAAAGGCCCTAAGATACTTTTTACTGGATTTCTATTATTGACATATTGAAAGAATCGCTTGGGGTTTGCTTTACCGTCACGAGCTATGGAGATTTCAAATTCGCGCTTGGACTCTTTTATTACACTTTTCGCTTCACGCCTTAGAGATATGTAGTTGTTTCGTAACCACAGATTGTCTTTATCGCATTTATGTAGCCTATAAGCCCTATGTCTACTCTTTATAATGTCTCCTACTCTAGAAGTAAACCACAAGGGCTTGTTGTTTACTTTCGCACGCTTAATTTTGTACGGTACACATTCCTCATTTATAGTTCTAAATACCGTTTCGAACGATTCCCACATTAGTTTTGCGTTGGAGTTCCCCATTACGTTTTCCCAATTGACGTGTGAAAATTTATTTCGAAATTTACTAAAGTCTGTGTGCTGGAAGTTAGGAATTTTAGTCGAGTGACTTACTAAGAGGACAAACTCTACCATATTGTGATCGCTATTGCTTAACGGTTCTATTACTTGAAGATCAGTAATAAGCCTATCATCCGTAGTTATTACTAAATCTAAAATACTGTCCAACCTCGTAGGTTCCCCAACCTTTTGAATAAGAAAGCTATCCTCGAGAAAATTAACTAAACGATTACCTTCCGCGTCTCCCTGCATTGTATCGTAATTGACGTTGGCGCAATTAAAGTCACCCATAGCTAAAGCCTGCTCACTACCGATTATTCTCTTTAGTTCACGATATAACGCTTCGTCCGTATCAGCTGTTTGATTAGGGGGCCTATATATAACCGCAACAACAAGTTTGAAATCGTTCAATTTAAGTTCTGCTATAGTCGAATCTATCGGTTCTGGTATTGAGTACTTTACTTCTATAACGTTCGCAATATTATCTTTGATATACAACATAACACCGCCTCCTCTCCTACCTATTCTCTTTATAACAAAACGTCTATAACCTTTAATTTGATACTCCCCTACAAATTCACGTGTTTCAGTGCTAAGCCACGATTCCTTTATCGCAATTAAATCTAGTCTTTACAAGCAATTAAACAAAAAAATTCGTTTATTTTATTTCGACGGCTACGAGCACTTAAGGATAGAACCTTCAAATTGTTTGTAATTGCGACACCTTCGCGAGCGCAGGGGAAATTTGTGGAATTTACGCTGGGACCGCTCGAGTTGCGGCAGCCTGAAAAGAAGAGACAGTATTATGAAATAGTCTTCCTAAACGCGCAGCTCCAACGTCATTAAGATGAAATCCATCTTCGAGGAACAAGTCCCTCCTGCCGTAGAAACTGTTCCAAAAATTCACAAAATGCACTCCTTCCTGTTGGCAAAGAGACTTTAGGTTATTGTTAATATAGGTCGCCTTGCTGTAGAAATCGTTTTGTTGGATAATTCGAGGAATTATACCTGTTAAAACAATCTTATTAGTTTTCTCCTTTAAACGCTCTAATAAGTCCCTGTACCTAGCCAGCAGTTCTTCCGATCTAGAATTTAAAACGTTATTAGTACCGACATGAATAACATACGTTGTGTCCTCGGAGGTACCGTCTGTAAATTGGTCAACATTCTTAGTTATATCCTCCACCCTTGCACCAGGGTAGCAGTAACGGCGCCTACGACGAGGGTTTCTCCCACAGAATTCCTCGAGCTGCCCTCGAACAATGGCATCGCCAACGAGTCGTATTTCCGGTTCATCAGCATCATCGAAACCTAAAACCGAAAACTTGTTTGTTATTACTGGTAGACATGTCTTAGGTTTTCTCAATGGGGCTCCATTACGCACTCGAACGAAGGGTTGGGAACTAGGGGAAGAGAGAGGGCTATTAATACTATTTATATTATTAGTAGAAACTGAGGCAGGAGGGTCTTAATTGGAGTCTCAAGGGATTCTAATTTTGCCGTCAGGAGCATCACGCTTTCTTCAAGCCTCACGCTGGCCTCCCTCTCACGTTCTAACTCGTTCCTCAGCACTTCCATGCTTGAGCACCACCTGCAAACTAACTGTTCATTATTATTAGCCAATTTAAACGCATAAGCGGCAAATTTCCCTTCACAGCGACTGCAAGTAATTGACGGGGGTGCCATGCTTTTAATTAGTTAAAAAACAAAAAACACAAAACAAAAAACAAAAAACGAGCGTTTGGAAATTAATAAATTACAACGTATGTCTACCGCGTTCTTGAAACACAGAAACAGGTTCTTGTAACAGAAATTTATACTAAATTTATATAGAATTAAGCTACCGACAAAAGATCCGTAAAAGAAGAGTATTTATAATACTTATCTGTCCGCGATTCGACCCGACCTTTTTCCTTTTTTCACACGGTTGTGACCACACTCTACCTGACCTCTCGAAGGAAGGAAAAATGAACCCTATGACTCCACGTTTTCTGATAGATTTGAAAAACAAACAAGGCAAGCCACGTGCAGTAGCCTTGCTTTGATCAAAAAATATAGTAGTGAATAACGTCAATAATTGAAATATATACGTTAATGAATGATTAGTAGCACGAAGTAATTTATGTTAGAATGCACCGAACACTATTTTTTTTTAAAACACTTCAACGAAAACCACTTATTCAATTGATAACACTGGACACTCGATAAAACACGTCTGTTCACAAGGAAAGACTTGTACTTATTGAGAAAGACTTGTTCTTATATATATATATATATATATATATATATATATATATTATATATATATATATATATATATATGTACTTATATATATATATATATTATATATATAGTATATATACATTTCAACTGCAAAGAACACGCAGTATAAATAACGTAAAGAACGACGCTTGTATAGGAGAACATTCCGCGCAAGATGAGAAGAGAGAACGAACAAATGAAAAAAATGAGGTAACCACCCGGGAATCGAACCGGGATCTTCCGATTGCCGGTCAGATATGATAACCACTAAACCATGTCCTCAGTCGATCAGAAGTCGTAATTCCTCTACATACGCGCAGAAACCAATGCCCCGAGGGGCACTCCCGCATGCGGTATCTATATATACACATTTCAACTGCAAAGAACACGTTATTTATACTGCGTGTTCTTTGCAGTTGAAATGTATATATAGATACGGCATGCGGGAGGTGCCACCTCGGGGCAATGGTTTCTGCGCGTATGTAGAGGAATTACGACTTCTGATCGACTGAGGACCATAGTGTAGTGGTTATCATATCTGACCGGCAATCGGAAGATCCCGGGTTCGATTCCCGGGGGTTACCTCATTTTTTCATTTGTTCGTTTTCTCTTCTCATCTTGCGCGGAATGTTCTCCTATACAAGCGTCGTTCTTTACGATATATAGTATATATATATAGTAAGTATATATATAGTAATATATATATATATATATTATAATATATAGAGTATATAATTATATATTATAGATATACAATATAGAATATTATACATATATATATATTATATATATTATATATATTATTATATAATATATAATTATATATATATTATATATATATATTATATATATATTACATATATATATTACATATATATTTTATATATATATATATTACATATATATATATATATATATATTACATATATATATATATAATATATAATATATATATATATATATATATATATATATATATAACTTTATATATACTATATATATATATTATATATATATATACTATATATATTATATATAAATTATATATACTATATATATATTATATTATATACTATATATACTAAGTTATATATATATTATGTATATATACTATATATATATTATATATATATTATATATATATACTATATATATATTATATATATACTATATACTATATATATTATGTATATATAGCAGTGGCGTGCGGTGATTTTTCGTCAAGGGAAGCAATTCAAGCAAAAACAACAAAGATTATATAAAATAAAAATAAAACTTTAAAATACTCGTATATAATAAAAACAAAACACATATAATCATCTATTTACTTTACTTATAGGTTAATTCTATTCTTCTTTCTTTTTTATTAAATATATCTATTATTTCTTCGTAAAAGGCATCGGTTTTCATATCCTTAAGAAGCTTTTTCTCAATTGAGATTAAAGCTAAACTTGCAAGCCTTTCTTCCCCTTGCGCATTTCTAGCGTAGTTATGTATCGCTTTAAATGAGAGAATGACAGCAGACAGCACGTAAAGTTGCCAGATATTTCAAGAAAATTAACTATAAGATCTGGACAGCGAAATCTAAATTGCTTCCTTTTTGATATAGGGAAGGATAAAATAAGATAAATATATTCTTTTTCGCTTAACATGGCCATGGAATTTTTAGTACAAAAACTATATATGAAACTTGTTGTATTCAATAAATACTACATTATTAAACATTAAATGAGTTTTTAGAATGGAAAGAAACAATTTGTAACAGTAAAAAAAAAGCGAAAGTCATTGGGAAAAAGGATGCATTTCGTCAATTGTTGTCCAACTCGCGATTTTTTGCGTCGGCTTTCTTAAAGGTTCTTGCACGAACGGCAACCAATGTATATACTATGTATCCACCTGATTACCAATCAAATGCTATAAATAGTATAATAAAATGATTTTGTACAAATTATTAACACATATTGAACTGTTTAAACTTTAAAGTATAATACAGCATTTTCTTCTTTCTTTGAATAGGGAAGCATTGCTTCCCTTGTTTCCATGGACAGCACGCCACTGATATATAGTATATATATATATATATATATATTATATATATATATTATATATATATATATATATATATATAATATATATATATATATATATACTATATATATAATATATATATTTATAATATATATATAATATATATAGTATATATACAGGGTGTACATAAAGTCAGGATCTCTTTTTGTGAAGCACTTGGAAATTATATGGAATTCAATCATAAAATGATAAAGTGGTAACATTTATTAAATAATTAAGAGTAGGATTCGACGTGACGCCCATCAGTATCCCTGCACAGCTCAAATCGTTCCGCAGCATTTCTAAACACATTCTGGAGCATTTGCGGGGTTATGTTATCTGCAGCAGTTCGTATACGTGTACGTAAGTTTTCAAGACTCGTAATCTCCGTCTGATAGAAGTGCGATTTCATAAAGCCCCATGCAAAGAAATCTAAAGGGGTTAAATCTGGTGATCTCGCTGGCCAAGGTCTGTTGCTTCCGCGTCCGATCCAGCGATTTGGAAAACGTCCATTTAGATAATCCTGAACAATTTTGGCATAGTGACAAGGAGCACCATCATGTTGATAGACGACGGTACTAACAATCCTATCCCCAATCAGCTGAGGTTCAAGGAATTGCTTCAACATGTCCAGATAAATAAGCCCCGTAACTGTAGCTTCAGCAAAGAAAAAAGGACCATAAACCTTAGATTTTGTTAAACCCATCCAGACATTAACTTTAGGTGAGTCTCTTTCCCAATTTTGGACGAAATCATTCGGTCTTTCATCTGCCCAAATTCGACAGTTATGGCGATTTACTTTTCCACACGTATGGAAAGTGGCTTCATCACTAAAGAGAATGTTGTCCATTAAATTATCACTCCAGATTTGTTGTACGAGATCAGCACACACAGCACTTCGTCGAGGGAAATCTTCCTTATGTAAATCATGTAAAACCTGCAAATGATAGCTTTTCTTCTGCAAATTAACTTTCAGAATTTTGTGCACAGATGACGTCGGGAGGCCGAGTCTGTGTGATGCAGCACGAACGGACGTACGTGGCTCCTCAGTGATAATTCCGCGTACTGCATTCACGGTAAGATCTGACATACACGGTCGTCCTGATCTTGCTTCATCATTTACAGATCCCGTTCGTTTAAATTTGTTCACCAATTTTCGTATTGTCTTGTCTATTGGCCCCGGCTTATGAAATCTCCTTCTAAACTTCTCTCTGATGTCATTGTATTTCTTTCCTCGATTCGCCAAGTTACTATTGCCACACGCTCTTCTGTATTCATTCTAAAGGCTTCTGAAAAGAAAAATAGAAAAAAATAATTATTTCTCAAAAATAGATCCTGACTTTATGTACACCCTGTATATTATATATATAGTATATATATATATATATATATATATATATATATATATATATATATATATATTATATGTATTAGACTGGTCCAAAAAACAAGATATTTTAAATCATAACATGGTACCTCAGATTATTTTGAACCTTTATAAGAATAACTTCTGACAAAAATAGCAGCTCATTTGAAATATATTAGGGGTGCCGCACTACTGTAAAATATATCAAATAAAAAAAAATAGTAATATTATATGGATTGTGGGGTAGTTATCTTCTGTAGGTATGTTACTTTTGTTGTTGAGATGATAGCATCATAGCAGTGTAGGAGAGTGTCAAATGGCATCATGCACAAACAGGATGTAAAATATGGCAAGTTCAGTAGCGACTAGAAAATCAACAGAAATGTTGCTTATTGGACAAACAATTGAGACAATATGTGGAAGAAAGCTACCTTCTATGTGACGTTTGGCTGGTCTGCGGCTTATTTTTCATCATCTACATGCCAAAAAGACGTTGAAAAATGCATCTAAAGCTGTTTGCGCTGAAGTATTGAAATTTTGGGAGATGGCAAATATACCAACTGCTGACTATCGCACTGTTATGAAAAAAATAGAAAAGGAGTATTTTAATTATAGAGGACTTCAAAAATCTAAATCTAGACGTTCACAGACACAAATCGATAAAGAAACTTCTTTTCAAAAACGTTTGGACGATTTATTCGATATCGCCCATGCCAATGCTTTGCAAAAAATGGACAGTAGAAGAAGACAGAGCTTTTCTACAAGCTCAACGAGAGAAGGGGAGAAGAGGCTACATAGGAAGTGTGGACAAAATATGTGCTCTCAAACAATCTAAGCGAAGATCTAGAGATGAAGCATTTCAACGCCAAGTTAAGAAAGAAACTATGAGAAAGAAAATGAACACAACAGTGTTCAAGAAGAACACAACAGTGACTCAATTTTCGTCAAATAGTAGTTCCTCCGAGGAAGAGCCAAGTACATCAAGTACACCAGTCACCATAAAGAAGGAGAAACTTGGTAGTCATAAACCAGCAATGGTTGTATCAACAGAATTAGCAATGACACTGGACAGAAACAAATTAAGTGATCGCCAAGCAGTATCAGTAGTAGCAGCTACTGCATCTTCTCTTGGATATGAAGTTGATGATATTGTTCTGAGTAGAAGTTCAATACGGAGAAAACGAATATCAGTTCGTCAGCAAATTACGGATGACATCAAACAATCATTTGAAGCTGATATTTCTCTAACAGTTCATTGGGACGGAAAGCTTATCCAAGACCTTACTGGTGATGATAGTGTGGATAGACTTCCAATTATTGTATCAGGCGGAGGAAAATCTAAGCTTCTCTCAGTACCTAAACTTAAATCTGGCACAGGAAAAAATATTGCAGGTGCTGTGGTCGAAGCTTTGGATGACTGGGGGCTACGAGATTGTGTGAGGCAATGTGCTTTGACACAACTGCAAGCAACATGGCGATAAAAAAGGAGCATGTACTCTTGTTGAAAGCATACTTGAACGGCGCTCCTCGGACTAGCTTGTCGACATCACATTCTCGAAATAGTAATAGCATCTTTCTTTGACAAATGTCACGGCTGCCACTGGTGGTCCGGATATTTTGTTATTTAAGCGTCTTAAAAATAAATGGAAGACTTTTGACACAAACAAGTTTGAAATTGTTCAAATCGATGTACCGGAAAAGCCCAGTATAATTGAAAATTGCAAGCACATTGACTAAATTACAACTCGAGCAGATTACCGAGAACTCTTAGATTTGACAATCATATACCTTGGAGATGTTCCTTTTGATGGCATTAAATTCCATCAACCCGGAGCGTTGCACCGTGTGCGATGGATGGCGCTAGTGATATATGCAATAAAAATTTGTCTTTTCCACAAACAAATGGAAGTCACTAGACGTGAACTAGAAGGGATGCAACGTTTTGCGTTATATGCTGTTCGATGCTACGTAAATGAATGGTTTTTAGACAACCCATTGCTTCCTCGCACCAGAATGACTTATCTCTTCTCAAGAAACTTCAATCCTACGCTGATAAAGAAATATCTGTAGCTGCATCTAAGCGCTCTCTTCGCCATCTCTGGTATTGAATGAATGAGCTCATCGACTTTCTTTTTTTGATGAAGAAACGTCACTGGAAGTCAAGCGAGAAATGGTAAAGGCGCTGGATGTGAATGGCTCTCAAAATCCTCCTAAACGGATAAATTTGAATGTGAATGATCCTAACCTACAAGACACCACACTAGCTAGCTTCGTCGTTCAACACTCGCAACTTCTTCACAAAAATTAGCATTGCCAATGGACTTTTTGGACAGAGATCTGCTGATTGGAACGCTAATGATGACTACAAAGCTGCTAGCAATTATGTAAAAAATATGAATGTTGTAAATGACAACGCTGAGAGAGGTGTTGCTTTAATAAGAACTTCAGTGGCCATCTTACGAAAAGTGAAGAACAACAATATCTTCTACAAATGTAGAGCAGCACCGTAAGCGTTTTCCAAACGTAAAAAATCTACAATAAAAGAGGGACTTAGATAAAGGAAATAAATGGAATAGAAACAAAATTAGAGGACTGTGGATTAGGCCTATAGGGGATACCACATTAAAAAAAACGCACCAATAACAGCTACCTCAGGGGTAAAAAATATTAATATAAATAATCCAATTGGAGAATAAAATGAAATGTTTGACCTCCATGCGGGACCCCTAAATATTATCCGATTTGCATTAAAATTGGTATTTATAATTCCTTAACCATTCTTCAAAATATCCATGGGTACCATATCAAAACTAATAAATTTGAAAATTCACCCTTATAGGTTGGACCAATCTAATACATATAGTATATACAGGGTGTACATAAAGTCAGGATCTCTTTTTGTGAAATAATTATTTTTTCTATTTTCTTTTCAAAAGCCCTTAGAATGAATACAGAAGAGCGTGTGGCAATAGTACTGTAATTTGGCGAATCGAGGGAAAGAAATACAATGACATCAGAGAGAAGTTTAGAAGGAGATTTCATAAGCCGGGGCCAATAGACAAGACAATACGAAAATTGGTGAACAAATTTAAACGAACGGGATCTGTAAATGATGAAGCAAGATCAGGACGACCGTGTATGTCAGATCTTACCGTGAATGCAGTACGCGGAATTATCACTGAGGAGCCACGTACGTCCATTCGTGCTGCATCACACAGACTCAGCCTCCCGACGTCATCTGTGCACAAAATTCTGAAAGTTAATTTGCAGAAGAAAAGCTATCATTTGCAGGTTTTACATGATTTACATGAGGAAGATTTCCCTCGACGAAGTGCTGTGTGTGCTGATCTCGTAGAACAAATCTGGAGTGATAATTCACTGGCCAACAAAATGAAACTTTTTTTCTCATCACAAACATGATCACACTTTTCTTAATGCATATTTCGCGCTGATTCCGAATCTGGTTTTATTTTGTTTCTAGCAGGTATAGTTATATAGATACACTGGTTTTGATATTTTTAAGTTTTTGATATTGCTATAAGAAAATTTATGGATGTATAGATCACACTTAGGAATGCTAAACAAATACATCATATACCTTATTCAATGTACTTATAAATAAAGAATATATACACATTATTTTATTAAAAGCGCTGTGAGTGTGATTTCCTTTTGTAAATTTGGCTTGGATTGTCACGATACAGCATCCAACAATGGTCCGCCATCATGCTTTCATTCCAATATCCTTGGTAGCGCTTCTACATCATCTGAATATCTTGATGGAAGCGCTCTCCTTGCTCGTCACTCACTGCACCAAGGTTTTCAGGAAAGAAATCTAAGTGGGAATGCAGGAAGTGAATTTTTAACGACATTCGACACTCCATTTCTTTGAAGGCATCAAGGAGGTTCTTGACTCCATTCTTATACGCAGG
>JAJOZX010000406.1:357500-515000 GCA_023014485.1 Bathynomus jamesi
AAAATGAGGCAGGAGGGGTCGTAACTGGAGTCTCAAGGGATTCTAATTTTGCCGTCAGGAGCATCACGCTTTCTTCAAGTCTCACTCTAGCCTCCCTCACACGTTCTAAATTTCCTCAGGATTTCCATTCTTGAGCACCACCTGCAAACTAACTGTTCTTTATTATTAGTCAAACGCATAAGCGGCAAATTTCCCTTCACAGCGACTGCAAGTACTTGACATGGGTGCCATGCTCTTAATTAGTTTAAAAAAAAAAAGAGCGTTTGGAAATTAATAAATTACAACGTAGTTCTACCGCGTGCCCTCACCTGAGCAAACCAACAAAAATGTTCCTGAAACGCAGAAACAGGTTCTACTAACACAAATTTATACTAAATGAATATATAATTAAGCTACCGACGAAAGCTTTGTAAATGAAATAGTATTACTAAAATTTATCTGTCCGCTATTCGACCGACTGTTTTCTTTCCGTTTTTCCTTTTTCCCACGGTGGGTGACCACACTCTACTTGATCCCCTGATGGAAAGGAAAATGAACCTTATGAAAGCACGTTTTCTGAGAGATTTTAAAACAAAAAAGGCAAACCAAGGGAATTTCAACCTTATGAAACCTCGGTTATCAATAGATTCGGTAAACAAACAAGGCAAGCCACTTGCACTAGCCTTGGTTTAATCAAATAGTATAGTAATGAATAAATTCGATAAATGAAATATATTCTTTAATGAATGATTAGTAACACGAAGTAATTTAGTTAAGAATGGACCAAACACTATTTTTTTTAAAACACTTCAACGAAAACCACTTATTCAAATGGTAACACTGAACACTCGATAAAACACGTCTGTTCACAAGGAAAGACTGATCACAACTGTAATTCAGGTCCTAACAGCCTTACATTATCGCTTGTTAAAAATTTTATATGTTTTGACAAATTTTTCCGTATTAAGAAAGCAACACCATCAAAAGGCCTACCGTACATTAATTCATCTGACAAGTCTACTGCTGACGACGCATGGTACATAAAGTCATCATGGATGGTAGAGAGGAATTTCATTTCAGTTCTTGCTTAGGTAGCTAGTGCTCCTGCAGGAGTATCAAATCTGCACTGCCACAGATTTTATGAACATCTACAGTTGAATTCATCACTGACCTTACATTATACGAGACTATTTTCAAGTTATCCGCCATGATTGATAGAAAATTTATTAATAGTAAGATTATTATTATACACAGTACAACTTTCAGGCATTACCGTCAGGGCGCCTATTATTATTATTATTATTATTATTGTTATTATTTTGCCTATTATCAAATCTCCTGGAAAAGTGAATAAACTCCTTAACAATAATACCGTCTGGCCACTGTCTCATTTAAAGTAATAATTAAAGGTGTAAATTCGCATTTCAACCCGTGTGTTTAGTTTATAACTAACAATATACTGTGTTCACCAATGACTTCTTCCATCATGTGTCGAATATCGCTTGCCTCGTTCGAGAGCTGAATTCGCGACAAAAAGAGTGTGAGATTCCCTCTCGGTGGCTTCGCCGCGGAGACCGGTTGAGGAAACCTTGGGATATATATATATATATATATATATATATATACAGGGTGTTTGAAAACTTTCTGTACAAATGGTAATGGGGGATAGGCAAAACCAAGACAAACCCTTTTCGTCTATAAGTGTATGTCCGCTGACGTCACCATTCGGCGCGAGAGGGCGCCGCTGCAATTGGCTAAAAGGTGAAGTGGGCTAGACTCGCACTTGCCGCGGGCATTCTTAAATCGGACGTAGTACGCGTAACATGGAGCGCTTCACCACTGCTGAGATGGCTGACATGCATATGGTGTATGGGGCTGCCAATGGAAACGGAAGAGCTGCTGTGAGGTTGTACCGACAGCGCTTCCCAAACAGACGTGTGCCAAACCACCAAACGTTTGCGCATTTGCATCGGCGACTGCGAGAAACTGGAACATTCTATGCAAACATGCATGACACTGGTCGGGAGAGAAACGTGCGCACTCCTGACATGGAAGAAGAAATCCTACGGCGATTTGAGGACAATCCAAGCGCAAGCACGCGAGGTGTTGCACGTATCCTCGGTGTGAACCACGACCTGGTCTGGAGAGTGTTGCACGAGCAGCAGTTACATCCGTTTCATCGTCAGAGAGTCCAGGCATTACAACCTCGGGATTACCCTCTTCGTGTGGAATTCGCACGCTGGTTTCTGCAGCAGACAGCGGTGCAGCCTAATTTTCCGGCTTATGTGCTGTTCTCAGATGAAGCCAACAATCGCCGTAGGATTTCTTCTTCCATGTCAGGAGTGCGCACGTTTCTCTCCCGACCAGTGTCATGCATGTTTGCATGGAATGTTCCAGTTTCTCGCAGTCGCCGATGCAAATGCGCAAACGTTTGGTGGTTTGACACACGTCTGTTTGGGAAGCACTGTCGGTACAACCTCACAGCAGCTCTTCCGTTTCCATTGGCAGCCCCATACACCATATGCATGTCAGCCATCTCAGCAGTCGTGAAGCGCTCCATGTTACGCGTACTACGTCCGATTTAAGAATGCCCGCGGCAAGCGCGAGTCTAGCCCACTTCACCTTTTAGCCAATTGCAGCGGCGCCCTCTCGCGCCGAATGCTGACGTCAGCGGACATACACTTATAGACGAAAAGGGTTTGTCTTGGTGTTGCCTATCCCCCATTACAATTTGTACAGAAAGTTTTCAAACACCCTGTATATATATATATATACATATATATATATATATATACATACGTTTAGAAAACGATATTTATTGGGGTAAGCCAGCTAAAACTTAAAATCTAATTATATTAATGTTTTTTGGCATCAAAGTTTAAGATACTTCGAAGAGTCTATACCTTTTAAAATAATTTTGCATCATTATTTCAGGATATCTTCAACAGTAAGACTTAAGCGTGAATGCTGGTTTTAATTATATTAAAAAATAATGCAGCAGTGTCGCGGCAGGGCTGCAAATAAATGAGGAAAAATGAATAAGTTACCCCGAGAGAGAATCTATTTTGTTTTTAAAATCATATTAATATTTTATGTAAATAGGCTTAAAGATATATTGGTGTCTTAAAGATAAATTTATATTGAAAGAAAATAATTGGCCAAAAGAGGAAAAATGAATAAGTTACCCCGAAATAGAATCTATTTTGTAATATTAAAACTTATTAAAAAAATATTAAAGATATAATGGTGGCTTAAAGATAAATTTATAAAGGGTGATCCAGAGAAATGGGACCCAAAAGAAACCCCTGTAACTCTTAAAGTATAAGTCCTTTTATAAAATCATACGCATCATTCGAAAGAGATAGTTACAAGTTTGTACAGGATTGTATAGTTTTGACAATACAAACAAGATAAGATACAAAACAAAATAAAAGTGTTAGTTAAAACTAACCCTTCAAGATGACTGCATGGACTGTGGAACAGCTGCGTTTCATAACTGAGCAATATTATGAGCATGGAAGAAGTGTAGTTTCAGCTCAAAGATCTTTCAAGACAAATTTTCAGATGTCAAAATCACCTTCGAGCTGAAACTACACTTCTTCCATGCTCATAATATTGCTGAGTTATGAAACGCAGCTGTTCCACAGTCCATGCAGTCATCTTGAAGGGTTAGTTTTAACTAACACTTTTATTTTGTTTTGTATCTTATCTTGTTTTGTATTGTCAAAACCTATACAATCCTGTACAAACTTGTAACTATCCTCTTTCGAATGATGCGTATGATTTTATAAAAGGACTTATACTTTAAGAGTTACAGGGGTTTCTTTTGGGTCCCATTTCTCTGGATCACCCTTTATTAAACACACTAATTGGATAAAAGAGGCAAAATTAATAAGTTACCCCTAATTTAATTTCTATTTTGTTTTAAATATCATATTAATGCTTTTCATGTTATAGTTTAAGAATAAAATTGCGTATTATGATGAAAATTTGTATTTGTATTAAACTTAGTTTATCTTATTCGATTTTTTGTTTAAAAGATCGCCCACCAAATGTCAAATTGGACTCATTTCACCACGAGAAGTTCAATAGAGAAACTATTGACATTACCCTTTTTTGTTTTGGCCCCATTAACGTATTTGTTTATATTTAATAGCTTTGTCTATTGAGTCGTATTTAGAGACCTTGTTGGTCTACCAGGAGTTGGTAAGTAAAGCGGTGGTGGTGGCGCTGTGGAGGTGGTTGGTGGGTTGTTGATGGTGGTTGTGTAATACTGTTTCACCACTAATCGTCTAAGTTTGGACGCTTGGTTGTAGTCCTGATCTCACCATGTGCTGTTGATGGGATGAGCTCCGAAAAGTCTATACGTAGACGATTGTTGGTGATGTGATGCTTTTTTGTGTGGTGGTTGTGGTCGTATATATTTTGCTATTGGGGCTTTGCATGCATCAGTTTGTGTGTGTGTGATAATAGGGGGTTTATGGGCGTATAGTCGGGGTGTGCATTTGTGTGCGCTTTGAGTCGTATATCGAGACCTTGTCTGTCTACCAGAAGCTCGTAAGTAAAGCGGTGGTTGTGGTGCTTCACCACCAATCGTCTAAGTTTCGACGCTTGGTTGTAGCCCTCATATCGGTTACGTGGTGTTGATGGGATGAGCTCCTAAAAGTCTATACTTAGACGATTGTTGGTGATGTGATGCTTTTTTCGTGTGGTGGTTGTGCTCGTATATATTTTTCTATTGGGCTTTGCATGCATCAATCAATTTATATATATATATATATATATATATATATATATATATATATATTATATATATATATGACACACAGACCGTGCATGGAACAAGGAACTCTTTTAGGAAAATTAAATCCACTATAGTCCGAATGAGTAATGGTAAATGACAAATACTATAGTTTTTTCTTTTTCATGATGCTAGCCCGACCCGGGCAACAGGTCACTCACAAAGAGGTCCCAAAAATATAGCTTCCCTCACCAGCTATCTGCAAAGCAGATAGGATCCAGCTTTGGGACAGGATATATATATATATATATATGTGTGTGTGTGTGTGATAATAGGGGCTTTATGGGCGTACAGTCGGTGAGTGTATGTGCGTTTGTGTGCGCTTTTAATTCGTTCGAAGGCTATTAATATATACAGGCCATTTATGCCTTCTAAGAAGCCTTCTAAGCCAACTGGCGGATTAAGCCAGATTATATGCTTTAATTAAATAAATAAATAAATAAATAACTCCGCCTCCAAGTTGCATAACCCTTGTTGCTCTTGCAACATTCCCCCTCCCCCTTTGTTGCACAACATCTTGCAACATCCCTCTCCTTTTGTTGCATAACTTATGCAACATTTCCTTTACAACATTGACCGACATTTGCAATTGCATTGCACTCTCTCCTTTTGCGCCCACACTACTTACCCACTTTCGGATCGCTGATGAGAATGGTAATAAGAACGGTGTCAAGTGGAAAGTAATCGTTTAACCATATACATCATTCACAGAACATCCTATACTTCGGCTTCATTGTAGGAGGCAATTGTAGTCCGTCAGTATCACCACTGAAGCTTATGGGTGGAAAACTGAAAATAAAAATGTGGCAGTTGTAACACTATAAAATAAAAATTTGAAAGTGAAGTACTTACTGTAAATACTTTAAGAAACCGGATGGTGTAGTGGGAAACATGGTCGGGACGTCTTAGCCCACGCTAGGCTTGGACCAATCCTCGTTTGTGTTCCACATTTCACTTCCGTCTCCGTAGTATAAAATATAGTTTAATTTAGAATTATATTTATCACAGAAGTTCATACGAAGGAAAACAACATACTTCTGCATTACAATAAAAAGACAAAAACATTAAAAAATGCTAAAATTACTTATTACTTCCAAATTATTTTTAAAACTCTTAACTTAAAATTACGAAATAAAATTTGAAATGCAATAAAAACAATTCTACAAAATTTTAAAGAAATCACGTATTAATATAATTTTTAATGTTTGAGTAATAAAAATGTTAAAATAATTTTCATTTCTCTGATGTTAATAAATTTAGAATTATTAAAAAAAATATATATTTTTCATATAGTTTTGGCTCCCGTTTATCATGTTTCAAAATATAATTTTGAATCGCCAAAATTCACAATTTTTATTTCGGAAGTTATAATTTCACATATATTTTATTTTTTGATATGAACTATTTTTAAAACGCGAAATTCGTTTCAGATTGCCAACAAACCTTATTTTTTAATATCATACGAAATTTTCAAGTAATCTGGAGCTAAAAATATTTTGGATTAGCTATGACCTCATAAATTTACTTACGACGGTCACTGGAATTGGTTGAATAAGTCAAGGAAGTCAAGGAACGTTGCAGATCTGAGTTGAGTAAATTAAGCTAAAAGTTAATGATTCACAATTCACAAATACATAATTACAGTTGTCTTCATCACTTTAATTATTGCACCATACACACACATATATATATTTATACATACCGAGGTGTGTTCAAAAGGTTCCCGGACTGATCCCACAAAATCTTTCTGGTAACACTTACGATCTAATTGAGGTTGTCCCCTTCAAAGTAATCTCTTTGTGCAACTATACATCGCTCCCAACGGCGTTTCCACTTTTGAAAGCATTTCCTGACCGCCTTCAGTTCGTTTGTTGCATTTTGAATAATTTCTTCCACACTTTGAAATCTTCGACCTTTCACTGCAAATTTAAGTTTGGGGAAAAGAAAAAAGTCTGCCGGGGACAGATCTGGAGAATACGAGAATCATAAGAAATATGCTTGTTGGTAACTTTTGCCAGTTCAGTCGTGCTATTGTTGCTGTCCCATCATTCAATAGTTGATATTATAGTCCTGCAGCAGAGTGGTGATATATACATGAGGTGTGTTTTAGAGTACATACAATGTTTTATTGTTGATTCTGGTAGGGTAGGCTCTCCAGATCATGAAACCAATTGATGCCACTTTATAACCCCAGAGGAAATTGTTTATGAGCAAAAATTCAAAATGGCCGCAACCGAAAAAGCATTTTTTCTCTAAACATGGCTGAAAAGTAACTTAACAAATTATAAAGTGGGCATAAATCAGTAGATACCATGCATAGTATATCTTTTAGGTTATGAAATCAATAGATATCACTTTTTAGCCATTGGGTTGAAATTTCATGGGCAAAAATCCAAAATGGCCGACACCGAAACTAAATTATTGCGATATTTTCTCTAAAAATAGTCGTAGAGACTTGCTTTTGGTGTTAAACTGCACATTTTCGAGGTTAAATAATTAGTTGGTAGCTATACAATTATGATCTATCCAGTGTGAAGCAGTTAAATGAACCACTTCTCACTTATTTGCTGATACTACTTGAACGTCTGTTATAAGCTACTATTTTAGAAACAATCTTTGCAGCTATAAAGCATGTGAATCCCCCTCAATACTATTCAAGCATGATACTATATGTGTATTTCTTTTCTCTTTACAGGTAATGGTTAACAATGGCAAAATCATCACCTGCATGCCTTCTCCGTAACCATATAAACTGTAAAACAAACAAAAACCCTTTGATGCCTGCTAGCCAAGAACGACTTACAAGTATTTTAGCTGCTAGTAAATGTAGAGGTGATGGGTTGCATGTGGAATTAGAGACTTTATTAGAACATTCTTCCACAAACCTATATGTCCACAGAAATTGTGCATCTACTTACACGTGAAAGACACATATAGATCGCTACTTGGCCCGACAGAAAAAGACTTCAGAGGAACCTGCCACTAAAAAGGATTCGTCGTTCCACTGAACCTCCTTTCAACTTCAAAGAAAATTGCCTGATATGTGGAGAAAAAATTTCTGCTCCAAATCCCCGTTATCCCAAACATTGGATGTAGAACTGTTGATCGAGGTGCCAACCAGAAAAGCTTCAAAGCTGTAATATTGGACGCTTGCCATCTGAGAAATGACGAGTGGGCCAGTGGGTAAGCTTGAGAATTGAAGGTGCCTAGGGTGATTTACATGCAGCAGATGGACAATATCACAAGGACCGTATGTCTCTCTTCAGAGGATACAGAAACATTCAGGTATCAACATCAAAAACACTAAATGAAAAGACAGATGAACCCTTTCAATATGTTGTGAATTATCTCACTGATCAATCCATAATCTGGAACTCTGTTGAAGTCTATGAATTATACCATCGTTACGGAGGTGATCAATATAGCCGGAGACAATTGATCAAATGCTTATCTGATCACTTTGGAGAGAGATTATTGATATTGTCAGGTCGAGGAGTTGCAAGCCTTTTAGTTTTCCGGAGCAAGGCATCAATAAGTCTCCTGAAATCGGTGTCTGATGACGATGAAGCTGCCGTGTGTAAAGTAGCTAAATGCATAGCAGATGAATTCAAATCCTTGAAGCAGGACAAGTCTAGCTAGTGGTACTGTTGAAGATTTCATCAAGTCCTTCATGACCTACATCATTCAGAAAATGAAGGTGTGTGACACTTACTTGATCTTTGATCGATACAACAGTGACAGTATCAAATCCACGACACGTTGTGCCAGAGAAGGAAAGGAAGCCAGTAAACATCATAAGCTGGCTTTGAGCACACTTCTTCCCACCAAGAAAGTGACCCTAAGTGTAACAGAGAATAAGGTACAACTTATCCAGCTGATATGTACCTACCTCAGAGAGAACTCAGACTTCCTGCCTCTTGCTTCATCACAGCTGATCATAACTGGGCCCGATGCTGAACCAGTGGCATTACATAAATCTCGCGTTGTGAAACGAATGAATATGAGAACCACCCACGAAGAAGCTGATGTGATAATTGCACAGCAGATGGTCTTTGCAGCCACTCATGGAAAACGAAGCATCAGAGTAGTTTCTGATGATACTGATGTCTTCGTATTCTTACTTCATTTCTATCATTCACAAAATCTTGATTGTGCATTAATCATGGTTGGCACTAGTCAAGGCCGATCCTCTGTTGACATCCAATCCACATGCTGAATACATCTCTCAGGTTCGCCTTGCACATGTCTTATCTGGCTGCGATTCTATTTCATCTCTATGGGGTATAGGCAAAGGAAAAATTGTCAAGTGTTGAAGAATCACTACTCTCTGTCTAAGTTAGGGGTTATTGATTCATAGATGCCAGACGTGATCGATGAGGCCACCACCTTTATTGCTGCCTGCTATGGTTTCAAAGAACGCAATGAACTATCTGATGTTAGGTACAAGGTATGGTCTTCGAAGATGTCAAACCCAAAACTCACATCAGCTTCTGAGTTGAAGTCACTCCCACCAACATTCGAGGCCTTCGAGGAACATGTCTATCGTGCTCATTACCAGACAGCCATCTGGAGATCCGCGTTACTTCCAGACCCGCCCTCATTGGAACCCATTCATTATGGATGGTCTCAAGACACAGCATCTGGTGTGTTATCTCCTGTACCCTTATCACCAGATGTATCATCAGCTCCCGTGGAAGTTCTAAAGATGATACGATGCGGCTGTTCTTCTACTCGTCCATGCGCTACCACAAGGTGCAGCTGCTCAGCTGCAAAATTGTCCTGTTCTATGTTCTGTGGATGTCATGGCTTACAAGAATGTTGCAACGAACAAACAAGATACAACAGAGTTGATGAAACAGATGAGTAAACCAAAACAGGCATATTAACTCCATGTGGCTAGTCATTGTAGAACTGTTCATGAACCTCAACTCTGTGTGTGTGTGTGTGTGTGTGTACCTGATTACTGAGTTACGTGCTCATCTAAATATAAGTGGTATTTTGGTTTATTATTTTTTTAACCCCATATAACATTATAAATTAGTCTAAATCATCACTGGTAGACCATGGATAGGTATTTCCATGCTATATACTCATTTATTCCCTCACTGAACATTCATAAGTTACTATTTGGCCATGTTTACCAAAAAAAATGCTGTTTCGGCAGCGACCATTTTGGATTTATTCGCATAAAAAAATTTCCCCAAGGATTAGAAAGTGGCATCAATTGGTTTCATGATCTGGAGGGTCTACCCTACCAGAATCAACACTAAAACATTGTATGTACTCTAAAACACACCTCAGGTGCACCGCTGCAGGACTATTAGTATTCCGTTTGATCTCTTGGGTGGTGTATGCGTGTGATTTTGCTCTGGTCCAATTTTTCATTTTCACGTCGACTCGCTGAGTCGTTGATACCTATGGTAGACGTTATATTAGTATTACTCTTCTTAGAAAAATATTTCTACTGGGCGCGTTTTGTATTTGGGAGCCCAAGTGAACTAATTGAAACTGATTTGCCTACTTATGAAAGTGTTTTCAAATATTATCTATTCGAGAGAGAAAATTTGAGAAATGATGGTTGGAAAAATGAACCATGTCAGAAATTGCTGAAAAGGTTGCCTGTCGAGTGGAAGAATTGTGGATGAAAGCATCGATACCTGTGAGTTCTTACAAAAGTATAATTCGTAAAATCAGGATAAACAACATTAAATAAAAATCTGTAATTAAACAAGCAAAGGGAAGAAAAACACAGGAAACCTATAGGACCAAAGTAAACAAATTCTGTCTTGTGTTTCTGGTAAGTTGTTTGATATAGCTGCTTGTAATGTGATTTTCATTATTGCTCCTGTGAGAAAGAACGAAAAGTGCCAGTGCGCGAGTTTTTAGCTGAGCAGAGGAAAGAACGTAGAATGATGATAGGAAAAGTTGATGTGGTTATCAGGAAAAAATCAGAACTACTGAAAAGAGAAAAAATGCAGACGATCTTCGGGTTAAGTTTGATAAATCTTCTGATAGGGTGATTGATTGTGTATTTTCTGACAACACTTCTGAAGGTGACAGCGAACTTCACTCTAGCTTCCCTGCTAATATTGAAAACACTGGTGCAGCGATATCAATTCGAATGAGGTAAATACTGTAGAAAACACCACAGGGAAGTCATCACAAATGAGACTTAAACTCTCAACTTTGGCTCGTAAATGTGATCGCAAAGGAATATCAGATCAGTCTGCTGAAGCTGTAGCTACTGCAGTCATTCAAAACGTTGGTATCATCGATAAAGATGATGCCTCATGCGTTATCGACCCGAGAAAAGTGAGAAGAAAATGGCAAGAACATTGGAAAGAAGTACAGAATCAAGCATACAGTAATAAAGAATTGTAAGGTCTGTACTTTGATGGTCGAAAAGACAGAACATGGACCCAAATCACCAAAGGATCAAAGAATCGCCCCACTACTATGCTTGAAGAACACGTCGTGATTGTAAGGGAACTAGGATCTGAATATATGGGTCATGTTCTTCTCCCTCCTATTGGGTGCCTCCGTTAGCCTTCAACAAGTATAATATATTTTCTTGACATTGAAGCGTTTATCATTGATCTAAACAGGCCAGTACAATGGTGATATCTCTTGCACACTAATGAATTGTCTCTGCGACATCTGTTGGAAAACCTTGATGGTTCAACTGGAAGTCCCAAAGCCTTCTTTGGCCATATCGGAAGATAACTGGCACATTTAGGAAAATTGAAGGACCCATGTTGCCAAAAGTAGAAGTTGCTGAGCGGAGCAAAAATAAAAAATATTTGTACGAAATGTGTGAAGCTGTCACATCAGGCCACTGTTCAGAAGATCTTGCAGCTCGCCAACCTGGACCCATTGCGCATTCGAGATGGCTCACAACTGCAAGCAGAATTCTCAGATTAATTATATATCTCAGCATAGAAGCCATAATCATACTTATTATTTTTCGCTTCCAATATTGTACAAGTGTAATTGCCAATGTGGTTCAAAATTAAAACATGCTCTTCATGCACTGAAGGTGCAGCTAATTCAATACTCTCGCTGTAGTGAAAATAAAGTCCGACAAATAATTAACCCAGTAATTCAAAGGGACGCATATTTTGCCCACAGTGAAAATATGTTGATTGGAATGTTAAGTGACAAAAGTCCCGTCATTAGTAAACTTGATCTCAGACACATATTAGCTGACAAAAAACAACAAACAGTTGGGAAAGTGTTGCAGTTCAGAGTGCCCAAGCTACAATTTATTTATATTTTATACAGGAAGTTGGGGTCTGGGGCGAATGCCCGCAGAACCGCCACCCCTCATAGAGAAAGAATAGAGCCAAAATTAAGCTCCAGAGTTTTCCAGATGCCTGGACAATCTGCCTTTTAAAGATTGGAGGTAATAGACAGGCGAAATATGGATTGAGAAAGATTGTTCCAGAGTTCACCGGTTGAGTAGATGAAACACTGAAAATACATTATATCCAAATAATGGGCTGAAACAACTATCAGAAACAAAGGTCTTGAGTAAAAATGGGAAGGAACTGTATGCAGATACTATGTAAGAAGCAATTGCAGATATAGCGAGGACATTGTGTATATATGAGTACCCCACTTTGTGCAAATTCTAATGTAATAATGGTCACTGTAAATTCGGTGACAGCTGGAAATTCTACCACCCTGCCATTTGCAAGAATTACACAAGAGATGGAACCTGCAAATACGGAAAAAGATGCTACTACCATCACCTCCCAACTCAATGAACAATAGGAAAAACGAAAAGAAATCTAGGTATACAAATCGCGAGCAAAATTTTTTCAACATTGCAGACAATACAGCTGCTAAGCTTCATACAGCACATGCAGTCGACACAGCTGGGAAACCCCGAGCCGAACCGCTTCCTGGCAAGAATCTACTAGAACAGGTAAACGGAAACGGATCTTTCTCGGAGGACCGTAGGGCTACAAAACACGTGATACTGAAGGATAATGAATTTGGCATGCACAAGGGGAAACACAAAACTAAAAACATATTGTCCTGGCTAATATTCAGAGGCTAAAACCGAACCACTCGCTGAAAAAAGTTTCATACCTGAAAGGATTTATGGATGAAACAAGGGCTGACATCGCATGCCTCACAGAAACACATCTTAAAGATTACCAAGGAGACTGTGAAAACTGCGAATATTGCATAGATAAGAACGAAATACATATCGATGGTTACAACTTACTACAAGCTGATAGAACAGCAAGACGTAAAGATGGCTGTGTTATATATATATATATATATATATATATATATATATATATATATATATATATGTTAACCCCTCCGTCTATGGCCCTGGGTTGGTTCGAAGTCGACGGGGGTTCTGGTTAGGAGGCAGCAACGGATCTGTTACTTGCAGTAGTTTCTTCTATACTACTCTCCGAGTTCTTCTTTAGTGGCTCGGAGGATTCTGAGAGGCGTATTAAATTCTTTGAGGCTTCTCTCCGATTCTTCTTGTAACTTATCGGGAGATTCTAATGACTAAGTTCTTCTGAAGAGAGCACGGCTCGAAGGAGAAGATAAAGACACATATATATATATATATATATATATATATATATATAATATATATATATATATTGTGTGTGTGTGTGTGTGTGTGTGTGTGTGTGTAAAAATGAACAATGAATAATTCCTATATAATCTTTATAATTCAAATATTCATTTTTACATAAGAACCAAAATCGCCTAACGCGAGTTTGGATAAAATTTTGATTTGCTTTTGTAGTGTTTACCTCATTTATTAATTATATTTCATTATTTTTTACTCGCTATTCCATTTATCGCTTGCTTTCTCTGTACACTCGTTTTCACTGTACCGTATAAATTCATGGTAGCCACGCCGAGACTATGAAAGCCGTTACAACACAAAGGGGGAAGGGTGTTCATTAACACTCTTTTTAACGCTTGTTAACACTTTATTTAATTCCGAAAATGGTTTAGTTAAACGGGGGGACGCGAGTGGGTGGTTTTACTATAGTATTTTACGTCGGAGAGGGGTACAAAGAATAATTTAAATTTAAGCTTACATGACCCCAACTTTACGCTTATCGCGCTGCTGAATGACTGACTCTTTTTGGGGGTAGTCCGCTCTCTGGGCCTCTGTTCAGGATTGCCAACTCTCCCACTTTTAAACAATTACAATCTAACAAACATACTTTATCGTGATTTCACAATTATTAGTAAATAATTTATATTAAACATTATAATCTTAATTAAACAAAAATTAATATTCTTAACTAGGCATTACTACACTTTCTAGTTTTGCAATATCAAAACCATGCGACCGACCATTTCTATGGTTGAGTCGAATCCATGTTTGTGTCATTGGAGGTTCGTTGTGAGAAGCGAATGTCCCTTAATTTCATTCCCTTAAAGTACAAACAAGACAATCGACGGTTTAGATCGTTTAACATTTCCATCACAATATTACACATATCCCCATTTTCCATTTATTATAGACTTTATGATAATTAATTATTGTTGTCTTGCATCTAACCCTCATCCCTAAATTTTATTAGATTACGCATGCACATTGCATGTGGCATGATTTGAACCCTTGTTTGTACTTCTTTATTCATTTACTTAATTCTTCCTCAAATGTACCCACTTGTTTAATATTTACTGTATACTCATATAAGTATATATATTTAATTAATAGTTTTTGTTGAATAACGATCATATCTTTAGTATTCAATGTATGGTAAATTCTTTAACATAATATTATTATTCGACCATATTCATCCATACGTCCATATCTTACCTTGACCGTTATCCTTTATTAATTTTATTACTTATTCATTCATCTACCTATTGTCTACTTATGCACTATCAACCTATCAGTCCAGGTTTATTCGTGTCTATATTACGCGCACAACCTATTGTGTTACGTACCAATATGTGTACAATACTTTGTGCATTCGTACAGTCCCCTGATAGTCATGATTACGTACAAGTGCGTTCACATGTATTCCTTTTACTTTTTCTTTTATTTATTTCATTCCTCGCAAGATATTCATTCATGCTGACGGAAGTGTTCGAATTCCGATGACCAGGCAAAAACGAGAGCTTCTGAGGTGAAAATCTCCTCTTGCTTGCTTCTAATCATAAAACATTATCATGTGTGCATATTATTTATATATATATATGGAGTCGTGTTGGGCTAATGTAGCGAGTGACGTTCCTCAGGGTTCTGTATTGGGCCCCTTCCTTTTTCTTATATATATTTACGATTTAGATGTCGGCCGAGTCAGTACAGTTTCAAAGTTTGCGGATGACACGAAGCTGGGTGGTAGGGCGATTAATGACGAAGATAGAGGTAAAATCCAGGAAGATCTGAATAAAATCGTTGATTGGTCAGTCACATGGCAAATGAGATTTAACGTTGATAAGTGCAAAATTTTGCATATAGATTCGCGTAACGGTAATTTTGCGTATAGTATGTCAGGGAAAGATTTAACAAGCGTAGAACAGGAAAAAGATTTAGGAGTTATAGTCACTGGTGATTTAAAAGTAGCGAAACAAAGTACAGCAGCGGTTAATAAGGCGAATAAAGTGTTAGGTTTTATAGCTCGAAATTTTGAGTACAAATCGCGCGATATTATAGTTCCTCTTTATAAATCATTAGTTAGACCCCATTTGGAGTACGCGATCCAATTTTGGAATCCGCATATGCGCAAAGATATAGACAAAATCGAAAGAGTTCAAAGATGAGCAACTAAGATGATTCCGTCGCTTAGGTTAAAGTCGTACGAGGATAGGCTTAAGGAGTTAAAATTGACAACACTCGAGACTAGGAGGCTAAGGGGTGATCTAATCCAGGTTTTCAAAATTATGAATGGGTTCGATAACGTAGATAGAGATAGCTTTTTCGAAATATCTCAATATAATAGGACTAGAAATAACGGGTGTAAGTTGACAAGTAGAAGGTTCGAGACAGCAGTTGCGAAAAACTTTTTTACACATAGAATAGTAAATAGCTGGAATAGTTTGACGGTAGAAGTAATTAGTAGCACGTCTATAAACATGTTTAAAAATTGATTAGACGCATATGTTGATAGATTGGGTAAAGTTTAAGATAGTAAAATTAAGGCTTTGTGGTGATAGATCCCACAGCACAACACAAGTGTTGTGGGATATAGGGAGGCAGCATCTTGGGTTAGGGGATACTCTGTCCTCACACACCCCATTTAAAGAGGTTCCTCTGCCGAGCAGTGCCCCCCCATAGTACTGTGAGGTATTGAAAAACTCATGATCTTCACTTGCCCCACAAACACCTTCAAATGGAAGACCCAAAATGGGTGCACACACATTTCTACATTACTGTACAGTCTTTACAGCCACACCTACACTTTTCCTCCTAAGTATATATATTGTAATGTATATGGTGATAAATTTTGACTTGGTCCGCAATCGATATGGACCGTGACTTATTTTTGGTTGGCAAGGTACTAGTATCGATGGATACCATAATGAAATTGACTGGATTCTTTGGATCTGATATATTTGCAAGTCGGTTATAAATAGATATAGAGTGTAACATATTTGTGGACAGTAGTCTATTATGACTTGATCCTCTGGATCCAGAGATTCTATCTTTAGTTTTAAATCGATAATTAATTAGTTTTAAATTGATAATTATTTAGTTTTGTAAAAATTGGTCGTTGCCAATGTACAGGCAGTTTTTACGTAATGTTCGTCATACTCTTGTGTGTGGTACACCGAGACGCGTAGAAATTCTTCATGAGCTAGTAGTAGGACTACGCTCTACCAATTGAAGAATGTTTTCCACCTCATCCACATCTTGTTGACCTTCACGTTCAGATGAAACATGAGCGCTGGGAAGTGTACCAATCTCACGCAATGTGTTGAAAACCCTGGTAAACACTCTTCGATCCGGAATTCTACGGTTCGGAAACCGTCGACGGTATTCTGCAACAGCAGCTGTTGCACTTCCATCGCAAAAACCGTAGACATACACCATATCTGCATATTCAGCATGTGTGAAGGTGTGTGGTATTCTTAACACTGCTTCAAACACCAAACAATGTCACTCACTACAGTCAGCTGTCGATTGGCTTATGTTACATACTTACATTACAGCTTACATGGTTCAAGGTTATAGGGGCGGGAAGGGGGAGGAAGAGCTGCGCGCGCATCAGATTCAAACAGCTCTATCTCCGTAACCATTGAAAATTAGACACATGTTCGTATGAACTTTTTTTCTCACAATGACCGATACTATCACCTCCCGAAGTATTGACCTTTCCTCCTGAAACACCCTGTGTATATATATGCCGTATGTGCCCATGTACATCATAATTGTCTATAAATATGTAACACTGTAAAAAACCATAGTTAACTGTTTAATTGTAATTAACTGTAATAATTTAATATAATGTAATGGATGTACTTTATTGAAACTATAATTAATTACATTATATAAAATTATTATCGTTAATGTACTTTAATGAAACTGTAATTAAGGATAATAAGCGAATGTGAATTAATTGGTAATTATATTCATAGTTGTAATAAATCAAAATTACAATGTACTCAGTGATGTACTTGGGATTGTACTCAATGTACGACCCGACATTATGTCGCCATTTAGGAATGTACACTCGGCGATATTATTATTATTATTATTTTTATTATTATTTTTTCGTTGGGATAACTTCTTGATTTGCTTCCTATTTGCCAAATAATTGGTGACTTGTTCTTTTCAAAATTTCTTAACCATTTTTTTAGATTTAGCTTGATAATGAATCCTGATTGGATCTTTTAATGTTCGCGTTCTGTATGCATTCTCTCTTCGTTATAAAACAAGGAAGTCGTGTCTTGCCTAAGCATTTAATTGTAAATCTTAAACCTTTAATTTTTGCTCATATGCCTATTTTAGTGTAAAGATGCATAGTTCAATTTCCACTTCTAATTAACTTGGCAGAACAGGAAAACATCAGATCTGAAAATATGCTGTTTAAAATAAAAATATGGCTTCCTCTTCCTATATCCTGTTTATCTGTTTAACTATTGCCACAGCAAAAAAATTAATTTATTTTCAAATATTGTGCAAATATAATACAGCCTTTTCAACATTTAATAATAATGATGTTAGCAGATTATGGGTATATAAACCTACAAAATTTCTTCCATATTCATTCTGACTAGACTTAGAGGCTGATCATTACCTGTAACATTTTAGCAGTAAAGTACAGTAAGAAAAAGTTTTTATCTTCTCCTTAGAGCCGTGCTCTCTTCAGAGAACTTAATCATTAAAATCTCCCGATACGTTACAAGAATAATCAGGGAACCCTCAGAGAATTTAATAAGCCCCCCCCAGAATCCTCCAAGCCATTATAGAAGAACTCGGAGAGTAGTATAAAAGAAACTACTGCAAGTAACAAATCCGTTGCTGCCACCTAACTAGAACCCCCGTCGACTTCGAACCAATCCAGGCCATAGACGGAGGGGTTAACATATGTACATGAGAGTCATATGACAGAGACGACAATAAGTAAATAAAACAGCTTCGTGGAACTGTTAGCAGTAAAAATAGAAAAACTAAACGTGGTACGTACAGTATAGTCATCTACAGATGTCCGAACACACAAACTGCAAAATTCTCTGATGCATTGCTGATATCGGAAACCTAATAAGTCCTTAACTCCATACCCCAATATAATACTCTGCAAAGATTTTACTTTCCCACTTATAAAATAAAAAAAGGTGGGAATAAATAAATATATATATATATATTTCGGGGCCTACGGTTAACCAATTTGATGTTACCGGTTTATAGCGTAAAGTTGGCACTATAATAATGATAATGGTTAATTGATTGATAATGATTGATTGTTAATAAGAAGGCTGGAGTCACCAATTTATAGTCACTCCAGGGTCACCGATTTGATGTGGCTAAGAAAGTAGACTTACTATAATTTGTGAATGATATTGAAATGAAATAATTATGGGGTCACCAATTTCGGCCTACTGCCCAAATAAACAAATTTAATAAGGAGAGAGAAATTACCTTGTTGTTTTGTGTTTAATTAGGAAACTAAATCAATTATTTGTTCACAGCGATTAACAGTTCAATAAAGGTATTTATAATGATTAACTATTACATAACGGCATATATCCTTATTGCTAATACTCAGTCATCTTTAGCATAATAATGATTATACAGACTAATTGTTAAGCATTACACTAATTTAGATAGGCTAATGAGGTATGCAAAAAGGAACATAGAATAAATAATGAAGCGTATTGATAACTGAAATAATGCACGTACGTTTGGTACAGTAAATGGATTAGGTCAGAAAAGTGTAATGCATTAAAGAAGCGCATAAACAATAAGATGCAAGATAAGTAAATTAT
This sequence comes from Bathynomus jamesi, assembly GCA_023014485.1. Lineage (NCBI taxonomy): Eukaryota > Metazoa > Arthropoda > Malacostraca > Isopoda > Cirolanidae > Bathynomus > Bathynomus jamesi. The sequence goes on from JAJOZX010000406.1 coordinate 376,711, forward strand.
ACGAATGAACACAATAACAGGGTGATACAAAACTACGGTATTGGTACAACACTTGAATAGGCTTACTGCCGTCTTAACGCGAGAGTTAGTTTGACCGGTACTGGGAACACTTTAGGGCCTACGTGATTAGGCAAAGCTCATGGAAGCACGACGTAACAAAACACTGTATCCCGAGTGAGGGCCGAAGTAGCTTACCGCGATGATGAACGTGGAGAGTGTAGGCCTAGGTGAAGGTTGACCGTATTGAGTTGCTCTGAAGATGAACTTGGAGACTGTAGAGGGCCTGTTGAAATACTTGTTGAACGGGCGCCGATCGAGTTGTGGTGAGGGATGAGTGAAGAGCGAAATGGTTTCGTGGCTTGTAGCTTAATAGGAGGCTTACGGAGCTAGTCCTCGAAGGGTGTTTCTGTAGTCAGGCTGGCCTTGCCGGCGAAAGGATGAGTGTTGACAGCCGGTAGAGATTTGTTGTAGAGGGGCCAACGAAAACGCCTACAGCAGTGATGTTTTTTCTTGCAGGATGAAACTGTAAAGTCGCCTCAAGTGTTACTTCGTTTCTTGAATGGCTGAAATGTGACTTGAAGGACTGAGGCCGGCTGGGGTTGAAACGGCGTTACGTGGAGAGAGTAGATTCACGAGGAGAAAGTAAAGAGCGGAGTGAGATTGTAGAGAGCTTTACTTGATGATAGACTTCGTGTAGGTTCGATCGGAGCCTTGAAGGAACAGCAGCCCGCTCTCCGGCGAAGGCCAGAGAGCGGGTGGCTTGACGAGTGGTGCTACTGACGAAGGTGCTGAGAGTGAGACGTGATGACCAAGACGATAAAATGGCAAGCGAGAAGTGAGGATGATCTGAGGAAAGAAGCTGCATTTTATAGGCCTTGGTGACGTCCTCTGGTGGTCGTTTCGGGAAATACCACAGATTCTGTGTTTTCTGTGTGGGCCAGTTTCATGCCCACGTGTATAGCCTTTGTTTTGATTCCATGATGTTTGAAAATGGCGAGGAAAAGGAATTTCTTTGTCTGACATAAATATATATAAGTGACAGCATTAAAAGAAAATACTCATACTGAAAATAAAAGCAAATTTGAGATTTTTAACCTAGACTCCAACACTATCTGGACCATGTGGGATCTGATTTCTTCCTAATTTATAGAGTGGAAAACAGTTTTAGAGGGTAAAACAACCGAAGGAATGCTAATAACTTTAGAAGAAAGGACGCTGGAAATCTTAGAAAAATGTGTTCCGAAAGCACAGCCAAAAGGAAAGAGGAATTTTTTCGAAAGGCAAACTCGAACAATATTCCGCAAAAGAGAGTAACTGCGAAGTTAGTTAATTACACAGCCAACAATATCAAGGAAGTAATACAAGAAAAATTGGAAAGTATCGATACGGAAATACAAGCCCTAATTAAGGGCCATGTGGGAAGAGGAAAATACAGTAAAACCCCAAAATACTTCTATAGCTACGCGAAAAGGAAAACAAGAAAGCGCGCCACTATCGGGCTCTTAAAGAAAGGAAATAATGAACTAACTGATGATTGAAAAGAAATATCTGAAACAGTGAGAGCCCAGTACGAATCACTTTTCAATACCCAAAAAGTGACAAAGTGGTACCTGACAAGGAGATTGTACAAGATATTTTTATTTTACCCCAGAAGATATAGCGCGAGCTATAAGACAAATTAAATTCCATTCGGCTACAGGTCCGGACAAATGGAACGCCTTATTGATTAAAAACTGTAAAACTGAAATAGCTACACCCCTACACTGGATATGGAGAGGATTCCTGGACATTGGAAAAATACCGAGCATCTTGAAAAGGGTAAACATCGTCCCTATATATAAAGGAGGGGGACAGATCTCAAACAAAGAACCAGTGTCATTAACGTTCCATCTCAGCAAAATATTTGAAAGAATAATTAGAGTGAAAAACTTTGACTTCTTGGAGACATTGGAAAGATTCAGTGAGAACCAGCACGGATTTCGAGCAGGAAAATCATACCTATCACAACTTATGAAGCACTATAACAATATCCTAGACGCACATGAAAGCAATGATAACTACAGTCATATACACAGATTTTACTAAAACGTTTGACAAAGGTGATCATGGTATAATAGCACATAAAATAAAACACATGGAAATAACAGGCAAAGTGGGAAAGTGGATCGAAAATTTCTTCAGAGAACGTCAGCAGGTATAAAACTCCAAGGTATATCATCATCAAAATCGGAAGTACACAGCTCGACATCATAAGGAACAGTAGTGGCTCCACTCCTATTCATTATGATGCTAACAGACATAAGTAATGAAGTAACCAATAAGAGTATAGTAACATCCTTTGCAGACGATACAAAAATCAACAGAAAAATCAGCGATGCAAAAGAGGTGGAGGCCCTACAGAAGGACACGAACAGAGTATACAGGTTAAGAGAAAAGTCTTCAAAGATTTTATACAAACAAATAATTTGTTAATAATAAGTAAATTTCAATGATATCACTTCAGTGTATGGGATACTTTTCAAAGCAACTATCCAAGGCCAGGAATGAACAAAAGCTAGAACAGGACCTAGGGCCTAGCCCTAGTCAGCGCCATGTCATTAAGGATGGAATACAGCAATGAAGAAACAGTATATCTTGTATCTGGTCTATTTCTTATAATTATTGTAAAGAAAGTTTGCGTTTATTTCAAGAAAAATATAATAAACCACCACCAAATACAACCATTCTTCGATACTGTTAGCTCAAACTCTGAAAAGAGTGAGTCTGGTAAAACATCGTTCAAGAAGTGGAAGGCCGGTAACGTCGACAGGAAACAACAAAAAGAATGTATTTCCAAATTTTCAGTAACAAAATTATTGAAATCACAGGGATACCACGATTACAAACCCATTTACTCTCAGCTCATATGTGACGATGATTCTCATAGATGGTTGCAGTTTATTGAAACAATGAGAAAAGTTCAACATGATCCAGATTCTTTCGAAAGATCAAATTTTCAGTGGCTGTGTCTTCGATTCAAAGAGTAAAGGAAACAAACTCCACGTTCACTACTGGGCGAAAAAAATCCCAAAATACGATTGGATAAACCCGTTAAAAAGGCTACACTAACAGTTTGGGCATACACTGGTTAGTCAGGACTCGTTTCCTTTGACCTATCGAGAGATACGATGGATGTGAAAGCTGTTACCAGGTATTGAGAGACAAAGTTTTGTTACAGTTTACTAATGGCGTTCGCATGAATTGGTTTTATCAATATGATGAAGCGCCGCCACATTACTCTGCAGCTGCCCGTGCGATTCTGGATACCAACGCTGGAGAAAGATGGGTTGGGCAGCGAGGTTCCATAGAGAGGCCAGCCCGATCATCTGATTTAACCCCATGTCATTTCTGGTTTTGGCCTTATTTGCGTGACAAACTCTACACTCCTGGTTTCATCTATCCAAATGTGAATGCCCTTGGCCGCAGAATAGACGAACAAGTGAAAAGGATCTCACTCGATATGTTCAGAAGAACAATGAAGAGTTTGACAGAGAGAATCCACAAATGTATCATTGCGGATGGAGAACTCTTTGAAGATTTAATTACAATTTAACAAAATATTCGTGTGAATAATATTCTTATAGACTTTTTGTTTGATTTGTTTCATCATTTGAACACTTATCTCTATAATGTTTTTGACTAAATAGTTGTATGTATAAAATCCTTAAAGACTTTTCTCCCACTCTGTACAAATGGTCAGAAGACAACAATATGAAATTTAACACCGAGAAATTTGAACTCTTAATATGTGGAAGAAATGAGGAGCTAAAACAGACAACATATTATGCAGGGCCCGATTTAGGATTGTGGGGGACCCTGGCCAGTATGTCTGTGGGGGGGGTCTTCGGCTGGGCAGTGATTTATAAAGACCCCGGGCAGGGCTGGGTTTAGGATGGAGGCCACTGGTCAGTGATTGGCCGGTTATCTAATTACAATAGGTCTCACTTCTCCATGCCCACTAGAATCTGGATTTCACAGCACGACTTTTTATTATTTAAAACACAAACACAAACGTACATCACATAATTTTATTCCATAATATATGCCTATCATTAAGAACAATATGATAAGTACCTGATAGATTGTTTTCAGATAAAGTTTAGTGAAGTAACCGTAATCCTCAAATTGTAATTAAAACAAATTAAATCAGCATGAATAGTATAGTAATGAAAATCTTTAAATCCATTTTCTAACAAGTATTCAGTGTTTGTGTAGGAAAGCACAATTCTATTATTTTGTCACTGGTCCAGAGTGGTTACCGGTTATTGGTCACTGGGTCCCTAGAATAATTACAGATATTAGATATTTTGGACCAGACCCATTAAATAATACATATAGAAATGTTTGTATATTGCGTACAACACTGGCAATTTGGCCTACATCAAAAGATAAATGTGAAAGCATGGATATCGAGCTTAAATACAGAAAAATTTAAGAATTGTGGCTAGTTAGCCTAATATGAGGTGGTCCCTACAAGGGTCACTCGCAAAGAGGCCCCAAAAATATAGCTTCCCTCACCAGCTATCTGCAAAACAGATAGGATCCATCTTTGGTACAGGATCTAGGGGTTACAGCTACACCTAGCCTACTATATCCAGAACCTCAATATAAGCAAAAAGCTCTTATTCATTCCGTAGGTATTCAATCCGACGCGAATGCAACGACCTCAATTCCGAACACCAAAACATTAAATTCACTAAAGAAGACGAATCCAACAACACGGAGCTATTGAAGAATAGGGACCCCAGCAATGTTCCCTCTAAGGTGTGCGCGTGTGCGCGCGCACACGCGTTGTGAAACCCGCGCACACAGCAAAATAAAATGCGCACAGGCTCAGGCGTATCATGAGTCACGACAGTAAATGAAGTAATTTAAAAAATTTCAGTTTAATGAATTCTATAATGAACAAATTAAGAAACCGCTTGAAAGAAAATCATTTGGACATGCTCATGCGAATTAGAAGTTACCTGAATGATGACGGATGTATTAATCTTCATAGAGTTTATTTGGAATGGGCAAATGCTAAAGATCGTAGGGAGAAATCATAATCATACTTAAATGAAAGGCACTTTCATTTAATGTTATTTAATGTTATTTAATGTTTTGATTATATTTTATTTTATTGAATTTTATTATTTTTTATTTTATTCCTATTTTGTGAATGGATAAAATCGTGTATTAATCTTGATAGTCTATTTTAAATTGCTAAATGCTAAAAATTGTTTTGAGAAATGATAACTAAAACAGTAATTTTCAATTAATGTTATTTTTATTTTATTTCTTTATTTTGTTGAATTTTATTTTACTATTTTTTATTTTATTAATATTTTTAGAATGGATAAAATGTTTTCTTTTTTAAGAATATATAATATTGTAAACAGTTTTTTAATATCCATTTAAGAGTACCGTAATGATCAAGCTATCACCTTATGGAAATAATATTTATTAAGTATTTAATGTTTATATATATTTAATTTTGAAGCTAATAGCGCTCAGAAAAGTTTGCACAATTTTTCACCATGAATCTAAATGTATGCACAACGAAAATTTCTTGCGCACACGGACTAAAAAAAATTAGAGGGAACATTGGACCCCAGCCTTCTGTAGTTAGGCTTTTAAGGCTAACTAACGAAAATATCACGACCTAACCTAACCAATCGCTAGGTTAACTGTACGCCCTTGACGATTGGTTAGGTTAGGTCATGATATTTTCGTTAGTTAGCCTTATAAAGCTAACTAAAGAAGGCCGGGGTCCCTATTCTTCAATAGCTCCAACAACACCCTATCTTCTTCAGATATAACAATAATAATAACAAAACAAAATAATAAATTAAGCCCCTCCATATATCGGAAACCAACATACACAGGTCTAGGTACTAATTACCTAAACCACATCCCTTCACTGTATAAAATTAAGAGCATTAAAATCTTAATCCACCGTGCTTATCAACTTTGTTCTTCCTACTTATTTTCGCACAATGAGGTACAATTCATTCATAATTTCAGCATTAATAACTTTCCCAAAACATTTACTACAATCTCTAACTAGAAATTTTTTTAACATTTATCAAACACCGCTTAAAGTCCCCACCGTTAAAAAATACATACAATACATTTCTTTTTCCTATTACGGCTATATTAATTACAAAATACACTCAGAACTTCGCCGCTTACCTTCAAATTAACTTTTAACCAACAATAACACTATTAAATCATACTTCAACCATAAAGAAAAAAGCCCTCAGCCCCTTCTCTCGTCCACTATTTACTACTTCAACTGCAAAAAGAACTATATTAGCAGCACCATTCGCCAATATCAAACAAGAGTGGAGGAGCATCGCGGTATTTCTATTAGAACATCACAACCTTTAAATGAACCGTCCAAATCAGCAATAAGGGATCATTGCCATCTCCACAACCATCCACTGCTTCCAACCAACTTCAAAATTATTAACTCACGATACCAACTAACCGACTTCCACATCCAGAAATCCCTATATATCCTAAGTATGACACCAACCCTCAACGACTATAGTTCCGCTTTTAACTTAAACATAGCTAGATAAATTCTCCTGCCTCACCACTGGAAAAGAAATCCGTAGTCACTCCTTTGGCTTTCGAACAATTCTGATTTGAATATTTCAACATTTAATCATTCCCAACCTTTTACAATCAGCTTATCACCCCCTATAACAACCGGGTAAGATATTGTTTACAATATTTGTCCCCTTTTAACCTTTGTATATTTTAACTGTTGCTTTACCTTTCTATATTTTGTATACATTTTTAAATATTTCTATAATCATATGATATTAATAATGTATTTATATTAAGTATGTTATATAAATTTTTTGTTCATCATATTTATTCACCTTTTTACATTTGTTTTAACTTTTTTAGCACTGATGATAGAAAGTGAATTTTTCGGAAACGCCTGTCAATAAACATGGACAATTGCCCGCATATGTAATATTCCTCGCCTCACAGCGACTCCGTACATGTGGCAACGCCGCAGCGATAGTCAAGGTACCCCAACTGGGGGAAGGTGGGGTGGGGAGGCAACTGAATCGAACAACATATAACATTGACATACAGGTAAGGTGCCGTTCAAAAACTACGTAACGCTATTTTTGCTAAAACCTGACCCTCCCCCCCCCTGTAACGTTCCGTAACGTGTGGGGTGGGGGGAAGTGTTACATAACACCTTAGGGGATGCCTGGTCTAGCGTTACAAAACGTTCCTGGGGGATCTGGGGTGTCAAGTTTTAGCAAAAATAACGTTACGTAATTTTTTAACGGCCCTTAATTATAACGTAATGTCAGAGTTCAACGCTTTTCACGATCATATTAATCGTTTATCTTTATGAACAATGTTTACTACTCTTATACAGTAATAAGGTTCCATTGTGATTACTGTAAGTCTATATGAACAGATACCGCAATATAACTTTTTTATATACTAGTGAATTTGAACCAAAAAGACATTACACAACCATCCTCCACACTCACTCATTCCCCTTCCCACCCACCAGTCTCGCATATATTAAATCATTATGTAACAATACTAATAAAGCTGTTTGTAGAGTCTGTGTGCAGCTTTAAACCTTTACTAACTTGCAAATCTACACGATTATACATACTGTATATGTATTGACATTGAGCAAAAAAAAGATTGAGATAGTGTGAGAGAGAGCGAGGTAGAGGGGCAGAGAGAGTTAGTGGGAAATGGCTTATCGATTGTTACACAAAGAACTTTTAACAGTTTCAATCTAAATAACAGTAACTGATTATCAAAATCACGTAAAAATAATCCACGGTTATACTAGCATAAACATGTTTATATATACTTATAAATTCATACAATATTATAGTATACTCATGTTTGTGAAATGACGTTGATGGGCCAAACGGTGGTATTGACATGGTGACTTGCTGTCGCCGTCCAGGAGAGACTACTGTACATATGGGCGTGTCAGTGGAAACTGTAAGGTGACGGTTGCATAAAGTAGGATATCACCACCGGTTTGTGGCTGTTGCCTATTATATTAACAGTGTTTTCCAGATTGTATTTGTCTTAACAATGTGGAGAGATAATGATTTAATCACGATGGACAGATAAACCCAGTAATGTTTCTCAGATTTCCTGTTGCATTATCAATGTGGAAATATTATTAGATCTTAACAAGGAATATATATATATATATATATATATATATATATATATATATATATATATATATATATATATATATATATACTAAAACACCATTCCTTTATTATAACAAATATGCAATGGCTGAGAATGTTTTACTAAATAGTTTATCATACAAAATACTCACAATTTGCCGTAGATTAACACAAATGGCACAGCTATACTCGGTTCATAGACAATAATGGAGGATCGATCAAGTACTAACTATTACATCTTGTAATCTGTGTGGCATAGATGCAATATGGTTATGTATGATGTGTGAATTCCTTCGGAACATCTCCCATTCAGCCATATTGTGATCCAGCAGCTGGCGGCTGGTCCGCTCCTGCCCAGGCTCCCACGAGTTCACCACATTCCCCCACACGTTCTCAATGGGGTTGAGGTCACACCCCTTACTAGACCAGTCCAGTAGTTCTAGATTTCGCTGCTCCTCAAACCACCTTCTAGCAATCCTGGCGGTGTGGATGGGAGAGTTGTCCTGCAAATGGATTTTAAATAGTAAAAACAGAACTATATCTCATCCATACGCTTCATCAGTAACCCACTATTCGAGATAGGTTTTAACCCCTATGTATTAAGGGTTTCTCTCAGCTAAATGTAATTGTGCGCCTTTATACAAATAATACAGCCTGCAGTTATCCAGAATAAAATCGCAGTGTTGTCATTGTACTGAAAGAGTTAAAGAACAATTTTATGACCATTATTCGTCCCATGTAAATGTGAAGACCGGACATACAAATGTGTGTAATAAAGAATATTATACTATTACTAGAGTAAGATTTATGCATCTTTATGCAGGTTTGTTGTATTTGTGTTAATCTGCTCAGGATAAAGCAAGGCATACACGCGTAGAGAAGGCAGCATCACCGCTTCCATGATCTCTATATATTGATCTGTCGTAAACCTCACGTGGATCTCAGTCAGCTCTCCTAGTCCTTGCAGGTGCATCCATCCACACACATTCGCCGTCGCGTGGCCACTCCGTGCCACTTCGTAAATATTTTGGCAGGCATATCTCGTGTGCTGTCACCAACACCGAAGACGGCCGTAAGTTGTAGATGCAAACGTCTTCTCGTTAGAGAAGATAACTGTTTCAGTAAGCGAGATCATCATTCATATGCTGGCGAGCAAACGAGAGCCTGGCCAAGCGACGTCGTTCCTCGATCCTCTCTTTTTGACAGGAGTACGGTGGTGATATCCTGCTTCATGCAACCGTCTCATTACGGCGTCCACTGACACGCCCATATGTAGTGTCTCCCGGATGGTGACTGCGTTGTTGATAAGATCGTTCTGCATTTCGATGATTATTTTCCGGTCTTCTTCTGGGGTGGTCTTTCTTGGTGCCCCACACTTAGGACGATCTACCAAATTCCTAGTTACCTGCCACCTCTGCACCCAGCGTCGAACAGTAGGCTTCGAAATTAACAGTTCCATGGTTATGTCAGCTACGGAGAGGCCTGCTTCCCGCATGCCAATTATCCGGCCTCGCTGTGCAATTTTATCTTGAGCTGGATTCATTTTCAGAGTCGGTGTTCGTCATACGGTGTGGAAATATTGTATGAAAATAGAACATGTCAGTAACCATGTCAACGCCTCGGTTTAGACCAACAACGTCATTTCACAAACATTAGTCCAATATTGGGTTAAGATTCGGTAGAACACATCCACCAAACTCGATATTGAAATGAAATGAAATGAAATGAAAAAAATGAAATTAAATGAAAAGGTTTTTTGGCAGACTATAGTCCATATGACAAATATTATTAATACAATGACAGTTCACATACTAAGGATAGAAGTATATACAGTTGATTAGAAATAATACAGTAATGTCGCAGTTAAGTGGAGCTACAGACAGACGTTTTCGTACCAAGAATTCCATAGCTTAGAGGATAAACGGAAGGACTCATGGATAGCTTGGATAATCGGGTTGGTTGATTTTTAATTCTTTGCATTAGACTGTATTGAGCACGTCTTGTTACCTCCGGGAAGCTCGGGACATTGCGGGTAGCAAACATTTGAGAAGTTGAGCATCTCGGGGGGGTAATTTATGTAAGAGTCTAAAAGACCTGTTGTACAGCAAATTTAGGGTTCTGCCAGAACTATTTTTATAATTCACCCAGAGTTGCTGTCCATATATATTACTGCAGAAAGTACGAAAGAGAGTGTCTTTAGCTTCACTTGTACAGAACCGGAAGTTCCTTATAGTCATATTCGCTTTAGCACAAAGGCTTCGAGATTGTTTTCTTATATCTGAGTCAACACTCAAGGAGCTGGTGATAGTTTTACTAAAATACTCTTGTACTTCGTCAATTACTTTACCTTTCATTTTAAATCTAATATCAGCTGGCTGATTACAACTTTTAGAATGAAACCGCATAACCTTAGTTTTTGTAACATTAAAAAGAATATCATGTTTCTGCAAATACACTTCGCAGACTTGTAGTAGCCGATCCAGACCCTTAACAGAGGTACTTATTAACACCATATCATCGGCATAAACTAAGTTATTTATCTTTGTGTTATCTATACAACATCCCACTGTTGCCTCATTAAGTGAAACAATTAATCCGTCAATATACACATTAAACAGCATAGGAGAGAGCAAGGAGCCTTGTCTCACCCCGCAAGAGGAGCCAAAACATTCGGATAGTACATTCCACGCCTAACGGTAAAAGATTGGTAGGAATACCAAAATTTTAATAAATTTAATATGAACATGGGAACCTTCCTGTCTTCTAGTTTTTTAAATAAAATATTGTCGTTCACTCTGTCATATGCCTTACTTATATCTAGGAAACAGCTATAAATAGTTGAATTACTGTTAGTGTATTTAGATATTGTTTCTTTAAGTACTTAGTTACACAGGTCAGTTGAGTAGGACCTTTTAAAACCAAACTGATTAGATGTCCATAGGTAATCAATTAATCGGAGTAACAAGAGTTTTTCTAGTAGTTTCAAGAAGCAGGAAGCGACAGCAATAGGCCTGTAATTATTGCTGGACAGAATGTTTCCATACTTATTTTTGACCAGGGGCAAGATATATACCCTCATGAACTCTGCAGGGATATAGCTATGAGCAAGCATGGTTAATAAGAGCAATGATATATGCAGATATACCACGTCATTGACATATTTTAAGTGCTCATTCGATAGGTCATCTACCCCTAACGCAGAACCAGTATTTAACTCTGATATCAGTTCCTGAAGTAAAGAGGTTAATTAAAAAGTATTTTCCCTTGTCCCTCCCGTAGGCGTTTCGCTGCAATCTATCTTATTATCCCTACTCACACTGTTAAGAATGTTAGAGGAGTGGTTTTTCCACAGCTTTGCAATTTCATCCTCCGCCGACACCCCATCGATTGTCGGAGGGGGGACACTTTTGACGCCGTTTGATTCTTAACAAATTTTCAAAATTTGTTATTATCGTTATTTATGTGAGCTTTATAGGCTTTTGATGCTCGAATAGACTCTTCTTCCTGTTTACATCGCCTTATGGCCGACTTATACTGACCCCTACTTCTACACAGATTCATGTATACAGGTCCTAATCTGGGTCTACCATGAAAGCACACAAATCATAGGCGTCTTTCGATTTCCTCTAACAATTCGATCCTTTAGATTATTACTAGTGAGACAATGATTAATCCACCTGGTGGTACCACTCATATCACTAACGTATGTAAAATTGCCACTGGTTGCCCTTAATACAGCTACATCACTTATACTTAATTTGGCCGACTCGCAAATGTTGCCTAATTCTACAAAGAATTCAGAGTTCACATGCGCGTTAAAGCCCCCCATTATTATACAGTGAGAATATTTGGGGTTATCTGATAATAATTTAATTTTGTACAGCAAATCAATGTATTCATCTAGATTACTGTCGTTGTTGTATGGTAAATAGCAGTTTACAATTAATATGCAATCATTGTTCACTTGTAATTCAATACCTAACAACCTTACATTATCGCTTGTTAAAAATGTTATGTTTTGACAAATTTTTCCTTATTAATTAAGAAAGCAACAGCACGAAAAAGCCTACCGTACATTAATTCATCTGACAAGTCTACTGCTGATGACGCATGATACATAAAGTCATCATGGATGATAGAGAGGAATTTTAGCTCTTGCTTAGTGCAGATTTGATACTCCTGTAAGAGTAATGGCTACCTGTCACAGATTTTATGAACATCTACAATTGAATTCCTCACTGACCTTACGTTATTTGAGACTATTTTCAACAAGTTATCCGCCATGACTGATAGAAAATTTATTATTAATATGATTATTATTATACACAGTACAAATTTCAGGCATTACCGTTAGGGCGCCTATTATTATTATTATTTTGCCTGTTATCATATCTCCTGGAAAAGTGAATAAACTCCTTAACAGTAATACCGTCTGGCCACTGACTCATATTGTACGGGTTGAAATGCGAATTTACACCTTTAATTATTACTTTAAATGAGTTATAAAGTGAGATTTTGTGTTTAGTTTTTTAACTAACAATAGTCTGTGCTCACCACAGACTTCTTCCATCATGTGTCGAATATTGTTCTCCTCGTTCGAGAGCTGAATTCACAACAAAAAGAGGGTGAGAGTCCTCACTGGTGGCCTTGCCGCGAAGACAGGTTGAGGAACCCTCTGTGAAGAGCGCCTGTTAACTGTGACCCACCCGTCCTCTTCCCTCAATCTCCCTGAGGCAGAGTTCGCCTGACTTGGGGATGGGTGGCACGACCTTGGGGGGATAGGAGGCCCCTCCCCTACTCTGTGGCTTGGTGAGGGTCTGTTAGCGGTGTTTATATCCTGACGGACGCGCATGCCCCTCCTTCTTCGGTGGGAGGGGGAGGAACTGCACGCCGAGCGAGGCGTTTGAGTAATCGAACGCCTCTCCCCTGCAGTAGAAGGTAAGGAAGAGGGAAGTGATGCCTCGTCTCTTGGCATTGAACAGTCCCTGTTCCTCATTGTGAAATCGGGAGCAGGAGTCCTTTCCTGACCAGGAGGGAGGTTGACCGCTTCCCCTGCATGCTGCGTTTCCACTCCACATTCAGGGGGGAGTTGGGGGAGAGGATTTCGTTTCCCTCACTGCCCGACGCGTTTCTTGGGGTTCTGACTTGCCGAACAACTTCCGAGTAACTGGGCTTTGGGAGGAGTGTCTCTTTCAACGCATCTAACTCTTACTGAAATTGTTCTAGCGAAATCGCATTTTTCTGATTTGACACCGTGTTGATGTTTCAGTTCAACTAGCGACTTTTATACCTCATTATACTGTTTAAGGAGCACCGAAATGTTTACATCACCCATAGAGATTACCGGTATTCTGTGGAAGTTAGTAACGTAGAAGGTAATATTGTTCTCATTATCCCTGAGGGTCGACACTTTATTTATAATGTCTTTTAGGATATCTAGAATTACCTCTACGAGTTGGGAGGGTAGAACTGAACAGGGTGTTTAACTGTACCCTCGCATGTTCTATTTCTTCCGAATCATAGAAATCATGACAAACAGATACGAGAAGGTCTGCCGTAATATGATTTACTTTGTCAAATATAAAACATAACAAAGGATTTTCTACAAGAACACGATGTTTAGCAGACGATCCCATTGTACCTGTATCCAGTGGCGGTTCCTCATATGGGCAATATGGGCAGCCGCACAGGGCGGCATTTGTGGAGGGGCGGCATGAGTGCCTGCAAAAAAAATAAAAATAAAAATAAGAATAAATAAATAAAGAAATAAATAAAAAAAAAATAAAATAAAATAAATAAAAGATCAATAAATATATTTTATTAATAAAAAACCATCTATTGCATTTTCCATAAACCTTCCCATAAAAGACCTAAACAATGCAAAATGCTTCCAGATTAATATTATTGGGAATAAAGGCCCATACTTTAACATATGTAATGTTATTTTTCTGGGTTTGGTTAAATAGTGAAATGTATATTATTTATTACAGAACGAATCTTCACACTAAGCCACTAAGGTCTGTCAAATAACCGCAAATGGATAAGAAGAGGTCAAAGCTATCAGGTGCTCAGTTTAGAAAAAAGAGGAAAGAAGAAGAGGAGAAACGAGCAAAAGATAAAGGTATAGAGCTATGTCATCTACTCTTCACTGCTATATTGCACTGCTATTTTGTGATATAGCTTTCTGAGTCATTTGAAGTGTACTATTATGTATATAATTAGCCATTAACCAAGGAGGTTGTATTATTCATTTGTTTCCTATTCTAAAAGTTTAATAAATTGTGCTTAATAACATGTTAAATTAATTGTACTAGCCTATTCATGCATTGGTCTGTTATGTTCTATTTTACTATTTGCAGGGGCACTTTTGAAATATTTTGGAACACCCTCTGCCACTAGCCAGGATGAGAAGCAGTCTACTTCTGCCATTATTGAGGCTGAGGAGCCATCTACCTCCTCAGCCTCACATATGTCTCCACAAATGCAGTCTGATCCTGAGGATGAAGACCCATTTGCTTCTACTTCTCCCCGGCAGGACTCTTCAGGTGAGTTTGTGTGCACATATGTCTGTGAGTGTGTGCGTGTGTGTGTATGTGTATGTGTGTGCATCCCTGCAAAGCATTTTGCAAACAGTTATAAATTATAATGTTATTATCACTGGGTCTGGGTTACTGGGTATGTGTGGTGTTTCACCACCATAATTCCATAACACCACCACCATAACAAAGTGCTGTGAATAATGTGTTATCTAACTTAGGTGTGTATACTAATGAGTAATGCTCTTGTTCTTTCTATTAGAAAGGCCTGGAGCAGAATCGCCTCCTGAGGATGAGTCTCTGTCCACCGACCCTGCTAACTGGCCTTCAGTTCTGACTGAGAGAATTCGGACACAACTGGTTTCCAGGGGACCAAGTCAAGTACCATCTGACTTTGTATTCCCTAGAAACGACAGTGACGGAAGAAGTTTCCACCATCAATACTTCAGGAAGTCATTGGTTAGTGGGGAAAATATAACCAGAAGTTGGTTGGTCTATTCCTTAAAAAACAACAGCCTTTTCTGTTTCTGTTGTACATTATTTTCCAAGAGGAAAATAAATTTAACAAGTTTGGGACTCTCGGACTGGAAGCATGCAAGCTCATTGCTCACATCACATGACAACAGTTCAGAACACCTAAATTCTATGAAAATCTGGAAAGAACTGGCAGTGAGGATGAGAAAGGGGGAGACCATTGACAAGCAGGAGATGGCACTTCTGGAGGCTGAGAAGTTGAGATGGAGAGCGGTGCTGACACGTCTCACTGCTATTGTGCATTCTCTGGCAGTTAGGAATTTGGCACTAAGGGGACATAAAGAAAAATTGTTCTCACCATCAAATGGCAATTTTCTGAAAGAAGTTGAACTGATGGCACAATTTGATCCTATAATGCAAGAGCACATTAACCGTGTCCAAAAAGGGACCTCCAGTCACACCAGCTACCTCGGCCACCACATACAAAACGAACTCATTGATTTGTCGAGCAGCAAGACCATTTCAGCAATGGTGAGCGACATCAAACAATCAAAGTTTTTTTCAATAATTCTAGATTGCACTCCAGATATCAGCCACACTGAACAGTTGTCAGTTGTGATTCGGGTTGTGTCACTGGAGGGGAAGCCCCATATAAAGGAACATTTCATGGGGTTTTTGGAGGCAGAGGAGTCCACTGGTCAACATTTGGCATCTCTGATTCTGAAGAGACTGGAGGAGCTAAAAGTTCCTTTCATGGACTGTAGAGGACAATCATACGACAACAGGGCCAACATGAGGGGAAAAAACAAGGGTGTTCAATCCAGGCTCCTAGAAATTAATCCCAGAGCTCTGTTTGTTCCATGTGGGGCTCATTCTCTGAATTTGCTTGTGGCCGATGCTGCTAAGGGATCTATTGATGCCACAAGTTACTTTGGCATCTTGCAGAAGCTTTACAACTTGTTTTCAGCCTCCACACAACGATGGGCCATTTTGAAAAAACATGTGAACATCACATTGAAGATGTGGTCTGATACAAGGTGGGAAAGCAAGATCAAGAGTGTGGAGCCCCTGAGATATCAGGCAGCTGCAGTGAGAGATGCACTGATCGAGGTGAGGGACCACACCAAAGACTCTGTAATAAAGGTCGAGGCTCAATCTCTGTCAGAGGAGGTTGGGTCATACCGCTTCGCCATTTGTTCAGTGGTGTGGCATGACATGTTGTGCCAAATTCAGCATGTGAGCAAGCAGATGCAGTCTCCTAGCATGCACGTTGATGTTGCAGTAAATCTCCTAAAAAAAACAGAGAGAGGTCTCCGCAATTACAGGGCAACAGGTTTTGTGGCTGCACAAATGGCAGCCACAGATATCTGTGAACAAATGAATGTGGAGGCTGTGTTAAAAAAAAACGGCTGAGGTCCACAAAGCGGCACTTCTCCTATGAAGCATCTGATGAGCCCTTGATTGATGCTTTGAAGAAGCTGGAGGTGACATTTTTCAATGCAGTGGTTGATGCTGCAACATCAGCCATTCAGGAAAGATTTTCCACGTTGGAAATTGTGGGAGAGAAGTTTGGAGTGCTGACACATTTCCAAAATCTCACATTTGAGGAGCTGACAGAACAATGTGTGAACCTTAGTACTACACTACACTTTAAGGGACAATCTGACTTGGATGGCAGAGAGCTTGCACAGGAGCTGAAGAACTTGCCTGACTTGCCATCAAAGACCATATCCTTGCTTGAACTGCTGACATTTATCCATGAAAGGGAGCTCTCTGAAATATATCCAAATTTGTGGACTGCTCTCAGAATTGGTCTTACTCTTCCAGTCACTGTTGCTGAAGCAGAGAGGAGCTTTTCAAAGCTGAAGCTCATCAAATCCTACCTGAGGTCAACTATGTCACAGGAACGCCTTACCGGTCTGGCCATCATCAGTATAAATCATACAATTGCTGAGCAGATTTCATATGATGATTTAATTCATGACTTTGCATCAAGGAAGGTAAGAAGAGTCAGGCTTTAGATGGCAGTTGTGCTGTGGTGCAATAAATTTTGTTTCTTGTTCAAAGTGTAGCATAATAATTACCCTCTCTTAAGTGTCTTATTCTATTTATGTGATAGAGCATTTGTACAATTTAGAAATTTGATTCTCTAGTTTATTTATGGCAGTTGTGCAATTTAATTTGTATTTTTCCTGTTCATAGTATCATAATTACATTCTCTTAAGTGAGTTATTCTATTTACGTGATGAAGGATTTGTAAAATTCAGAAATTTGAGTCTTTGTTTTGGTTCTGAAGTTCCAACAATTAGTCCAATAAAAAGTTATTTTGTGAAAGAGTTATGTCTGTCCTTTATTTTGGGGGGATTCGAATGTGTGTGTGTTGGCGAACAGGGGGGGGGGCGCTGAAGGTGAGGTTCGCCCAGGGCGTCATGTAAGCTAGGACCGCCACTGCCTGTATCGATGGAGAAGCAGGCTTGCGTGTGAGCGTAGATGGTGGAGGTGGAGGTGGAGGAACGCCGATAGGGGTCCCACTTCTCGTCCCTTTAAATAATACTCCAGATACCACCGGTTCGATGCTCAGGCATCTTTTCACATTATGTAACTATTACTAACTATGACACATAAAAGTATATAAGGGGAGTCACTGTAGGTGTACGATTATAACCTAATGAAACACATTTCCCGAGGTCACCGTCAAAAACTTTTACTATTAAACGGAAGATTTGCAGTGTAGATGGTAAGGGTGGGGCGGGAGGAGGGGAAGGGGAAGGGGATGCTCGTGCCCACTTCTTGTCCCTTTAAATCACGTTCCAGATAGCACCAGCTCCATGCACAACCATCCTTTCATATTAATTATCACGACACTATTACCAACTATAACATGCTAAGTATATACACGCGTGATCACTGTGAGTTCATGAACATAATCCTATATAGTAGTGAGCTAAAATGTGTCTGTGTGGTGTGTGTGTGTCCGCTTTCTTCTGAAAAGGAACCGCGCACAGCCTAAACGGCACATCGGAAAATTCTGCAACCACCACCAACTGGTAGCCCATGAGCTTCCGATGTGCTCTGTGAAGTTTCCCGGTCCTAGGTCACAATTACTGGGTCCGAAGGCCCCAGCACCGCGATAAAACTACAGAAAAGAACGCAGCCGTGAAAAATCTTGAGCTTCACACATACTGTGACATATACTGCTACCCGCCCTCCGGGCAGGTAGCAGTATATGTCACAGTGCTACCCGTCCGGGGGTAGTGGCGGAGTGGGTGGGGTAATTGGGGGAGTGGGGGAGGTGTGGAGAGTGGAGGTAATGGGGAGTGGGGTAATGGGGAGAGGGGTGGGGGTAATGGGGTAGTGGGGGTAGTGGGGGAGTTGGGATAGGGGTAATGGGGGAGAGGGGTGGAGGTAATGGGGGTAATGGCGTATATAGCAGTATATGTCACAGTTCTACCCGCCCGGAGGGCCAAGTTGTACAACGGTCGCGAGCGACAGCAAATTTTCGCTCTTTCATATACTGTATATCCTTGGACGAGTTTGAGGGGTCATAATTTCGGTTCTAGGACAGTTCATACCAGGACAGCTCATACCAGGACAACTTATACCCAGACAACTCATACCCGGACAACTCATACCTAGGACAACTCATACCTAGGACAACTCATACATAGGACCAGAAAAAAAATGAAAAATTAATGAAAACATTTATTTTGTAAAATTAAAATTAAATTTAAACATTTAGAGTTCATGCAAGTTATTAATGAAAACATTTTGAAATGAAAACATTTATTTTTAAAATTAATGAAAACATTTATTTTGTAAAATTAAAAATTACATTTAAACATTTAAAATTCATGCAAGTTATATATATATATATATATATATATATATATATATATGCCCAGTTAGGTTCATTGAATGCCCGGTTAGGTCAACTGAATACCCGGTTGGGTTCATTGAATGCCCAGTTAGGTCAACTGTACGCCCTTGACGATTGGTTAGGTTTAGTCGTGATATTTTCGTTAAAACTAACGAAAATATCACGACTAAACCTAACCAATCGTCAAGGGCGTACATTTGACCTAACGGGGCATTCAAATTTTATCCTATGTAAATAATGGTTCTTTATTTATTAATGTTTGCAATGGTTATTATGTATTTTATCCCACTCAGTCATTTTACACACCAAAATACATTTTTCTAGTAGTATTTGATGTGATTTGTTCAAATATGACCTCCATTTCCGTCGGAAATGAGATCCAACAAAGTTATAGTACTTTGAAGTTTGGCTCATTTTCAAGGGAAATGGAAGTCAAAATCTAAGCAAAACACATCAAATATTACTAGAAAAATGTATTTTGGTATTAATTAACCTAACCTAACCTTACCTAACCTAACCGTGGCTAAACGAGCCTAACCCTGGCTAAACGAGCCTAACCCTGGCTAAACGATCCTGACCCTGGCTAAACGAGCCTAACCCTGGCTAAACGAGCCTAGAGTATTACCTTATTATGGATTAGGTGGTGGATACAGACGAGAGCTCGTTTAACCAGGGTTAGGATCGTTTAGCCAGGGTTAGGCTCGTTTAGCCAGGGTCAGGCTCGTTTAGCCACGGTTAGGTTAGGTTAGGTAAGGTTAGGTTAGGTTAATTAATACCAAAATACATTTTCCTAGTAATATTTGATGTGTTTTGCTTAGATTTTGACTTCCATTTCCCTTGAAAATGAGCCAAATTTCAAAGTACTATAACTTTGTTGGATCTCATTTCCGACGGAAATGGAGGTCATATTTGAACAAATCACATCAAATACTACTAGAAAAATGTATTTTGGTGTGTAAAATGACTGAGTGGGATAAAATACATAATTACCGTTTGCAATAAATAATAAATTTGTTGTTATTGTTTTCTTATCTTATTTTGGTTAATTTGCAGAGTTTAAACTTTCGGGGTGGATATAGATGAAAAGATCAACATTGGGGTGGTAATTGTTGAAGAGAGTATGAGTTGTCCTAGGTATGAGTTGTCCTAGGTATGAGTTGTCCGGGTCTGAGTTGTCCGGTATAAGTTGTCCGGGTATGTGTTGTCCTGGTATGAGCTGTCCGGTCACGCATAATTTCAGGGTTAACAATTGCAAGTTATAATCTTACAGGTTAAAATGACGTCATGAATGACGACATTTATTCTGGACTGTGATTGGTTGAGGTCGTATATCAAGGCAAGTTTTACCTCTTGGTATGCGGATAAAGTTTCAGCAGCACTCAACGTAAATGAATCTCTCGATGAGATACAGTAGATTTGAAGCTCTCCACACTGAAACCTATTTATGCTAAATGGATTGTCTCTGCATGGGATAATAGGGTGTGTCAATTTTAGGGAGTAAAGTGAAATCTTTAGATTTTCAAAGATTACTAGTGACCAAATGATGCATTTTTATGTGCTAAATCGAAATATGGCTGTAAAATCCAGTTTTGACCACTCCTAGCTACTTATATTTGAAGTTGAAGTTTACGAAAAATCAGCAATTTTTGCGAGTATTTTTTTATTGTATCTAACTACATTTTACATACATTACATACAATTAAAGACATTTTGATTGTATTTCAATATTAAAACTTAGAAATATAGATAGGTTTCTTGAAGTTTGCCAAGGATGCCATGTCTGCCTTGCTCTTGTTCCTGGACATGAGCTCCCTACTGGCCACTGATGTACGCCTCCCTCCTCTCTTGTGAGTTGTTGTTGTTGTTGTTTAGCCGATCAGCCCACCCTGATCGAGCAAGCCGGCGGCACGCAGGTAACCGATCGCCCTCTTCGGAGTGGACCAGAGGTTCAGCGCACTAGTGATGTTGTGTTGTGTTCGTTGTTGTGCTAGAGCGGTACAGTCTGTCATAATGTGTTCAATTGTTTGTGGTGTGTCCTGGCACAGGTGGCAGGTGTCGTCTATGGAGTTGTCTAGTCTGTGTTTATATGTTAGTAAGTTGGGGTGATGTGCACATCGGAATCGTGCTAAGTTAACTCGATCCGATCTGCTCAGGCTGATCTCTGACCTGTTAATGGGTGGCGGCTTCGCACCTAGGACCGCATTCGGACCGAGTCGTGTCAGTGCTTTGTGGGTTAGGTGTGTGTGTATGTGTTTTCTGTACTGTGTGATGTCTGTGGGGCGTGGTATGGAATGGAGTATTTGGTTATAATGTCTCTCTGGTGTTACCTTAATGGTGCGAGGTGTCGGTGCGTGATTGTACATGTAGTGGCAAGGGTGTTGTGGGTTAGTTGTCGCTGTTGCCATGAATTGTGTTCCCCTCATGTCTAAATGTTCCCTAACTTTCAGTATTTTTGTTTCTGTGTGCAGGTGTTCTATTGGTGTTGTTTGAGTGCATCCTGTAATGATACGAAGTGCGTTGTTTTGTATTGTCTGTAAGGTGTTTATGTGTGTTTGAGATAATGGGTGCCCAGCATGGGCTAGCATAGTCCATAACTGAGCGAATATATTGTTTGTATATGAGTGATGTTGTTTCCTGCTGGTGTCCAAAGTTTGTGCCTGTTAGTACCCTAAGCGTGTTAAGTCTTGACGTACATTTGTTTTTAATATCCTGAATGTGGTTTTCAAAAGATAATGATGTTTTGTATGTGACCAGAAGTATTTTGGTCCTGTGATTGTGTGGAATGTTGATGTTGTTTAGTGTAAGCTGTGGAATTACCTGGTGTTCTTTTGTGTTGCTTGTAAGCAAGGTGATGGTTGATTTTGTGGGCGCTACTTTGAGTCTATTGTGTGTGAGCCAGTCTTGTATACTGTTTATGTATGTTTGTAGGTTATTTGTAACGGTGTCGATGTTGTTGTGGGTGGATGTTAGAGTGATGTCATCTGCATATGATGATAGGTAAGCTTGTTATCTATGGGTGTTGGAATGTCATGCATGTATAAGTTGAAGAGTGTTGGTGAGAGAACAGAGCCTTGAGGGACCCCGTTCGGAAAAAGCTTGTTTTTGGATGACTTGCCATTAAATGTGACATGTGAGTATCTTCCTGAAAGACAGTTGCTGAGCCACCTTTTGGTGTTATTGTGCAGGTTTATGTTGAGTATTTTGTTTATGAGAGGGAAGCGTGGGATAGCATCAAATGCTTTACTAATGTCTATTGTTGCTAATAGTGTACGTTGAGCTGGTGGTCTGGAGTTGATGCCATCCATGATGTGCTGCGTGAGGTTAGTGAGTAATGTCGTGGTTGAGTGGTGAGGTCTGAATCCATGTTGAGTAGGCGATAGTGGAATGTGTGGGTTGGTGATTTGTAAGATTAGTCTTTCTGTTACTTTGGAAGGTGTGCATAGTAAAGTAATGGGTCTATAGGAAGCTGGTTCTGTTGGATTTTTGTTTGGTTTGAGTAGTGTAATAATTTTACCTTGTTTCCATATGTCAGGAATAATACAGTGTTGGTATGAATATGTGCTGATATTTGTGAGAGCTAGTATTCCTTGTGGGCCCAAGTGTTTAAGGTGTATGTTAGATATGTTGTCTGGTCCAGTAGCCTTCGAATTCTTAATGTTTTTGATGATCTTGGTGGTCTGGTCTGTATTGAAGGGTGTAATGGTTGTGTCGAGTCTGTAGGTTTTCTTGTGTCTGGCTGTTTGTCTGTCTGCATGTTTCTGGTTGTTGTCTCTGTTTAAGTGACTTATCTTTGCGTAGTGATTAACTAGAATGTTAGCTTGTTGTGTGTATGTTGGGATATTATTTTGGCTGCGACAGATAGCCGCGTGTGAGGTGTGAATGCCGCTGTTAGAGTGGGTAATGCCGTTTATAGTCTTGTATAGCCTGGATGTATCTGTGGAGTGGTTTAATGTTGTTATGAATTCCCTGAATGTTTCTGTTTGTTTTTCTTTGAGTTTGTTGTTTATTTCTGTGTTGAGCTGTTGTATCTGCTGTTTTATGGCTTCTGTGTGTGGGGTTTGTGTGTTATATTTGAGGTTGTGACGTTGCCTTATGAGGTGGGCTATTTCTCTAGTGTAATTTGGGTTGTATTTCCTAATGTTGGCCTTCGGTATGTATTTGTTTGCATTATTGATGATCTGATTAAATGTCTTGAGTGTTGTATTGATGTTTATGATGGGTGTGCTGTTTAATGTGGTGAATTGTTCCTCAGTCTGTATTTTGAACTGTTCCCAATCAGCTTTCTTGTAATTTCTGCAAGTGTGCCTAAGGCTGTTGGGGCAGAGTGTAGAATGTGTTGTAATGATGATGGGCAGGTGGTCTGATGACAGTTGTTTTTCTGTTCTCTATTGTGTATGTGTTGCTAGTGAGGGGGAACAGAACGTTATGTCTGGGGAGGAGTTTGAGTATCCTGCTTGATGTGGTATGTGTGTATGTTCTTCTGTATTGTTAAGAATGAAGAGGCTGTTTAGTTGTGTGGCTATGTTGGCGCCTCTGGTGTTGCTTTGGTTGTGCAGGTACCAACTAGTGTCTTTGGCGTTGAAGTCTCCTCCTAAGATGACATTAGTGAGAGAGGCCAGATTGTGTAACTGTGGATTGTAATTGGCTGGCACCTGAGGTGAACTATCTGGTGGGATGTAAATGTTGATTAGTGTGGTGTTGTGTTTTGCGCGAGTTTTAATGTTAACTGCCTGTATTTCTATCGTGTTATCTGCTTGGATTGTGTTTGTAATGTTTTGGGTAGCATCAGTGTAGCTAATGCTTTTACGTATAAGTGATGAGTCCACCCCCGTTACCCCCAGTACGATCTTGACGGATCGCCGTGAAGTCAGGGATGGTGGGTGTTTTGTGTGTGCGTTTTAGTTTTGTTTCTTGTATAAGTGCTATGTGAATGTTTTGTTTGTGTACGAATTCCCTAAGCTGCATGATTTTGTTTGTGAGGCCATCTACGTTGTACTGTAATATGTTAATATTATACTTCTGTATGTGTCTCATGGTGCTATTGTGTCTGTCTTTGCGTATGGTGACATGTGTAAGTTGTAGTGGGGCCTGGATTAGTCTTAATGTCGCCAGAGAGTAAGAGTAGTTCGGGGAGCACGCAATTGCTCCCTGTAATTGAAAAAATAGCACGCTGAGAATAGGTCCGGCCCCGGGAGCCGATCGGCACTCTGATCATGCCACGCAACAGGCCGTCGACTGCCAGTCTGGCCAACCGTAGACAGCCCGCTGCACGGAGATTTGAGGAAGTTTGGCCACCAGCGCGTTGATGTTTTGGTTTGACGTCGCCTCTTCTTCGCGTTGACGTGTCCCGCGCTGGAGGATGCAGCTACTGTTAGAAGCTTCCTCGTCAGCTGCTAACACTTTTTTCAGGTTGTTCTAGCTACCTGTTCAGAGGTTTTTTATAAACAAATCTCAGTTTTCTGCTCAAAACGGCTCTTTCTAATTTTAAAATTGATTAGTCAAGGAAGGAAGATGTTGACTTCTATTTTGCGGCAACAGTTGATGATATTTATGTTACTTTACTGATTAATGAAAATGATTAGGCTCTTCAAGTTACAGTATAAAAGATTTCTTTCGTAATCTTTCTTTCGTTATTTACACTCTAATCAGGTAGGTACTTTACTTATGCGAACTTTCTTCAGAGTTTCTTCATATACTGTGAATATCTTCAGAGTTTCCTCGTTAATCAATTCCCCTATGATTTACTCTTGTGAGTAAACGTGTTGTGCTGCTTCAGTTGTCACCCTTACACACCTCTCTACTGACTGTGTATGTGAGGACCATGCAGGAACTTCCATTGGTCTATCCAGAAACTCCTTGATTGCAGCAGTGGTGAGGGCAGTGGCGGTCCTAGCTTACATGACGCCCTGGGCGAACCTCACCTTCAGCGCCCCCCCCCCCTGTTCGCCAACACACACACATTCGAATCCCCCCAAAATAAAGGACAGACATAACTCTTTCACAAAATAACTTTTTATTGGACTAATTGTTGGAACTTCAGAACCAAAACAAAGACTCAAATTTCTGAATTTTACAAATCCTTCATCACGTAAATAGAATAACTCACTTAAGAGAATGTAATTATGATACTATGAACAGGAAAAATACAAATTAAATTGCACAACTGCCATAAATAAACTAGAGAATCAAATTTCTAAATTGTACAAATGCTCTATCACATAAATAGAATAAGACACTTAAGAGAGGGTAATTATTATGCTACACTTTGAACAAGAAACAAAATAAATTGCACCACAGCACAACTGCCATCTAAAGCCTGACTCTTCTTACCTTCCTTGATGCAAAGTCATGAATTAAATCATCATATGAAATCTGCTCAGCAATTGTATGATTTATACTGATGATGGCCAGACCGGTAAGGCGTTCCTGTGACATAGTTGACCTCAGGTAGGATTTGATGAGCTTCAGCTTTGAAAAGCTCCTCTCTGCTTCAGCAACAGTGACTGGAAGAGTAAGACCAATTCTGAGAGCAGTCCACAAATTTGGATATATTTCAGAGAGCTCCCTTTCATGGATAAATGTCAGCAGTTCAAGCAAGGATATGGTCTTTGATGGCAAGTCAGGCAAGTTCTTCAGCTCCTGTGCAAGCTCTCTGCCATCCAAGTCAGATTGTCCCTTAAAGTGTAGTGTAGTACTAAGGTTCACACATTGTTCTGTCAGCTCCTCAAATGTGAGATTTTGGAAATGTGTCAGCACTCCAAACTTCTCTCCCACAATTTCCAACGTGGAAAATCTTTCCTGAATGGCTGATGTTGCAGCATCAACCACTGCATTGAAAAATGTCACCTCCAGCTTCTTCAAAGCATCAATCAAGGGCTCATCAGATGCTTCATAGGAGAAGTGCCGCTTTGTGGACCTCAGCCGTTTTTGTTTTAACACAGCCTCCACATTCATTTGTTCACAGATATCTGTGGCTGCCATTTGTGCAGCCACAAAACCTGTTGCCCTGTAATTGCGGAGACCTCTCTCTGTTTTTTTTAGGAGATTTACTGCAACATCAACGTGCATGCTAGGAGACTGCATCTGCTTGCTCACATGCTGAATTTGGCACAACAGGTCATGCCACACCACTGAACAAATGGCGAAGCGGTATGACCCAACCTCCTCTGACAGAGATTGAGCCTCGACCTTTATTACAGAGTCTTTGGTGTGGTCCCTCACCTCGATCAGTGCATCTCTCACTGCAGCTGCCTGATATCTCAGGGGCTCCACACTCTTGATCTTGCTTTCCCACCTTGTATCAGACCACATCTTCAATGTGATGTTCACATGTTTTTTCAAAATGGCCCATCGTTGTGTGGAGGCTGAAAACAAGTTGTAAAGCTTCTGCAAGATGCCAAAGTAACTTGTGGCATCAATAGATCCCTTAGCAGCATCGGCCACAAGCAAATTCAGAGAATGAGCCCCACATGGAACAAACAGAGCTCTGGGATTAATTTCTAGGAGCCTGGATTGAACACCCTTGTTTTTTCCCCTCATGTTGGCCCCGTTGTCGTATGATTGTCCTCTACAGTCCATGAAAGGAACTTTTAGCTCCTCCAGTCTCTTCAGAATCAGAGATGCCAAATGTTGACCAGTGGACTCCTCTGCCTCCAAAAACCCCATGAAATGTTCCTTTATATGGGGCTTCCCCTCCAGTGACACAACCCGAATCACAACTGACAACTGTTCAGTGTGGCTGATATCTGGAGTGCAATCTAGAATTATTGAAAAAAACTTTGATTGTTTGATGTCGCTCACCATTGCTGAAATGGTCTTGCTGCTCGACAAATCAATGAGTTCGTTTTGTATGTGGTGGCCGAGGTAGCTGGTGTGACTGGAGGTCCCTTTTTGGACACGGTTAATGTGCTCTTGCATTATAGGATCAAATTGTGCCATCAGTTCAACTTCTTTCAGAAAATTGCCATTTGATGGTGAGAACAATTTTTCTGTATGTCCCCTTAGTGCCAAATTCCTAACTGCCAGAGAATGCACAATAGCAGTGAGACGTGTCAGCACCGCTCTCCATCTCAACTTCTCAGCCTCCAGAAGTGCCATCTCCTGCTTGTCAATGGTCTCCCCCTTTCTCATCCTCACTGCCAGTTCTTTCCAGATTTTCATAGAATTTAGGTGTTCTGAACTGTTGTCATGTGATGTGAGCAATGAGCTTGCATGCTTCCAGTCCGAGAGTCCCAAACTTGTTAAATTTATTTTCCTCTTGGAAAATAATGTACAACAGAAACAGAAAAGGCTGTTGTTTTTTAAGGAATAGACCAACCAACTTCTGGTTATATTTTCCCCACTAACCAATGACTTCCTGAAGTATTGATGGTGGAAACTTCTTCCGTCACTGTCGTTTCTAGGGAATACAAAGTCAGATGGTACTTGACTTGGTCCCCTGGAAACCAGTTGTGTCCGAATTCTCTCAGTCAGAACTGAAGGCCAGTTAGCAGGGTCGGTGGACAGAGACTCATCCTCAGGAGGCGATTCTGCTCCAGGCATTTCTAATAGAAAGAACAAGAGCATTACTCATTAGTATACACACCTAAGTTAGATAACACATTATTCACAGCACTTTGTTATGGTGGTGGTGTTATGGAATTATGGTGGTGAAACACCACACATACCCAGTAACCCAGACCCAGTGATAATAACATTATAATTTATAACTGTTTGCAAAATGCTTTGCAGGGATGCACACACATACACATACACACACACGCACACACTCACAGACATATGTGCACACAAACTCACCTGAAGAGTCCTGCCGGGGAGAAGTAGAAGCAAATGGGTCTTCATCCTCAGGATCAGACTGCATTTGTGGAGACATATGTGAGGCTGAGGAGGTAGATGGCTCCTCAGCCTCAATAATGGCAGAAGTAGACGGCTTCTCATCCTGGCTAGTGGCAGAGGGTGTTCCAAAATATTTCAAAAGTGCCCCTGCAAATAGTAAAATAGAACACATAACAGACCAATGCATGAATAGGCTAGTACAATTAATTTAACATGTTATTAAGCACAATTTATTAAACTTTTAGAATAGGAAACAAATGAATAATACAACCTCCTTGGTTAATGGCTAATTATATACATAATAGTACACTTCAAATGACTCAGAAAGCTATATCACAAAATAGCAGTGCAATATAGCAGTGAAGAGTAGATGACATAGCTCTATACCTTTATCTTTTGCTCGTTTCTCCTCTTCTTCTTTCCTCTTTTTTCTAAACTGAGCACCTGATAGCTTTGACCTCTTCTTATCCATTTGCGGTTATTTGACAGACCTTAGTGGCTTAGTGTGAAGATTCGTTCTGTAATAAATAATATACATTTCACTATTTAACCAAACCCAGAAAAATAACATTACATATGTTAAAGTATGGGCCTTTATTCCCAATAATATTAATCTGGAAGCATTTTGCATTGTTTAGGTCTTTTATGGGAAGGTTTATGGAAAATGCAATAGATGGTTTTTTATTAATAAAAATATATTTATTGATCTTTTATTATTTATTTTATTTTATTTTTTATTTTTATTTATTTCTTTATTTATTTATTCTTATTTTTATTTTTATTTTTTTTGCAGGCGCTCATGCCGCCCCTCCACAAATGCCGCCCTGTGCGGCTGCCCATATTGCCCATATGAGGAACCGCCACTGGGTGAGGGAGCAGGTCAGAGGAGGCTCAGTCACGCCAGAGTTCCAGTCAATAAGCTCCGAGAGTTTGGTGGCATCTGAGTTGATGTCAGGAGTCTTCCTGGGTCTGACAGTGCAGTCTCCTACCCGTGTGTCCTCATCTCCTTCACCTCTGATTTCCAATATCCTCTTCACTGCCTCCCTCCTCTCCTCCTCCATCTCACTGCACAGCATGGCCTGGAGCACAGCCTCAAAGTGTGCATACCAGGCTGATCTCTTCACTGTAGGCATCACTATTCCTATCACCTCCTTCTTCTGACTTCTGAGCAGCTCCAACTGGTACAGTACATGCTGGGACCCACCACCCAGCTGTGATTTAACTTGATGTTGAACCAGTTTGGCATGTAGACTCCCACTATGGATTCCACAATTATCCTCAGATTCTTCAGGTTCCTACCCTTCAGCCCATGTTTGGAAATCCACAGTCTGCAGAACCTTAGAGCCATGGTGACCCACCTACTGTGACAGACTGGGCCAATCTCCAGGAGAGCTAGACTCTGAGGCACCTCTCCCGATCTGATGGCAGTGATGATTCTGTAGCCATATGATTGGTCTGTGCTGAGGTCCTTGACTACCTCGTGACTGAGATTGGGTAGAGGAGGACCAACAGTGATCCTAGTGAAGTTTGAGTTGATCTCCAGCTCAGTGGCAGTGTCTAACATCTTCCCTAGGGGCCCAGACCACTTCTTGTTGCTCAATGTCTTGCCATCCAGTGCAGTCACCAGGTGTCTGAGACTCAGCTCCCCAATGTGCAAGTCACAGACAATCCACACCAACTTCCTGCTAAGCTTGGCCTCCACATAATGCATTACTCTTTCCACCCAGCCAATATCCATACTAGTACTGTTACCTCCTATGGCCAAAATGGTCTGGTCTGCTCCTCTCTCTCTTAGTCAGTTCACCAGATGATCAGCAATGACCTCAGCATGACTTCTCTCCTCTGGTACAAAATGCCACAAATATTTCCCACCTGGTTCATTGCACACTGTGTAGTGTTCTTCCTTAATGAGGCCAGGAAACTGCCTGTCACTGCCCTCAGCTTCCATCATCACTTTGGTGGTGTCATCTCTTTCCCCATTAAAGAAGATACAGGTGATGCCATTTTCCCTAATCTCTTCATCAAACTTCTTGACCAGCTCCTTAGTCAGTCTCTCCTTAGGCCTCCTCACCTTGTTGTGGTCAATCACCACTGCTATGTCAAACTCTGTGATAAGACCAGCATCAATCCAGGCAGCAGTGGCAATCTCTGTAGTCTCTCTCAGCCCAGTGTGATGTCTCAAGTTAGCCAGAGCTACTGTATGTTGGTGATATCTTCAGTGTTGTATTTCTTCTTCTTAGCCACAGGCAAGGAAGAAGTTGTCGCAGCCTCTGGTATGAAGTCTTCGTCCTCCTCTCTCCTCCCTGCCTCCTCCAGTATATCTCCAGTCTCCTCCAACTCCATCTCCAGCAGTGACTCCTCCCTCAACTCCTCTTCTTTCTTGGCTGACTCCTGTGCCTTCCTTCTCCTCTTCTCCTCGGCCTTCCTTCTCTGCTCCTGTCTCTGCAGCACTGCTTCCTGTCTCCTGGTCTCAGGGTGATCAGCTAGACCCATCTGGTGTGCCCCCACACTTCCCACCTTTTCTCTCTGACCTTTAATGAAGGCAAGCTCCTGCACTGGTATCTTCTGCTCGCTCCTGCAGCTGCAGTCAATGTGAACCTCACTGTTGCAGAGAGGGTTGCACCCAAGCTCACTGCAGCTCCTGATCACACAGTGACAGGTCAGGATGTCCACTAATTTGTCCAGTTTCATCATGAACCTATCTTTGACCTCTAGCTTCACATTGCCAATGGACACCTTCACTGCCTCATCCCACAGTGCCTTCACTTTAGCCCTGATCTGACCTCAGTGTTCATTACAGGTCCTGTGAATAGAGCGTTGGCCTTTCTTCACTGAGCCAGTAGCCCTGGAAGAATGCCGTTGTTAATCAGGTCATTAACTGGTTAATTCCTCCTGTCTTCCTCACTCATCTCTCTCTCCTCAACAAACCATACCTCAGCAGATCTCTGGCTGTGAGCAGCTCAGCAGGGGGAAGTTCCCTCCCAGTCCCCACCAAATGACTTAGGTGACAACTTGATTTGCTTCGGGTTCTGATTTCTTTCTGACTTATTTCCTTTGTTCACAGGTCCACAGGATGTCATTGAAATTTGGATAGGCCTACTGATTATGATTACATAAAATTAAGTTGATTGAAATTCTTAATATTTTCCTATAAGCTCAGATAAAAGATTGTGTTGTTATAGGTACAAGACTTAATTATTCAAAATAATGACAATTTCATATATCTATCATATCAAAATATACAGTATAATTTAAAATGTTTTTACTGCTTTTACTTTACAATGTTTTATTACAATATACTGAATTTGCTTTTCAAATAAAGTATTTTAATGATCTAAGTTTCATTTTGTTACTATCTTCCAATGATTAGTTTAAATTGTCAAATTTTCGCCTGCTGGATATTTTCGCGTAAACTATATATAGCCTACGCGAAAAACGAGAAAATTTTCTGCAGGCGAACATTTCGCATTCATTACTATATTAAAAGTTCAGTAATTATGTTGCTGACCACATGACCTGAACTTTTGGTCAAAAATACATTTTTCAAGTGTATTTTGGTGTGCTATGTTCAAATATGACCTTCATTTCTTGTGCAAATGAACAGAAATAGTGTTTGGCCCATGCAATGACAACTGTATTTCTCTTCATTTGCACAAGAAATGAAGGTCATATTCGAACAAAGCACACCCAAATACACTTGAAAAGTTTATTTTTGAATAACAGATTCTGCCATGGCTGTATCCTCACTTTTTCCATCCACGTACCGTTATATATACTGGATGTATAATTGCACCGAACCATACGTTTGTTCTTTGGGTTGGTCTTCTGGCGGTTGCAATAAATTGAATGTTGGTCTTCGCGAAAAAGACAAGGATTATGGCATTTGGGACAGCACCGTGGTCTAGGCAATATACCGTGATTTTTAGAAAAACCTATAGATGCACTATTGTTATGACCAAAACGTTCGATACACTGTAGGTAAGTCAGAGAATAACCTTCCCAGTCAGACATTGTAGAAAACTGCCGGTAAGTCTAAAATTCTGCTGATTGGATGAGCAAATGACTGACTACGCTAGTGTAGCATGACGTCATACTACCTCCGACTACAAATACAAATGAATATTAAGAAAGTTACAGCTATTTAAAGTTTACCCGATATTTTCGTTAAAACTAAGGAAAATATCATGACTTAACCTAGCCAATCGTCAAGGGCGTACAGGTGACCTAACCTGGCATTCAATTCACCTAACCGGGCATTTATTTGACCTAACCGGTCATATTATTTTCTACAATAGTTTGCACAAAAAATAACTAACAGATTTGAAAAGAGCGGGTAATATTAATCCAGAAAAATGTATTTTTGACCAAAGGTTCAGGTCATGTGACCAGAAACATATTAACCGTAAAATACATGGTTTCAACGCTATTCACGATCATATTAATTGGTTATCTGGTAAAAATTCGTTTTAACTGCCCCCTCGTTTTTGACAGGAAAACATATTTTTCTGGTGTATTTTGGTGTTTTTTTAAAAATCTGACCTTCATTTCCTCAGGAAATTCACCATTTTTGAGGAAATGACATCTGACATACCCTCCAAAACACGATTTTTATCGGAAAATGACGGTCAGATTTGAAGAAAACACACTAAAATAGACCAGGAAAATATGTTTTCGTGTCGACAATTATAGGGGAACCCGTGGGGAATCGGGGTGTTTTGGTAGGGGGGGGGGAGAGGGAACAACCTAACCCGTGGGAATCGGGGATTTTGGGTGGGGGTGAAAGGAGGGGACCTAACCTAACCCGTGGGGAATCGGGGGTTTTGGATGGAGGGAGGAAAGGAGGGGACCTAACCTAACCAACCCTAATCTAACCTAACCTAGGCCGAAATATTTCCTAGCCAGTCCCTTAATATATATTTTTACTCATATTAAACTGCAGCGTTGGAATGTCGATACATCTGAGCGGCGACCTGAAGAAAATGATGCAGCCGTTGGGTCTTCAGATATTCCCGGTTGAAGAGATATCTCGCAAGGTACTTCGGGTAGGATTTCCTTTTATTTACTGACCGTAGCACCCAGGATTTAACGTCGCGCCAGGCCCTCTCGATGTTTTGTGTGTGCACTCTTGAACTCGAGACGAACTCTTGCGAGTGATAAACTTTGTGGTGGATATATCCCTCGTCGCTTAGGGCCTTAGGCTATTATAGGCGCGCCACTCGTCGGAATAAATAGTAGTGCCGGGACGTATATGCTGTTTTATGATGCCTACCAGGGTGTCACAGTCACGATATTTTAGAGGAAACAATAAAAGTTTCTTCGTATCACGTTCGATGGCCCCAAATACCCACTTTCCTTTGACTTCGCGTCCGCGGCCGTACTTGGACTTGTCAAACTTTAATTCGTCGATCTCCATAATTTTACCTGGACCACCGATTTCCGCCAGCTGCCCCAACCAAAACTCGTAGACTTCGTAACAGAAGGATTTCAATATTATTATTAAACGTCTTGAATGGTTTGGAAGTATGTCAGAGCACACGCTTTGCTCGCCATGTTCAGAATCAAACTAATTTGAAATTGGCGCGAGGCATTGTGAGTGACGCGTGGGTGGAGAGGGTGGTGCGCTATTGGTCAGTTTTAAAATGCGCATGGTGATTGGCCAACTGCGGCATGACGTCATTGCCATCACGTCATCATCTTTTTTTTTAATTTTCATAAAATTTTATTTTCGTCATTTCCTCCAAAAAAATTACTTTCCAAGAATGTAGAAAGATAGGTGAACATATCAAAAGTGAAAATAGCAGAAAATTAACTCTTTCTATCGAAAACGAAAGGGACGTTGAAACGAATATTAACCGTTTATCTTTATGAACACAGACTTGGACTCGGTTATCCCCCCTCCACCACACTTCCCCCAGTTGGGGTACCTTGACTAACACTGCGGCGTTGCCACATGTACGTAGTCGCCTGTGAGGCGAGGAACATTACATATGCGGGCAACTGTACCATCTCATCCTCTTATTCCTCACAAATTTGCGGTTCCCTAAGAACAAACTCTTCAATCAAGTTATATATATATATATAATATATATATATATATATATATATATATATATATATGTTACAGTTGACATAACCGGGCAAATGATCTTGTACGAAATTACCAAGGTGGAATTTCAGCCATTTCGCGTAATAGCTGAAACTTTTAGTCATTTCGCGAAAAAGCTGTTTCACTTGGTCATTTCGCGAAATGACTAAAATCTTCAGCCATTACGCGAAATGGCTGAAATTTCACCTTGGTCATTTCGTACAAGATCATTTGCCCGGTTAGGTCAACTCTATGCCCGGTTAGGTCAACTGTATGCCCTTGACAATTGGTTAGGTTAAGTGTTATTTTCGTTAGTTTTAACGAAAATACACAACTTAACCTAACCAATTGTCAAGGGCATACAGTTGACCTAACCGGGCAAATGAGCTTGTAAGTTGTTATTTTCGTTAGTTATGATATAATGAAAATAACGACTTAACCTAACCAATTGTCAAGGGCATACAGTTGACCTAATCGGGCAATCAGTGGCGGACATCGGAATAACAATGAAGGCCCGGTTAGTATTTGAAAACCTCTATATTGAAAATTCAAATTCAAATGTGTTCAAATAAAGGTTTCCAATTTTATTGTGATGTTTGTTATTTCTATGAATTCATAACAAAAGTCATTTTAGCCATTTCATGAAATGTCCAAGGTGGAATTTCAGCCATTTCGCGTAATGGCTGAAGATTTTAGTCATTTCGCGAAATGACCAAGTGAAACAGCCATTTCGCGAAATGACTAAAAGTTCCAGCCATTACGCGAAATGGCTGGTTACACACTTTGACTGTAACATATATACTGTATATATACATATGTATTGCTATGTTTTATTAATTATATAAAAATAAATTCTCTCTCTCACTCTCACTCTCTTACACACACACTCTCTCTCATTTGACTGCTCTCTTTCATTAGACTTCGTCGGAGGCGGACGTGCTGTGTGGTCTCTCCAGTATTTTTTTTTCGATAGTTGTGGGAAAGTATTAGGACTAAGTTTGATTTAACAAAATTTGTTAGATAAGTATAATTATATTTATTTATTTTATTATTGAGGCTAGGCCAAGCACTATTGTTTTTTAGTTAGATTTAATTTATTTCCTTTTCCGGTTTCTTAATTACAATTAACGTACATAATTCCGCGTTGTTTACTAACGGTCGCTACAAGTTCTACGTACCTCTCACACTATTTATCATACACCGGTAAAATTCTATTTTTCGGCTGACTTTCTCTGGTAAAGTTAACGTGAAATAAATTTGCATTTTAATTTACAATCACAACAGATTCCATTTTTCAGACGAGTTAAATAGTAAAATTTGTATATTCGGGTCTATTTCTGTTTCCGGTCTGTAACACTTGCTCTCGCGGGTTCATTTCCCGCATTCACCATTTCTCCCCCACATTCCATTTTATTAATTAAAATAACATACTATATTATTTAAAGTAACATCGTTCTGCATTGTTATAAACGGCTGCCTACAGATCCCATTCATTTCCATATTCAATTCCATTTCCAGTCTGTAACACGTGCCACTCGCTTGCGCGTGTTTATTTATTTCTGTATTTCTGCATTCACAATTTATCCCTCACTAACCATCATATTAATTAAAATAGCATTGTATTATTTAAATTAACATCAGTCTGCATTGTTATTAACGGCAGCCCACAGGTTCCATTCAGTTCTGTATTCAACTCCGTTTCCGGTCTATAACACGTGTTTATTTCCGCATTCACCATTTCCCCCTCGCCATCCATTATATTAATTAAAGTAACATATTAAATAATACGATACGTTACTCTCAAATAATACAAAGTAACGTATCGTATTATTTAAAGTAACATTGTATTACACTGGTATGCATATGAAATTTTTTTGTCTGCTGTGGGGGTTTTTTCAACTCATATTATATAATTCGACCATGCTGAATTCGAAAATGACATTGGTTTTCCTCAATCAGGTCAGGTTTTTTCTCTATTGGCCATTTATTATAAGTCCAATTTTATCCCCAAATTTATTGATTTTTTTAGCTTAAGCACTGTAGATACGGGTAATATTATAAGAACACTCGTGAAAAATGAAAACATTGTGTGAATAAATACTTTTATTCATACAATGAATATGGAAAAAAGTTTATTGAGGAAGGAATGAAGTTTTTTTGGCTTTCCGTCTGTGTTTTTCTTCGGGCACGTCTCGCTTCAAACACCAGCAATAGTCCGCCAGCATATTGATATCCCAGTTTCCCTGGTACCTCTCTTCCATTATTTTGATATCTTGGTGAAATCGTTCACCCTGTTCCTCACTATAATCCCCGCAATTTTCAGGAAAATAGTCCAAGTGGGACCACAAAAAGTGCATTTTTATGGACATGCGCGACCCATGAGCTTTGAAAGCTTCCATCAAGTTTTCGACAACGGACTCGTATTCTGGACTTCTACGCTTGCCAAGAAAATCAGTGACAACTGATTTGAATGCCTGCCAGGCATTCTTCTCAGTTGGAGTCATTGCGTTTTCGAACCGAGTATCCTTGATCAAAGTTCGAATTTGAGGACCATCAAAAACCCCAGCATTTAGTTTAGCATCAGATATATGAGGAAATTTACTCTCGAGATATCGGAATGCTGAACCCTCCTTATTCATTGATTTGATGAAATTTTTCATCAAGCCCAGCTTAATATGAAGTGGTGGGAGCAAAATATTTGTTGGTGGTACAAGGGGCACTGAAACGACATTATGCGACCCAGGTTCAAAATTCTCTCTGGATGCCCATTCACGCTGTGCATAGTGCTTCTCATCCGCTCGGCTATCCCATTTGCAGAGGAAACATGGGTATTTCGTGTATCCCCCTTGCATTCCCAATACAAATGCCACAATCTGAAAAAAAAATGAAAATATTTAAAGAATTTAGAGAATTTGTTCTATCAGATAAAAAAATCTATGCATTGGACTGTATCACTTCTGTGGGGAAGTTAAGTGTTCTTATACGCTCTCAAATAACCTTTGGAAAAACAACATAGTCAATAGCAATAGTTTACTTATGATATTAGTATTACCTTCAAATCTCCACAGATCCTCCAGTTATGTTGGTCGTATACGAGAGCATCCAGTAAAATTTTCATGTTATCGTAGCTCTCAGTAAGTTGTACGGAATGTGCTACAGGGACTGATGCAACCCTATTCCCAATGTTGAGAAGTACTGCTTTCAAACTTCGTTTAGACGAGTCTATAAATAGCCTCCATTCTGATGCGTTATATGGCAGGCCCAAGGATTCGATTAGCCCCTCAACATTGCAGCAGTACACTAAGGAAGAGGTATTTTCGTGCACTTCCAAAAACTTGCGGAATTCTTCCTCTCGTTTCCTATACCAGGAGAATGTTGTTCCCGGAGCCAGCAAGTTGTCCTCTCGAAGTCGTGAGCCCAAGATCTCGGCAGCTAATTTGGAAAGTCCTAAATCCCTGGTAAGATCATTAAGTTTGGCCTGGTTGAGAGGCCTCGGCTCATTTGAAGCGGTGTTTTGAGGTATATACGACTGGGACTGGTCATTGGCATTGGTCATTGATTCATCATCAGAATCATCGAAGTCCAGGGTTTGAGGTGGGTCGGGTATTGGAATTCCAGGACCATGGGGTACAGGTCTCATAGCAGAAGGAATGTCAGGGTATACAACAATGTGTTTATTCTTCTTGTTAACTCCTGAAAATAGAAACACAGAAACATGGATATAAAACTTGCATATGAAATAGAAGAAGCATTCAGACAGTGGCGGCTCGTGAGGGAAGGCTGCGGTCTGTAAGATATGACATAGGTCGATGGAGTCTGTATATTTTTTTCTTTTTCATTCATATTGTCCCTTCGGGGACAATATGAATGAAAAAGAAAGAAAATATACAATCATTGTATATGTAAATGTAACTTGTATAACAATATGTATGTGTAAATGTATTTTCTATAACAATATGTATATGTAAATGTATGATTACCATTATGGTGAATATTATGCTATATATGGTGAATATTACATTATGGTGAATATTATGCTATATATGGTGAATATTATGTCAAGTTTCATACGAGGATTTCAAAACATTTAAGAAAAATAAATTTATAAGTCCACCTTGGAGGTTTGTCATGTAGAAATAGCAATCTGTCACGTGATCCTTTCATTCTCTCCAAATCATGGGAATTCCAAAAGGCAAAGATTTCGCCCTGCCTTTGCTCCATCTTCTCAAATTTTCAATGCACGTCTTGCAGCACATATGAGGGGCGAAATTTTTGTCCTGGTCCCCTAGCTTAATTCCAAAGTATGCTCTATACATTGTCTTCACAAATTTAGTGATTTGGGACTGGTTATTTGGCATGGTAACCGTCCCACATATGTAGCGGAATCTATTGGGATCATTTTTACACGCTCTATTCATTATGAAATATTTCATCTATATGCCTGAAAAGTAAAAAAAGATATTATACAAGTGAAACAAGTGATGATAGATGTTACTGTTCCAATTCCGCTTTGACAAAATCACGAAAAATTCTATTTTACTTATGAGGCCATAGCCGGATAACCTGAGCTGATTGAGAAAAACGGATTGCAGATTCGAAATCAGCAGGAAAACCTCTATAAGAATCACGTACAAAACCCTTGACAGCAAAATTGATGCATACCAGTGTTATTTAAAGTAACATCATAAAAAAAAGAAGACAAAATATGACAGGGCCAGCTAAATTAAAAGCGGAATACTTTAAATGTAAAGTTAATCATTTGTGCGTCGACTTCCCCGAAGGTAATATCAGCGACATCACATACCTCAGTATATGTTTGTTTTGTAAACTTAGAGAAAACCACGAAAAGGAAGTTAAAGAGCTAAAGGAATTAGTAAAAAAGCTTGAAGCTCGGGTCGTAACACTGGAAATCCAACCCAGTGGACAAGATCAGACTGAAAACGCATCAGCAGATATAAACTGTAAGATTAAACATCTAGAACAAAGCGTGACCCACTTGGAAAATACAGTGAATATTCCGGAAAGTA
The DNA here is from genome assembly GCA_023014485.1 of Bathynomus jamesi. Lineage (NCBI taxonomy): Eukaryota > Metazoa > Arthropoda > Malacostraca > Isopoda > Cirolanidae > Bathynomus > Bathynomus jamesi. The sequence goes on from JAJOZX010000406.1 coordinate 415,770, forward strand.
GGACGGAGGAGCGAGAATTCCAATTGGTCAAAAATAAAAGGCCTTCCAAACCAAAACATAAGGATTCAGAACCCATTACCGTAAAAAATAATTTCAAATAATTTCACTTATTTGCCGACGAAGAGGAGGAATCCTTTTTAATTTGGGATTCTCTGGTCAGGAATCAAGGGGACTTCTTCGAAGCAAGACGCGTGACCAAGAGAAAACTCTGATGTTTTCCAGGTGCCACGAGTCAGATAATAAATAGGGAATTAGTCAAACTTAATATCAAGAATAAGAGTCGCCCTATCATTGTACATGTTGGTGGCAATGACGTTTTTCAGGGAGAGACAGAAGGGCAGACAGAGTCTATTGTAAAAGAGTTCAAGATCCTAACCGACAAGGTTAGGGAAAAAACAGATATGGGTATAGTTGTAGGGATTTTCCCACGAATACTTAAGTAAAGCTATTACCATAAATAAGAGAGTTAAACGCATGTGTGAGGAAAAAGGCCTAAAGTTTGTGGATTTTTGGCCTACATTCTTCGGAAATGGGGAATACTTTGGCTCGGACGGGATACACTTTAATCAGAAGGGGAAAAAGAAGTTTGGTGATTTACTGAACATAAATTTGTATAATGTTTTTAAACTAGGATCCCCCAAACCAGCAACTGATCCTGCTCCCCCATCTGTTAAACCTCCTGCCCCAGCAGTTAGTCCTCTTCCCCCCAGCAGTTAATCTTCTTCCCCCCAGTTAGTCCTCTTCCCCCCAGCAGTTAGTCCTCTTCCCCCCAGCAGTTAGCCCTCCCCCCCAGCAGTTAGCCCTCCTCCCACAGCAGTTAGCCCTCCTCCCACAGCAGTTCACCTTCCTCCAGCAGATAGTCCTGTCCCCCCAGCAGTCAGTCCTCCACCAGTAGTTCATCCTACTCCCCTTGTAGTTGATTCAACTGCTTCGGGAAACGACTCAGGCCAGTTAGGAGAAATAACTTAAAATCTCTCAAAACTGTGCTCTTCAATGTTAGGTCAATTAGAAACAAACTAATGGAATTTATAGCGCTAGTCAAAACTGAGAACTTTGATATCATAGGAATAACGGAATCCTGGATTCACTCTGAATCAAGGGATTTTGTAGGAGAATTTAAAATGGTAGGCTAAAAAATGTTTCACAAAGACAGGAACGGAAGGGAAAGCGGCAGTGTACTTTGGTATGCTCGTGACTTCCTGCACCCGGTAAACAGTAATATCGTATCTGCTCGTGAAATGTTGAGAATTGCTCTAAACCTAAATAATAAAGTCGTGCATCTACTTCTAATACATAGGCCATCTCACTACCCCGTTGATAAGGATATAAACTTGTATAACCAATTAAGCAGAATAGTGAATCAGTGTGATTTTGGGGGATTTTAATTGTGGTAATATAATTTGGGAAAACAAAACAGCTGATGCTCAGGGCTCAAGACTTGGCATTTGCCGATGATAATATATTTAGTTAATGGGTTGACGGTCCTACAAGGGGTAATAATAAATTAGGCCTCATATTCACGAACGAAGATGACCTTGTCTCTAACCTGACTATTGGTGAAAATTTGAGTAACAGCGATCATAATTTGATTAGGTTTGACCTCAGGGTCCTAGTTAACACACGCGAAAAGACTCGTGAAAGACTGGATTTCTCCAGAGCAAATTTTGAAAGCTTCCGAAGTAGTGTAGACACACTTGAAGTTCTAATAAGTGAGAATGTCAATGTCACCAGGGGCTCGTATAGGGGATCAATTTAGAATATTACATAGCACTTTTATACCCACTAAAATAGTTTCCTTGTCAACAAAGTCGCCGAAATGATTTAACACCGAAATTAGCAATGCTATTACGGGAAGAAATAGAGCCGACAAACTACTTCAGTCACATTTCGACCAGACTAATTTAGAAAACAAACCTACGTCGGATGACGTAATTCTCCTACATACGAGCAGAAACCAATGCCCTGAGGGGGCATTACGACTTCTGATCAATCGAGGCCCATGGTGTAGTGGATAGCATATCTGACCGCCAATCGGAAGATCCCGGGTTCGATTCCCGGGTGGTTACCTCATTTTTCATTTGTTCGTTCTCCCTCCTCATCTTGTGCGGAACGTTCTTCTAAATTTCTATACAAGCGTCGTTCTTTACATTAATTATACTGTGTGTTGTTTGCAGTTAAAATGTATATAGGTGCGGCATGCGGGAGGTGCCCCTCAGGGCATTGGTTTCTGCTCGTATGTAGGAGAATTACGACTTCTGATCAATCGAGGCCCATGGTGTAGTGCAGGGGTCCCCAACCCTGTGCCCGCGAGCACCATGGTGCCCGCCGACCCGTTTGCGTGTGCCCGCCACTGACTGACTACGATTGATAAGTTTTTATTTAAATTTTTAATAAAATGTTAAGCATGTTACATATTTTAAATATTTAGTTACTAAATATTTAAAATATGTAACATACTTAACATTTTATTAAATTTTAGTAGTTAATTACAGAAACAGATGCTCATTTATTTGAAAATAATTATTTCTTTATAAATAAATTAAGTTATCGTTTTGATAATTTTTTTTAAGATCTTAGTTAGCCCATCCTTGTTTTTTTTTGTGTATTACGTTCATTATTTTACATAGGAATTAAATGGTTTTTTTTTGTGTATTACGTTCATTATTTTACATAGGAATTAAATGTTTTTTTTTGTGTATTATGTTCATTATTAAGTCCAACTATAAATTTGCATTGAAAAAATAAATGGTGCCCGCCGCACTACCGGTAGTCTTGAATGTGCTCTTCTGCACAAAAAGGTTGGGGACCCCTGGTGTAGTGGATAGCATATCTGACCGGCAACGGGAAGATCCCGGGTTCGATTCCCGGGTGGTTACCTCATTTTTCATTTGTTCGTTCTCCCTCCTCATCTTGTGCGGAACGTTCTTCTATACAAGCGTCGTTCTTTACATATATATATATATATATATATATATATATATATAACCTTCTTACCTTGTTGCTGTTCCGTGCGTTGGTCTCTCTTCACACGAAGGTCAAGCTGGTGGCCCCGCCTCTAGGTCTGGTTTGGTGGAGAAGCGAGTTGCTTTCTTGCGTTCTCCACCGTACATAGCCAGGTACACCCGGCTCATCTGGTACCGTTCTGAGTCAGGCATCTAGCCTTCTCTTGAAGACTTCAACTTTGACCCCTGTAACGTTTCTGAGGTCCTTTGAAAGCTGGTTAAAAAGTCTTGGCCCCCTGACAACCAAACTATTTTCCTTTAGTGTTGAGGGGGTCCCTTGTCGGGCCTTTAATTTGGGAACACTACACATTCTGCCTTTCCTATTTTCCAGTGTTTCTTGAATGGTAATTGGGTTTAGTTTTACGTTTGGTACCAGTTTTTCGATCATTTTCCATATGTAAATTATGGTGTACCTCTCTCTTCTTCTTTCAGGGAGTACAGATTTAGTTTACGTAGTCTTTCCCAGTAGTTGAGTTCTTTGCAGCCATCCGTCTTGGCTGTGAAATGTCTCTGCGTTTCTTCCAGTTTATTAGTTTCTTCCTTTTTATATGGGAACGTCAAAACTGAGCAGTATTCAAGTTTTGGTACAATCAGTGTTTTTAGCAAGGGAATCATAACTGTCGTGTCCCTTCTTTTGAACGTTCTTAGTACCTCTCAGTAATATAGGCGCATTTGCCCAGAGGAAGTTGGGGTGCTTTGAATCTTGCCCCCGGAGGGGCCCACCTGAAGGCCTTCGCCTTCGTTATGAGGGGCCCCCTTACTTAAGTTCCTAACCCGTTTGTGGGGCCCCATCCTCCTTGAAAAAAAAAAAGAAGTCTTTACCTTCCTTAATCATCATAACCTTTCACGAGAAAAAAATCCACCTACTCTGTGGGGTTCTTTCATGGTCTTTCATGAGACAAACAAAAACAGGCAAAAACAAACAAACGAAAACAGACAAAAACAAACAAACGAGTACTTTCTGTTCAGGCAAGTACCGCCAGATAATAGAATTCAAAACTTAAAATTAATATCTGAAAAGGGCTTAATAGGCCTAACGAGAGTATGCATTGACATCAACACATTCAATGACTTGTATTCTATTCTCAAAGCATATTATTATTACTATACTAACTTTCACATGTCAACAAATTGTGAACATCACAAAAATTAAAATCAGATTGAACATATTTTAAATCGAACAAACTCTTTGTTTAATATCTGTATTATGAAAAATTAAATGAAAGTATATTATTTTAATTTAATTAAATTAATTTCTCTCTTTTTTAAGGGGAACTGACATGTTTTCAACCGAGCTGAGACACGCTTAATTGTTTATTTACTTTTAAATATATAGCTTTCTATTATCTACAACGCTATATACCATCACATTCACATGATGTCTTCTGGTTTGTGAACTATTAATTTTACTACACATCAAATTTCGTCACAAATTTGCATGCGTAAAAAAAATTTTAAAACTGATATTTAGGCTATACATTTCGTGAATCAACACATGTAAATAAGCGAGGTAATAATAACCATCCCCTCTCTCTATTATATATATATATATATATATATGTTAAACACAGACCGTGCATGGAACAAGGAACTCTTCTGGGAAAATTAAATCCACTATAGTCCGAATAAGTAATGGTAAATGACAAATACCATAGTTTTTCTTTTTCATGATGCTAGCCCGACGTGGGCAACGGGTCTCTCGCAAAGAGGTCCCATAAATATAGCTTCCCTCACCAGCTATCTGCAAAGCAGACAGGATCCAGCTTTGGGACATGGATCTAGGGTTTAAAGCAAGCCTAGTTCCACTACATTCAGAACCTCTATATAAGTAAAAGACTCGTTGCATTCACGTCGGATTCAATAAATCAAAGAAAAAGGGGTAACTATTGTATTTTTAGCCAAAAAAACAAAACTTAAACCACAACCGGGACATTGAGCGTCCACTTTTCAAGGCACGTAACACGTCCGTTTAATATACACAAACTCAGAATGGTCCCATGAGAAACTTATATGTTAAACACAGACCGTGCATGGAACAAGGAACTCTTCTGGGAAAATTAAATCCACTATAGTCCGAATAAGTAATGGTAAATGACAAATACCATAGTTTTTCTTTTTCATGATGCTAGCCTGACGTGGGCAACGGGTCTCTCGCAAAGAGGTCCCATAAATATAGCTTCCCTCACCAGCTATCTGCAAAGCAGACAGGATCCAGCTTTGGGACATGGATCTAGGGTTTAAAGCAAGCCTAGTCCCACTACATTCAGAACCTCTATATAAGTAAAAGACTCGTTGCATTCACGTCGGATTCAATAAATCAAAGAAAAAGGGGTAACTATTGTATTTTTAGCCAAAAAAACAAAACTTAAACCTCAACCGGGACATTGAGCGTCCACTTTTCAAGGCACGTAACACGTCCGTTTAATATACACAAACTCAGAATGGTCCCCTGAGAAACTTATATGTTAAACACAGACCGTGCATGGAACAAGGAACTGTGAAAAATGCTCTGTATGAATTGGTCCACAATTAACCCACCCCTTATATCTCCAGTCTAACTACAGAGTAGATCAAGTCTAGCCTAGAGGGGTCAGCCTAGAGATTCCGGAAATGGTCCAGAGCGGGCAGATAAATTGAGGTCCACAGTAGGATTCCTCACCAAATTAGGTTAGGGCAATCTACCTTTACCTTTGTTAAGCTATGAGTTGATGCTGGGTCTTAGGCCACAATGTAGGCCTAAGTTGTCTGACCCAGCTTAATTTAATGAGTCTACGTAAAACTGGGTTAAAAACACAATTAGTCACTTACTGCTAGTTATTAGAGAGTCTCTTTTCCCGTCTTGTTTAATTGTTAAGAGCGTACTTGCTGGTGGGGATCTTTCTTCGTTGTCTGTTCTTGTCCCTTCTCCAGTTCCGTCCTCTCGCCCCGTTCCTCGTTTTCGTTCCCCTTTGTTCTCCTTTTCGCGGGGCTTTTTCCACCAGCGTCGTCTTGGTTTTTTCCTCGGTTGGTTGATCGGTAATGTATATCTATTACCGAGCACGCTCTTGTCACACAGTATATAAATACTAGTGTGGAGAATAACTCTGGTGAGCAACCAATTGGTTTCTTCCACCCAGTTATTGACATAAAAGGAATTTAATAATTGTTAGATTAACTACCTACCTACTCAGTGAACCATTTTCGTTACCTCCCAACTACCCACACATCAGTTTTCCATAGAACTCTTCTGGGAAAATTAAATCCACTATAGTCCGAATAAGTAATGGTAAATGACAAATACCATAGTTTTTCTTTTTCATGATGCTAGCCCGACGTGGGCAACGGGTCTCTCGCAAAGAGTTCCCAAGAGTTCCTTGTTCCATGCACGGTCTGTGTTTAACATATAAGTTTCTCAGGGGACCATTCTGAGTTTGTATATATATATATATATATATATATATATATATATATATATATATATATATATGAGGGTATGCTATCCAGCAACAATTACAGAGCTATTGCTAACACCTCTTGCTTCTCGAAACTACTAGAGAAACTCTTGTTACCACACCGCTTAAATGATTACTTCTGAACTAAATGAGTTTTGTTTTAAAAGGTCCCACTCAACTGATCTGTGCATCTATATAATTAATAATATTTAAATACTCTGACAGTAATTCAACTATTTCTAGCTGATTTCTAGATATACTGTAAGTAAGGCATATGATAGAATGAATCACAATATTTTATTTACAAAACTAGAAGACAGGGAAGTTCCCATATTAAATTTATAACAACATAATATACAATGACGAAGTACAAGAATTTAAGTATTGGGGTCAAACTATTACCAGCTCCTTGAGTGATGACTCGTATATAAGAAAACATTCTCGAAGTCTGTGTGCTAAAGCGAATATGACCATAAGGAACGTTTGATTCTGTACAAGTGAAGCTAAAGACACTCTCGTACTTTCTGCAGTAATATATACGGACAGCAACTGTGGGAGAACTATAAAAAATGTCCTGGCAGAACCCTAAATTTGCTGTACAACAGGTTTTTTAGACTCTTACATAAATTAACCCCGAGATGCGCAGTTCCGCAAATGCTTGCTAACCACAATGAGCATCCCTGAGGTAACAAGACTACAGTCTATTGCAAAGAATCAATCACCCCATTATCCAAGCTACCCATGAGTCCTGCCATTTATCCTCTAAGGCCTAAGCTATGGACTTCTTGGTACGAAAACGTCTGTCTGTAGCTCCACTTAACTTCGACATTACAGTATTATTTCTAATCAAATGTATATATTGCAAACCTTAGTATGTGCTATGTCATTGTATTATTAATAAACCTTTTCATTTTCATTTTCACATATATATAAGTAGGTTTGTGCCGAAAAATAACTTTCTTAGATACTCAATTAATAGAAAACGGTGATAAGGTATACTCTTGTAATTAACGTCGTATCACTATACATTTAATCAACTTTTGTATCGAAACAGTTATAGAATAACCTTTATTAACCTTTATTAATAATAATAAAATAAATACATTTTCAATTTACAATGACATGAATAATTGTGAAGCTCGACTATTTAGGTAATTTTTTACTATCACTCCGGTCTCTTCAATTCCCATAATTTATATATATCAATGGATTCGTTATTACACCAGGAAATGCGATTTGGATAGTCTCAAGGGAGGGAACTGGCCCAAAACTAGTTAGGACACGAAGTTTGTTTTGGGGTATAAGTGTGAAAAAATACCCTAAAATGCGGGTAATTCCCTCAGTAGAGACTATGTAGGGCGCATTCGCGATGTAAAAACGAATCCATTGATATATAAATTATGGAAATTGTAGAAACAGCCAACATGAGTGATAAAAGGTGTATATATATATACACATTTATATATATGTCGTAAAACGAACAGTATATATTATATATACCGTAAACTATACTAACTTAACCTAACCTACCTCACCTAACCTAACCTACCTACCTAATATGCGTGTTCCCCTTCTCCGTTTCTTATCACGCACCGACATATGGCAACGAAATGCTTTTCTGTTTTTATCGAACACACACTTATTACCACAGACAATACCTTCCTTGTTTTTCTTAGGGCAAATAAATTCTTTTAACAATACACCGTGTTCTACATAAAAATTAAATGCAGCCTCTTTATCATCAAAAAATTTGCATGAAGTTAAACACAGTGACTAATTACAACCATCGCAAACCGACGCCATCGTGACACTAAAATCTTATGAGTTCAGGTCAAACCCCCCAATTTTGTGAGCGGTACCTTCCTAACCTTTGTGTGATCAGCCATTTTATCACTCCCAAAAACATGATCCGCGATTTTATCGCTCAAAAAAATAATTTCTTAACCTTAATTTTATAGCTTTAATCGGCATTTGCCTTCATATTGCACTTAATAAAAGTTGTTTAGAAAAATGTAAAGAGTCTTATGGTAAACTTTATTTCCAGTTTCCAGAGGCTGGACTGATAGTAAAAAATTACCACTATTTATTTTATTTAATTCGACCCTTAAGTTTTAGGCCCTAACTCTATTCGCAGATTGTGATGAATCGAGTTGTTTATATACTTTCACCTTATATCCCTCACATACTGTACTGTTCAATTAGAACATCCTAATTTGTTGGCTGGTCGCTTCCGATTATTTAATCAAACCTGAAAGATGCATTCTGCAAATTCTGTGTGCAACATTCCGGAGTGAACCACAACTATTTTTTATAGCTTCTTTCAAGGCAATCCTAAACATTCCTGCGCTTTTTAATGTGTAAGCACCGAGGTGTGAAGCACGAAGCTGTGGGAAAATGTGGAAACAGCCTATCCCCAACCCTACACTCTTGAAGGAGAAAATTAAATACAGATTCCTGTAAATTCTCTCTGATGCAATAAAAATTAGGAATTTATGGTAGATGTCAATAGTTACACAATCATCTGAGATGGAGAATCCACTTTTATTCAAAGCACAGGATAGAAACACATAATATTGGGACAAAGTAGTGTATTTTGCAACTTGTAATAATTAATATTAATCTTTTCCATCATATAATTATAATAGACTATTATAATGATAAATGATTTCTTGAGAACTTTTTATAAAATATCATGAATTTTCAATTCACTGTGCAAGCACATGCTGTTTTGCTTATGCCTATCTACACTCCTGTGTGTGTGTGTGTTTGTGTGTGTGTGTGTGTATATATATATATATATATATATACACACACACACACACACACACACATGTCAGTACTATATTACATTTTGAGGATCATGTCAAGAATAGCGAACCCAACACCTGCAGGGTTCGCTATTCTTGACAATGGAATTTTTGGGTTCGCTATTCTTGACATGGTAAAATTGGGTTCGCTATTCTTGACATGGGAAGTCCTCAAGGACGTTTTCATAACTTCAGACGGTAGGTTTATGTTTCCCAATTTTAAGTAATTAGTTAAGGACGTATTAAATGCTTTTATATTAGTCTTTTTTTATTTAACCAAACTAGCACGACTTAACCTAACCAATCGTCAATGCCGTACAGTATAAAGAATCCTCTTCTCTTAATATATAAAAATAAATAAAAAAAAATTTATTGTTTTTATTTATTTTTTTAGATTAATTGTAGGCCCTTGACGATTGGTTAGGTTAAGTCGTGATAGTTTGGTTAATTTTTGCTACCCGCGACCCGCACGAAGGGCGGGTCTTAGGCATATTGGGTTTGCTATTCTTGACATGGGAAGTTTTGGGTTCGCTATTCTTGACAAGGGAATTTTTGGGTTCGCTATTCTTGACATGGTAAAATTGGGTTCGCTATTCTTGACATGATCCCATTTTGATACAAAGGATAGTAGGGGGAGACACTGTACTAATATGTAATTCTTTTAATTCTTGTCAAAAGTTTATTGGAGTCTTACTGACAAACTTGAATCTGGCACTAGCCCTATTTTTTGTTATAATATACTGTAGGGTCTTGCCATGGCTTCCCTTGTTCACGCCACATTAAAAAAGCATCTCTGGATGTATTATGAAGTTCAGTCGCATAAACGTTCCATCCAAGTCTACATGTATAATTTTTCTCCTAAAGGAATTTACGTCTAGGTTAGCATTATTGAGAGAGGAATAATTTTGTTCATACATATCTTTAAATTCCGAAATATGTATTTGAATTCTACAGTTTACATCCTAACAAGGTAGAGTAATAGTATTTAATTAGCAAAAAAATATCCAGTAGACTAAACTAAAATGAAAGATGGTAATTGTTACAACACTAACATGCAAACATTTTTTAATATAGTGCATTACCTTACAAATGAAATGACTACGAACAACCAGCTTGGGTAAGTACTGTAGATTTGACTTAGTGAGAGAAAGTAACTGAAGCATACTTATTAGCAAAACAATACGATTGTAATATTGTGTAGTAAACCTGAATCTGAAATGCCAAATTTAAAAAACAAAAAATCAATAATCCATTTTTACGTTTTCTGTTAAATTTATCATTATATGGTTGGGTGCAGGATGTTCTAATAGGATTTATTGTATGTATTTTACAAGGATACGTCATAGATAGTCAAAACTTTATTGGCTAGTAAGTATATACGGAAATTGTTTTCATCATTAGGAATTTTGTTATATACTATTTTGAAGTGTAGACAAATCTCAGTCAACTCTTATATTGTTGTTTTAAAAAGTAATTTCATTTGAGGTCTTTAGCTGGAGTCAGCCTGGCTCCAAATTTTCATTTAATCAACCATCCTTTATCGCTACACTGTACTCCCTCTTCACATTTACGTATTTATAGTTATAATAATAATAATAATAATAATAATAACAATAATAATAATAATAATAAAGAAGGGAAACACTGTCACACAGCATACTAGTTTATAAAATCAAAATAAAAAAATATTGTAAACGTTCTTTATAAAAGTTCCAAACAGTAGCGGCCTGGAGTTCTGGAAAGGAGTAGCATGAGAGCAATGCAAGATGGGAGATACACTTCTTTTCCCGAAATAACTTAAGCAGATTTACCTACTTGACAAAGATTTTAGGCCCTCTTATGCCAAACTAACTGCTATATACTGCATGTTTAATATAGTTTCCTTAATAAAAATAAGTCACACCAAAAAGTCTCACATCTCAACTTGTATACGCTTCAAACAGTGCAGTATTTGTTCAAGAAATTACAATACAAGTTACTAATGGAAATAAAACTGTCCTATATTTGATGCAAAAGAATAAAGTTCTCCTTTATTATTTTCTCTTTGTAGTCTATGAAAACTCTTGACTAAAAAAATACCTACAATTTATGTCATCAAAATGTCATGCATAAACTCACATTCATGAAAGAGCCTCTCTTTTTCTTAAACGTTACTAAGTAGTTACTATTTACTACAACATATTACAAGTTACACCAGACCTACTTATCTCTTATAGCGCAATTATATCAACACCAAAACTATCCTACACAACTTATTACTATTTATAAGTAAGCATTCATGAAAGCACCCATCTTTTTCTTAAAACTAACTAAGTAGCTGCCATTTACCACATCATAGGCCAAGTCACAACAGATCTACTGGTCTCTTATAGCACAATTGTATCAACTCCAAAAGTGTCCTGCATAACATAGCACTGTTTATGCAATTTCTAGCTTTTTACCATATGTGAAAGCATCTAAAACTGTATAATTCTTCTACTCGATAGTTTAAAAAAGGATTTCTGGTAGAGCGGAGTTTGATCAAATAAAGTATCATACTGATGTAAACATAAGATACGACATTCATGGAAATATTGAACGAAGGTGTCATAGAAAGATTACAACACCCCCATTGAAACATCGCTCCAGCGGGTAGAAGATAACAACATGAAGTTGAACGAAGAAAAATTATACAATACTGTCATTGATATCTGCAACAATATATGCATTCATTATTATGAACAGCTAGGGCGCTAGTCCTGTTACTTGTGGGTCAGAGCTCTCTACTTACGAGGTTTCCGATTTGGCTCCATTTACCACCATTCTTTGTGTTCTTTGCGTCAAGAAATTAAATACCCACCTTCCCAGCTTTATAATAGATCTCGTATTCTTATGTTTATACGCCATAATTCCATGGCCATATTTATCAAAGACTTTAGCAAAGTCAGTATGTATTACATCTATGTTTTATCCTCGGCTCAGTGTTTCCAATATTCTCTCCTGTTGGTCTAATAGCTGTGATAGCCACGATTTTCCAGTCGCTGAAACTATGTTGATTTGGGATGTATAAGTTTTTTCCTTGTAGGTAGTAGGTAGTTTCGCTTCTAACTATACGTTCAAAGCATTTTATAAGTTGTGTAGTGAGAGCTACCGGCCGATGATTCTTGGACATTGCTCTCTTAACATCTCTGTATAATGGGACAATGTTTGCGTTCTTTAATGACAGTGAATTTGCTACGTGTAGAATGATTTCCTCCATAGTAAGTATAGCGGTTTGTCAATACTCTCTTTACATTTCATCGGAAATGTGGCACTCCGTGTGTCTGTCCCCTGGTGTCAATTTGTCTCGCATCTGTGATAGAATCTTAATTGTATATATATATATATATATATAACCGATTTAACTATTTTCTGATCAAATTACGATGAGAAGTATATTTAATAGATAGATAAATATACAATATAAAACAAAAGTATGTAGAGCAGACACAAACATTATCACTCTAGCGAGTAAGTTGACAATAAACGTGAATTCGGTAAACATTTTATGAGACAGATCATTAATTCAGACCACACAACCCTAGAGCAAATGAAAGTATGTATTTCTTTAAAAGTTTGACCAATAAAATAACGGAACCCAGGAACAAACCCGATGGCTTAGTTGAATATCGGTCAGTCCAAAGTCTGAATAGTCTGAACGCCTACGAAGAGCTTGTTATAATTAACCGTCCTCTTTTGGCAGTAGCTTAATTGTGAATTACTTCTCGGATTCATTTCAACGTAGCACTTGGAAATTCATTTACACACAACTAAAGCACAATTCTCTCTCGCTCTCTCTCCACGTACTCACACACACACACACACACACACACATATGTATATACATATATGTGTGTGTATATATGTGTATATATATAGTATATATATATATATATATATACTGTATAATATATATATATAATATATATATTATATATATATATATATATATATGTATATATATACATACAGTATATATATATTATATATATATTATATATTATATATATATATATATATATATATATATATTAGGGTGATGCAAAAAAGGGGTCAAATTTTTTTTTTTCCAATTTTCAGGGAGACACCCTCCTATTTTATTCATATTCCTAGGAAAGCATTGTATGCGAAATTTGGGGTTGAAAAAGAGAACATTAGAGGTTGCTACCAAGCTTTAAAAATAAATGTATATCAGTTTGTGCTCAAAAATATTGTTTTGTTGATATTTTCGCCGGAGCCGGTTTGATATGTACCTAGTTAACCTAGTTTGAAAAAAAACGATGACATTCTAGACTATAGTACGTAGTGAGCTCATAAAATAGTAAATAATAGGCACGCTGATTTCCGCACCACCCTCTGAGGTACAGCGTATAGCGCGTTAACTTTTTTTTATGTGGAAGTTTCCCCAGTAGGCATATCATAACCACTTATGTATGTTTATTTTCGTTTTTTGTGAAGCAAGAGTAATGTTTTCTTGTTTTTGTTTGAGAGTGACGACTGTAACTTTTAACAATTTGAAGAAGGTATTGTTTCTGCTCTTCATCATTGGTTATCAGTTTGTTGTATTCCTCCATCAGTCGTACACCTCTTTCCGCAATGTCGTTTACCACTTTGAGTCCATATGCGATATCTCTTGCATTCGCATAACTTTCATCATCATTCCATTCTTCAGCATCTTTTTCAAGAAAAGTGCAAGGCACCTCTAGGATTTCAAAGAATCTTTTGTGTTCGCAGTAACGAAATCCTGCAGTTGTTTCTGCCCAGCTGATTCAGGATTTATTGATGCTCGTTTGCTCGGTTTTGAGTCAACTGGTTTCTGCAGAGCATGCTTCATTTTGTTTTTTGTCTCATGCGAAACAGCTGAATCAAAAAATGCAAGCGCCACAAGCTCCTCAGAGAGGTACCACAAATGTCTCAAAAACTTATTGAGTGCAGCACTTGCAATTTTGTCATCCTTTTGCTTGTAGAGCTGCAGACTTTGCACAAAATGCAAATCTGAACGGGGGGCGTATGAGGGTATGGGTGCCAGGTACCACGATCTGATGTATATCGCAGCTGAAAAGCAGCAAACATCTCTCAGTCCTTTTTCCTCTCTCTCAGTTAGTTTAAACTGAGATTTAAACATCCAAATTTTAATGCAGTAAATTAGCTTGCCCATCCATCGTGCTCTGTGATAAGCTCCGGGTGCTTTAAAGCTGATTCCTGACTTGGGGGCACTACCGATGAAAATGAGCGTTAGCTCGAGCAATTCCTTGTAGTCATCACGAGGCTGCTGTTCATCAAGCTGAGCTTGAGCAAATTGAATGAGTTCTTCAGCATCTGAGATTTCTCTGCAATGTTAGGGTCATCTGTTGCTGTTTGGTAATTGTTCTTGTCAATTTCCACCCACTTTGCTTTGAATCTCTTAAACAGTTGTATGTCAGGGCCACTAGAAGATGGCAAGGAGACAGAAACTGCAGCTTCTAACACTATTTCGAAAATATGATGTCGGCAAGCCAGCCACAGCATATCTTTATCCAATCTTTGCTCTAGTAACATACAAGCACCACTCTTAGAACCTGTGTTGGAGGCAGTGGTGTCAAAACACATGCCCTTCACTTGGTCAGATATATTCCACTCCAATACTAACTGATGGACAGCATCTGCAATGTTTTGACCAGTTCCTCTGGCAAGTTTGGGAATACCAAGAAGCTGATCAACTCCTTGGCCGGAAATTAGAACTGGCAGTCGATCAACATTTTCATGACCAGTAATATCTTCCAGTAGTTTGCCGTCCCAATGTATTTGGAGAGGGCAATTTGTTTCGAAATCCTGCTTCAAATTTTCTGCCATTGTCTTGCGGTTCCTTTGTCTTGCTCTCCGTATCGATGAATAGCTAACACTGTATTCTTCAGGGTTTTGCCCAAGAGCATTGATTGTTGGGATCAAGATTTCCGAAGCAGCTCTATCACTTACTTTTGCAGCATCAAGAGATACAAGCATTGAAGAATCCATAAGCTTTGCACTCTTAGACTTTGATCTACTTTGTCTCGAAGTTGATGGCTGCTGAGGGTCAGCAACAAATTCTTCTTCTGATTTTGAACTATCTTCATTCAAACTTGAAGGACTTGAACTTGAGAGCACTGCTGCTTCGAAAACGGCTGTTTCCCTCTTTCTTTTCTTTTCAAGCAATGTTTCCTTTTCTCTAGCAATCTCTTCCATTTGTGAAAAAACTTTATCCACTCCAGACATTTTGCCTTTTCTTCCTTTTTGTCGTTGCAGCATCAAAAACTCACGATCTTCATCTATCTTTATCATGTCAAGAGCACTTGCATGTGCAATGTCAAACAGATCTTGCAAGTCATTTTGCCAGCTCTCTTGTTTTTGAAGTAGTGCAGGTGATTGCTTCTTCTTATTATTTCTGTTCTTTTAGTTTCTCCCACTCGTTGAAAAGTTTCTTTACTCTCTCCACGACATGACATTTCAACACTGTTGGGATGCGTGCCTTTTCCCACACATCCATAACATCTCTAGCAGTCAACAAAGCCGCTGTTTTCACCTGTTGCTTTTTATTGATCTTGTAGTTCATAAACAATGCTAATGTTTCCCTTTTAGATGGAAGCTGGGTTTCTTTGAAGGACTCTATAGGATGTCCTATGAGCCAAACAACTGTTTTGTGACGCGTATGCCGCTCCATGAGTGCAACTCAGCAACTGCTATACAACCACTCTCAGCGAAGGCAGCAAAGATACTGAGTCAGTGACGCCGCACTTACACTGACGCGGCCGCCACAGTGACGTCACAGCAAAGAAATGATTCTAGAATGTTCGGCCACGGCGTCTATAGCAATGAAAGGGATGAGAAGGTTTACGGAAAGAGGTTCAGAGTCTGTTATGACTGCTATATGTTGCTGACTACCATTTTTGATGAAATCTGCAAAATAAATAAATGTACAATAAATACAAACTGAAAAATAACAATATACAAAATGTTCAATGGATGGTAGCAACCTCTAAAATGTCTTCAATTGTGCTGAAATTTTGCATGTTCAGTTTTTACACTAAATTAAATAAAATTAGAGGGTGTCTTCAAGTTTTTGAAATGATAAGTTATTTTGCATCACCCTAATAATATATATATATATATATTATATATATCCGATTTAACTATTCTCTGATCAAATTACGACGAGAAGTATATTTAATAGATAGATAAATATACAATATAAAACAAAAGTATGTGCAACAGACAGAACCATTATCACTATAGCGATTAAGTTGACAATAAACGTGAATTCGGTAAACAATTTATGAGAAAGATCATTAATTCAGACCACACAACCCTAGAGCAAATGAAAGTATGTATTTCTTTAAAAGTTTGACCAATAAAATAACGGAACCCAGGAACAAACCCGATGGCTTAGTTGAATATCGGTCAGTCCAAAGACTGAATAGTCTGAACGCCTACGAAGAGTTTGTTTTCGTTGACCGTCCTCTGTTGGAAGTAGCTTAATTGTGAATTAGTTCTAGGATTCATTTCAATATAGTTTGAGGGACTGGAAAATCGTGACTATCACAGCTGTTAGACCAACAGGAGAGAATATTGGAAACACTGAGCCGAGGATAAAACATAGATGTAATATATACTGACTTTGCTAAAGCCTTTGATAAATATGGCCATGGAATTATGGCGTATAAACTTAAGAATACGAGATTTATTATAAAGCTGGGAAGGTGGGTATTTAATTTCTTGACGCAAAGAACACAAAGAATGGTGGTAAATGGAGTCAAATCGGAAACCTCGTAAGTAGAGAGCTCTGACCCACAAGTGACAGTACTAGCGCCCTAGCTGTTCATAATAATGAATGCATATATTGTTCCAGATATCAGTGACAGTATTGTATAATTTTTCTTTGTTCAACTTCATGTTGTTATCTTCTACCAGCTGGAGCGATGTTTCAATGGGGTATTGTAATCTTTCTATGACACCTTCGTTCAATATTTCCATGCATGTCGTATCTTGTGTTTACATCAGTATGATACTTTATTTGATCAAACCCCGCTCTACCAGAAATCCTTTTTTAAACTATCGAGTAGAAGAATTATACAGTTTTAGATGTTTTCACATATGATAAAAAGCTATAAATTGCATAAACAGTGCTATGTTATGCAGGACACTTTTGGAGTTGATATAATTGTGCTATAAGAGACCAGTAGATCTGTTGTGACTTGGCCTATGATGTGGTAAATGGCAGCTACTTAGTTAGTTTTAAGAAAAAGATGGGTGCTTTCATGAATGCTTACTTATAAATAGTAATAAGTTGTGTAGGACAGTTTTGGTGTTGATATAATTGCGCTATAAGAGATAAGTAGGTCTGGTGTAACTTGTAATATGTTGTAGTAAATAGTAACTACTTAGTTACGTTTAAGAAAAAGAGAGGCTCTTTCATGAATGTGAGTTTATGCATGACATTTTGATGACATAAATTGTAGGTATTTTTTTAGTCAAGAGTTTTCATAGACTACAAAGAGAAAATAATAAAGGAGAACTTTATTCTTTTGCATCAAATATAGGACAGTTTTATTTCCATTAGTAACTTGTATTGTAATTTCTTGAACAAATACTGCACTGTTTGAAGCGTATACAAGTTGAGATGTGAGACTTTTTGGTGTGACTTATTTTTATTAAGGAAACTATATTAAACATGCAGTATATAGCAGTTAGTTTGGCATAAGAGGGCCTAAAATCTTTGTCAAGTAGGTAAATCTGCTTAAGTTATCCCGGGAAAAGAAGTATATCTCCCATCTTGCATTGTTCTCATGCTACTCCTTTCCAGAACTCCAGGGGTTATATGTAGATTTAGGCGTAGGTAGCCCTTACTTATTTGACTAGCAGCCCGCTACTGTTTGGAACTTTTATAAAGAACGTTTACAATATTTTTTTATTTTGATTTTATAAACTAGTATGCTGTGTGACAGTGTTTCCTTTCTTATTGTTATTATTATTATTATTATTATTGTTATTATTATTATTATTATTATTGTTATTATTATTATTATTATTATAATTATAAATACGTAAATATGAAGAGGGAGTACAGTGTATAACAAAATTCCTAATAATGAAAACAATTTCCGTATATACTTACTAGCCAATAAAGTTTTGACTATCTATGACGTATCCTTGTAAAATACATACAATAAATCCTATTAGAACATCCTGCACCCAACCATATAATGATAAATTTAACAGAGAACGTAAAAATGGATTACTGATTTTTTTTTTTTTTAAATTTGGCATTTCAGATTCAGGTTTACTACACAATATTACAATCGTATTGTTTTGCTAATAAGTATGCTTCAGTTACTTTCTCTCACTAAGTCAAATCTACAGTACTTACCCAAGCTGGTTGTTCGTAGTCATTTCATTTGTACGGTAATCCACTATATTAAAAAATGTTTGCATGTTAGTGTTGTAACAATTACCATCTTTCATTTTAGTTTAGTCTACTGGATATTTTTTTGCTAGCAAAAGTAATTAAATACTGTTACTCTAGCTTGTCAGGATGTAAACTGTAGAATTCAAATACATATTTCGGAATTTAAAGATATGTATGAACAAAATTATTCCTCTCTCAATAATGCTAACCTAGACTTAAATACCTTTAGGAGAAAAATTATACATGTAGACCTGGATGGAACGTTTATGCGACTGAACTTCATAATGCATCCAGAGATACTTTTTTAATGTGGCGTGAACAAGGGAAGCCATGGCAAGACCCTATATTACAACAAAAAAAAGGGCTAGTGCCAGATTCAAGTATGCAATAAGGTATATAAAAAATCATGAGGATGGGTTAAGCTGGGATGCTGTGGCTGGGAAGTTTGTCAGTAAGACTCCAATAAACTTTTGACAAGAATTAAAAGAATTAAATATTAGTGCAGTGTCTCCCCCTACTATCCTTTGTATCAAAATGTAATATAGATCTGACATGTGTGTGGGTGTATATGTGTATATATATATATATATATATACTGTATATATATATATATATATATACACACACACACACACACACACAGGAGTGTAGATAGGCATAAGCAAAACAGCATGTGCTTGCACAGTGAATTGAAAATTCATGATATTTTATATAAAGTTCTCAAGAAATCATTTATGATTATAATAGTAAGGTGTGTCAATTTTGTGGGTGAAATGACTAAATTGAAAATCATGTGATTTGGTAGCAATTTAATGTAATCATTTGGCATACAAAATAATATCCTTGCTTCAAAAACAATAAAAAGTAACTCCTACCTACATCAATTTTAATTAAAAAATTCAATTTTTCCGTAAATTCGTAACAAAATAACAAATTTGCGCAAACATCCTATCAACATTTAAAATGGCTATAAGATATCATTCAGAGTCTTTATTTGAAAGTAACCAATGCAGTCATGTCCTTTTTGCTTTTTGCTGCGGTTCCTTGACATCAGTATTCGGCTTGCTACTTGCGCTTTTGTGTAGCCTTCTCGCCTCTCGTGACTGTAAACTTGATTAGCTGCTTCTGTGTGACCATTTTCACACATCTCTCCACACTCTGAGTGTGAGAAGGCCACTTTGGCACTTGCAGTGAGGCCTCTTTAAGTTGTGTTAAATCTTTGTTTGTTATACATGTTGTCAGTGGTGGCTCCAAAACTTCCGAACTCAAGTTAACTAATTCTGACAATTTCGTGGCATTGACGTTTATCGGAGGTACCTTCCTTGTCTGAACAGAGCAGTCTCCCAGCTGGTCATCATCTAGTGATGTTCCTCTAACTTTAGAATGATTTCCACAGCCTCAGTTCGCTCTTTGGTACATTGGCTGCAGAGTATTGCTTGCAAAAATACCTCTGGCCTAGCATACCAAGCGGACCTTCTCACCACAGGTAACACGATGTCTACCACTACTTTCCTTTGGGTTCTCAGTAGCTGTAATTGAAACAAGATGTGGTTGGGCCCCTCCATCCACATTGGATTAAGTTTTACATTGAACCAGTGAGGAAGATAAAACCCAATAATAAATTCAACAATCAACATCAAATTCTGTAGCATTTTGCCCTTCAGTGCATGTTTGGAAACCCAAATCCTGCAGAAACGAATCGCTGTAGTTAACCAACGACTGTGGCTTACGGGTCCAATCTCCAAGAGAGCCAGATTTTGAGGCAACTCTCCTGATCTGATTGCTTGAACAATACGATAAGCGTAAGATTGATCCGTGCTGAGGTCTTTGATAACTTCTTCAGACAACACTGGAAGGGGAGGGCCAACTTCGACCTTTGGAAATTTTGTATTTATTTCTAATTCCGTTGCTTCATCTAGCATGTTGCCAAGGGGGCCTGACCACTTGTTGTTGCTCTTTGTAGGACCATCAAGTTCCTGGATGAGACGACGAAGAGGTAGTTCCCCTGTGTGCAAATCACATACAATCCAAACAAGCCTTCTTCCAAGTTTTTTCTCTAAATGCGTCATAACACCGCCCTGCCATCCAGTGTTCACCGCAGTTGAGTCTCCACCAACGGCCTGCAGTGAACTGTCAAGTCTTCTTTCTTGAAGCCAACATATTATTTGATCAGCAATTGCCTCTGCATGTTTCTTGCCTTCTACATCTGCTTCAGGAACAAAGTGAAACAAATAGCGGCCACCAGGTTCGGAACACACAGAGTAGTGTTCTTCTTTGATGAGACCGGGAAACTTTCTGTCCATTCCCTCTACCTCTAGGAGAACTTTTGTGTCATCTCTTCTTCCATCAAACAAAAGGCAAGCGAGACCTTCCTCCTTCAAATCTTTTTCATGCTGATCAGATATTTCCTTCATTATTTTTTCTTGTGCTCTTCTTATCTTATTATGATCTATCACTAAGGATGTATCCTCTCGGCTGATGAGGGCCTGCATCTATCCAAGCGGCAGTGGCAATCTCTGCAGTCTCTCGTAGCCCGTATGGTGGCGAATACTGGCAAGGGCAATGTTTGAGATGTCTTTAATGTTGTATTTCATTCTCTTAGGCGAAGGTTCAGATGGCATTTTGGGTGCTCGGACTTTTCGTCGCCGGACTTTTCGTCGCCGGACGTTTCGTCGAACGGACGTTTCGTCGTCGGACGTTTCGTCGAACGGACGTTTCGTCGAACTGACGTTTCGTTGAACGGACGTTTCGTCGACAGACGTATCGTCAAATGGCTATTTCATATTTCTACCATCCCCATCTCAGATAATGTAATGGTGCAATTAGAGGTTAATCAACCAACCAGGTAATTGCGCACTTAGAGGTTAATAAACCAACCAGCGTCCACAGCCGGGTAAAGTTTACGTTCCCCCTACATTATCCTAGTGTAGTTTACATTCCCCTACATTATCCTACTGTAGTTTGCGTTCCCCAACTTTGTCCGCGTATACCTAATCAAATAAAACGTTAAAACTAACGAAAATATTACGACTTAACCTAACCAATCGTCAATATATATATATATATATATATATATATATATATATATATATACACTGTATATATATTGACGATTAATTAGGTTAAGTCGTAATATTTTCGTTAGTTTTAACGTTTTATTTGATGGATTCATTTAAAAAATGTCTCCTAAAGATCCTAGTGTAGTTTACGTTCCCCAACTTTGACCTAGTGTAGTTTGTGTCCCCTTTTGTGTCGGGGAAACGTAAACTACACTTGCTCCTATCAGAGATGGGAAATCGGATCGGATTCGAATCGATAATCGGAATTAATCGATATTTTTTGAGAAATCTGAATCGAAAAAAAATTCGAATCGAAAAACGGGCGCGGATCTGAATCGAAATTTTGATCCGAATCGAAAAGAAACGATGAATCCGAATTCGAATTCAAATCGATAAAAAATATGGATCGGATTTTAAAAATTTGGTTATAACTTATAAATAACTTATAAAGCTTATTAACGTTTCCGGTTTCACCACAGGTAAAGACTGACCTTTCCGAGAATCTGTTTGCTCGGACAAAAATCATACTAATCCTATACTCCATCCATTAAGGTGCTAATCCTAATCCTTAAATTTTGGTATTGTCCGAGAGTGACAATTTCACACGCTCCTCAAAGAAATAACCTTTTGCCTTCGAACATTGAAAATATCTTAGTTGTCAGGGCTAATTTTAATTTGTAAATTTGTATCTATACAGTGGATATATTTCTTAAAGTATTATTATCATATTTTAATTTTTATGTATGCTATAATTAATATTTCTTGTATATATGAACCTTAATTGTTTAATAAATTAGCTTATATGAATGATTTTTTTTTGCACCTTATTAAGAGTAAATCTAAAGTTATTACTTAGATCGTTAATAGACTGAGAATTATCTGTATTATTTATTAAAAATGAAACTTATTAATAATAGCCACCCCTTGACTAAAACAACGATGATAGGTATAATTTTATTAAATGAACTCATAAAAATCAAGAAAAATTAGGCCTGGATCCGAATCGGATTCGAATCGAATCGAAAAAGAAATAATCCGAATCGGAAAAAAATTCGAATCGATAAAAACCGAAAAATTTGAATCCGAATTCGAATCTATATTTCTAATTGCGTGAAAATCGGATTCGAATTTGAATCGAAAAATATTTCGATTTCCCATCCCTGCTCCTAATATATTAATATAATATATTAATATATAAATAATATATAATTACTAAATATATATATAATTACCAAATATATATACCTAAATACCTAAAAGCTATTGCACATAATTTGTAAATTTATAGGGGCACAATTTTAAAATTTCTTTCTTCCGAAATTTAAATAAATATATTTTATTTTTAAATGAAAATACAGTTCTTTCCAAAAAAAAATCCCGTAAAGGAAAATAAATCTCCTTTTAAACAAATTCATTTTATTTTTACATGAAAATGAAGTTCTTTTAAAAAAAATCTTTCGACGAAACGTCCGTTCGACGAAACGTCCGTCGACGAAACGTCCGTCGACGAAACGTCCGTCGACGAAACGTCCGTTCGACGAAGAGTCCGTCGACGAAACGTCCGGCGACGAAACGTCCGGCCACGGGCATTTTGGAGCTATCATCTGATGTTGCTTCTTTCTGTTCATCTGAAGAGCTTTCAAAGAAGTGAGAAACCTCTTGATAGAGCTCTTCATCTCTTTGGGTGGCTTCTTCACTCTTCTTTTTCTTCCTTTCTTCCCTCTCTCGGATTTTCTCTTTTATCTTAGCAATAACAATCTGTGTTTTGGTTTCTGAATAATCTGCCGAACCAATCTGCATACTTCCTTGGCCTCCTGCTTTTGTTCTCTGCGCCTTTATGAAAGCCAGCTCCAAAACAGGGATCTTCTTCTCACGAGGACAGCGACAATCAATGTGAGGGTGAGGTTCTCTTCTGCATGAGGGAGAGCAATTGGCTTCAGAACACAACTCTATGGGACACTGGCAGTTAAAAATGTCAAGAAGAGTATCAAGTGTGTGCAGAAATTTATTTTGCTTTGCTAGTTTTCCTTTACCAAGTGATGTCTCAACTGCTTTGTGCCACAGCTTTGTTAATTTTAGCTCAATAGTTCTATAATGATTGAGTACAGGTGGTTTGAATAACACATTAGCTTTTTTCCACTGATGCAGAAGAGGGGATATCATGTCCCTTATGAGCTCTTTCTCTGTGTAGTTCCTTCTATCCTTTGTATTTTGTTCACGAAGGAGTAACCCTAGTCTCAGCATGTCTCGTACTGTTGGTAGTTCTGATACGGGAAGCTCCATGCCTGTACCGACTAACAGGCTCAAGTGGCATGACGACTGACCTCTTGTCTTCAATTTTGGCATCTTAGGAATATCTGAAAAGAAAGAAAAACATTTAAGTATTTTATATCAATTACGATGTTTCAAAGTTTAGTCATTCGATGTTCTAAAATTCAATAAAAAAATATTTCATGGGATTACAACATAATTAGAGATAAGACTATGGTGATAATAAATAATTGTAATAATCAATAATCCATACTTACAGTTAAACTGTAGTATTCGTCTAGTAGAATAACTATGAAGTAGGTACAAGAGCAATAACAGCAAACCACCGTCTATGACAGGGGTGGGCAACCTTTTTAAGTGAGCGTGCCAAAATCGTCAAATCTTTGATGCAAAAGTTAATCTTTACCATTTTTTAGCAGAAAACATTAAGTTAAAATATAAAACTCAGCGAAGAATTTGGATATTTATTTATTATTTTTTTTTTAAGGTGAGCCCGGGGAATCGCGTGCCGGAAAAAAGTCGTTGGCGTGCCACGTTTGGCACGCGTGCCAAGGGTTGCCCACGCCTGGTCTATGACATCTAAGAGGCAACTGAGGACTGAGAGTGAGGGACAGTTCTATTCATGTTGTGACTTGTACATTGTACAACAACTATATGACCTTGAAAACACTCCATATGCGATCAGTGGGATAATTCTGTGACAGATGAATAGTTAATCAATTTATGTCCTATTATTTAGTAAAAGAGTCAAATTCTGAAACTTTAAGGTAAAATTGATGTAGGTAAGGGTTATTTTATTTCATTTTGGTTAGCCAATTTCAAGTTTTGACATGAAAAGACACTATATTTTCACTACCAAAATTGATTTGAAAAAAGTTGACAAAATTGACACACCCTATTATAATAGTCTATTATAATTATATGATGGAAAAGATTAATATTAATTATAACAAGTTGCAAAATACACTACTTTGTCCCAATATTATGTGTTTCTATCCTGTGCTTTGAATAAAAGTGGATTCTCCATCTCAGATGATTGTGTAACTATTGACATCTACCATAAATTCCTAATTTTTATTGCATCAGAGAGAATTTACAGGAATCTGTATTTAATTTTCTCCTTCAACAGTGTAGGGTTGGGGAGAGGCTGTTTCCACATTTTCCCATAGCTTCGTGCTTCACACCTCGGTGCTTACACATTAAAAAGCGCTAGATACCCCGGATATATATATATATATATATATATATATATATTGTAACTAGCTAACTAATTTTGGGTAGTGCAGCTAGGAATGTGTGATACAAAAGGAAACAGCCAAGCTGATAAAACTCATATATTGTACTCCGGAATGTTGCGCACAGAATTTGCAGAGTGTATCTTTCGGGTTTGATTAAATAATCGGAAGCGACTAGCCAACAAATTAGGATGTTCTAATTGAACAGTACAATATGTGAGGGATATAAGGTGAAAGTATATAAACAACTCGATTCATCACAATCTGCGAATAGAGTTAGGGCCTAAAGCTTAAGGATCGAATTAAATAAAATAAATAGTCGAGCTTCACAATTATTCGTGTCATTGTAAATTGAAAATGTATTTATTTTATTATTATTAATAAAGGTTAATAAAGGTTATTCTATAACTGTTTCGATACAAAAGTTGATTAAATGTATAGTGATACGAGGTTAAATACAAGAGTATACCCTATTACCGTTTTCTATTAACTGAGTATCTAATAAAGTTATTTTTCGGCACAAATTTACTTATATATATGTGAAAATGAAAATGAAAAGGTTTATTAGCAGACTATAGTTCATATGACAAATATTAATAATACAATGACATAGCACATACTAAGGTTAGAAATACTGTATACGTGTACGTATATACACATTTGATTAGAAATAATACTGTAATGTCGAAGTTAAGTGGAGCTACAGACAGACGTTTTCGTACCAAGAAGTCCATAGCTTAGAGGATAAATGGCAGGACTCATGGGTAGCTTGGATAATGGGGTGATTGATTCTTTGCAATAGACTGTAGTCTTGTTACCTCAGGGATGCTCATTGTGGTTAGCAAGCATTTGCGGAACTGCGCATCTCGGGGTTAATTTATGTAAGAGTCTAAAAGACCTGTTGTACAACAAATTTAGGGTTCTGCCAGGACCTTTTTTATAATTCACCCACAGTTGCTGTCCGTATATATTACTGCAGAAAGTACGAGAGTGTCTTTAGCTTCACTTGTACAGAATCAAAAGTTCCTTATGGTCATATTCACTTCAACACACAGACTTCGAGAATGTTTTCTTATATACGAGTCATCACTGAAGGAGCTGGTAATAGTTTGACCCCAATACTTAAATTCTTGTACTTCGTCATTGTATATTATGTTGTTATAAATTTAATATGGGAACTTCCTGTCTTCTAGTTTTGTAAATAAAATATTGTAATTCATTCTATCATATGCCTTACGTATATCTAAAAATCAGCTAGAAATAGTTGAATTACTTTCAGAGTATTTAAATATAATTAATTATATAGATGCACAGGTCAGTTGAGTGGGTCCTTTTAAAACCAAACTCATTTAGTTCATATGTAATCATTTAAGCGATGTGGTAACAAGAGTTTCTCTAGTAGTTTCAGAAGCAAGAGGTGTTAGCAATAGCTCTGTAATTATTGCTGGATAGAATACCCTCATACTTATTATATATATATATATATATATATAATAGAGAGAGGGGATGGTTATTATTACCTCGCTTATTTACATGTGTTGATTCAGAAATGTATAGCCTAAATATCAGTTTTACAATTTTTTTAACGCATGCAAATTTGTAACGAAATTTGATGTGTAGTAAAATTAATAGTTCACAAACCAGAAGATGTCATGTGAATGTGATGGTATATAGCGTTGTAGATAATAGAAAGCTATATATTTAAAAGTAAATAAACAATTACGCATGTCTCAGCTGGGTTGAAAATATGTCAGTTCCCCTTAAAAAAGAGAGAAATGAATTTAATTAAATTAAAATAATGAACGTTCATTTAATTTTTCATAATACAGATATTAAACAAAGAGTTTGTTTTCGATTTAAAATATGTGGTAATTTTTTACTATCAGTCCGGTCTCTTCAATTCCCATATTTTATAGATCAATGGATTCGTTATTACACCAGAAATGCGATTTGGATAGTCTCAAGGGAGGGAACTGGCCCAAAACTAGGTTAGGACACGAAGTTTGTTTTGGGGTATAAGTGTGAAAAAATACCCTAAAATGCGGGTAATTCCTTCAGTAGAGACTATCTAGGGCGCATTCGCGATGTAAAAACGAATCCATTGATATATAAATTATGGAAGTTGTAGAAACAGCCAACATGAGTGACCTAAAAGGTATATATATATACACATTTATATATATGTAGTAAAACGGACACTGTATATATTATATATACCGTAAAACTATACTAACCTAACCTACCTAACCTACCTAACCTAATTTTAGGTACTACTTTTACCTATGGCAACGAAATGCTTTTCTGTTTTTATCAAACACACACTTATTACCACAAACAATACCTTCCTTTTTTTTCTTAGGGCAAATAAATTCTTTTAACAATACACCGTGTTCTACATAAAAATTAAATGCAGCCTCTTCATCATCAAAAAATTTGCATGAAGTTAAACACAGTGAATAATTACAACCATCGCAAACTGACGCCATCGTGACACTAAAATCTTATGAGTTCAGGTCAAACCCCCCAATTTTGTTAGCGGTACCTTCCTAACCTTTGTGGGATCAGCCATTTTATCACTCCCAAAAACATGATCCGCGATTTTATCGCTCAAAAAAATAATTTCTTAACATTAATTTTATAGCTTTAATCGGCATTTGCCTTCATATTGTACTTAATAAAAGTTGTTTAAAAAAATGTAGAGAGTCTTATGGTAAACTTTATTTTCAGTTTCCAAAGACCGGACTGATAGTAAAAAATTACCAAATATGTTCATTCTGATTTTAATTTTTGTGGTGCTCACAATTTGTTGACATGTAAAAGTGAATTTGTTAATAATGATATGCTTTGAGAATACAATACAAGTCATTGAATGTGTTGATGTCAATGCATATTCTCGTTAGGTCTATTAAGCCCTTTTCAGATATTAATTTTAAGTTTTCAATTCTATTATCTGGCGGTACTTCCCTGAACAGAAAGTACTCGTTTGTTTATTTTTGTCCGTTTCCGTTTGTTTGTTTTTGCCTATTTTTGTTTGTCTCATAAAAAGAAACCCACAGAGCAGGTGGATTTTTTTCTCGTGAAAGATTATGATGATTAAGGAAGGTAAGCACTTTTTTTTTTCCAAGGAGGATGGGGCCCCGCAGCATTAAGGACGGTGAGACCACATAAACGGGTTAGGAACTTAAGTAAGGGGGCCCCTCCAGGGCAGGACTCAAAGCACCCCAACTTCCTCTGGGCAAATGCGCCTATACTACTCCTGTCCCGCGACTCTTTCTGCTTTATTTATCCTATCTGATTTTGTGTTTCGAATTTCGCATCATCGGTCATTATTATCCCCAGATCGATCGCTTTCGTGCTTCTCTGAATTTCTTGTGTATCTGAAGCATAATATGCAGTCTGTTTAAATTCTTCTTTTCTACCATATCTCAAGAGCTGAAATTTCTTGGTGTTAAATGTCATGTTGTTGTCTTCTGATCATTTATATATTTTGTTCATGTCCCTCTGCAAGACCTCCACTTCATTTACATCACTGATTTTCTGCTGATCTTTGTATCGTCTGCAAAGGATGTTACTATACTATTGCTGTTTACTCCTCTGTCTATGTCTGTTAGCATGATAATGAACAGGAGTGGGGCGAGTACTGTCCCTTGTGGTACTGAGCTGCGTACTTCCGATTCTGATGATGATATACCTTGAATTTTGACGACCCGTAGACGTTTTCTGAGGAAGTTGTAGATCCATTTTCCCACTTTGCCTGTTATTCCCATATATTTCATTTTATGTGCTATTATACCGTGATCACATTTGTCGAAAGCTTTAGCATTATATTGGGGGATGAAAGGTTTATGGCCTTTATTAACTTTCTTATGTCATCGATGGCCTCCGAGAATTTTTCGGTTGGGGTGTTTGGAGGTCTATAGATGACTATTAGTATCACGTTTAGTTTTTATATTTTCACTGCTAGGAGTTCCACAAAGCTGTTTGATTTACTTATTATCGTCTCTGTCATATGACCTTCGTGTACATATATAGCACAGCACCTTTACGTCTCGTTGTTCTATCCGCTCTTAGTAAGTTGAAGCCCTCTATATTTATCTCTTTCTTATCAATAAAATGTTCACAGTTTTCACAATTTCCTGGGCACTCCTTAAGATGAGTTTCTGTGAGGCATGCGATGTCCGCCCTTGTTTCGTCCATAAATCCTTTCAGGTACGAAACTTTGTTGATTGATTGGTTTGGTCTTATTCCTTGAATATTAGCCAGGACAATATTTATGTTCTTTGTTTTTCGTTGCCCCGTGTGCATTTTAAGTAATACAGGGTGTTTCAGGAGGAAAGGTAAATACTTCGGGAGGTGATAGTATCGGTCATTGTGAGGAAAAAAGTTCATATGAACATGTGTCTAATTCTGAATGGTTACGGAGATAGAGCTGTTTGAATCTGATGCGCGCACAGCTCTTCCTCCCCCTTCTCTCCCCTATAACCTTCAACCATGTAAGCTATAATGTAAGCATGTAACATAAGCCAATCGACAGCTGACTGTTACAAAAGAAAGAAAGGTTACAAAAGAAAGGTGGATACACGAGACGAATTGCTCGCGCGCATTTTGGATGCTGCTGCCCGCATAAAGGAACGTCAATATCAACTCAGACGAACAACACGCGATCTTCGACACGAATTGCCAAGTGCATTGAGGTTGACGGTGGGATTTTCGAAAACGTATTGTAACTGTTTCTCTTTCTTGATTACCATTAACAATGCTTTTGTATTTGTAGATTCAAACAGCTCTATCTCCGTAACCATTCAGAATTAGACACATGTTTATATGAACGTTTTTTCTCACAATGACCGATACTATCACCTCCCGAAGTATTGACCTTTCCTCCTGAAACACCCTGTATATATATATAATATATATATGTATACAATATATATACGATATATATGATTATTTTAGAATTTGCAAGTAATCTTTGAATAATTCATGCTGGAGTCTGCAGAATAGCTATATGGAGACGAACCATTTATTTTTCAATATGACCTCACTCCAGGTCATGCGGCTCGTACAACATTTGCGTGGTTTGATGCTTATGAAAGTGAAGTACTACTATGGTCAGCTAATTTTCCCGCTCTTAATCCGATAAAAAATCTTTGGAATATTGCTCAGTAGAAGGTCCAAACGCGTAAACCAGGAACACTTAGTGAACTGAAGAGGTGTTTGATGACAACATGGCAGTCGATAACTCCAAAAGAATGCAAGAGGCTTGTCGAGTGTCGACTCGACGCCACGTCGATTGGAGACCGCAATCAGGGATAAGGGTGGACCAACTAAATACTAAGACGCAGCGTTAAAAAGCCTTTAGTAATAATAATATGTTGGCAATATTTACTGTAATAAACATAATGAATTTATTCTATTTTTTTGTAACACCTGGCAAGATATTCTAATATTTTGGTATGTCACTATGCATTAACTTTTCACTATTTAATGAGGTTTTTACTATATTTTAATTTTAGTTTTTCAAAACTGGCACACAGAGGTGTCTGTTTTCGTCTATGGGCCAGATAGGGTCGGTGGTACTAAAAGATCTTTTTACCAATAAACAAGGGTGGTACAATGATATCAGAAATGCTTGCTTCCAAATGAGTAGCTGTATCGATTTACAAGAGTTTGAAGTTTCATTCTACAATAGTCTTGTGTGGCCAATATAAATCGAACTATTTTGAAATGAAGCTGGATAAGAAGATATTGGCCATAACCTCGCGTGATAATGTGGCCGTTGAAGCTCACTACCATAACTCTTGTTATATCTCCTGCACAACGCTTAGGCCAGAACGAAGAACTAGCAGTGGTGCTGAGGAACATGGGGAGTCTGAAGCATATGCAATGTTGTTGTTTGACTACGTCAAGGAATAACTAATTAGTAATGCGCATGTTGTACGGATGACCGACCTTTCAGAATTGTTGACGTCTTACGTGTATGCCGAAGGTGTTACTGAAGTAAAAGCTTACACAAAGAAGCACATACGCCACAAACTGGAAGTCAAGTTTGGCACAAGTCTTTACATTTTCCCGAATGACAAAGGTAAACTTCTGATTATGCCCGGCAATCTCTCTAAAGAAAAACTACCACAAGATTTTATAGAACTAAAGGAAAAGCTAGATATATATACAAAAGATGATGAAAACATGGAGCAATTACAGTACTATTGAAAGTAGCATTTCACCTGAGGATAAAATAAAGGAGGCAAACAATGAGCAGGCATGGCCTCCTTGTCCTAGTGAACTTGATGCCAAATACATCAACACTCTACCCCCCTCCCCTCTATCAGCATTCTTAACGGCTCTATTTACTGGCGAATCTACATCCTCTACGCGCACAAAAAATGACAAAGCTCCCAAAGCTTAAGATAAAAACTTTCAGCAGTCTTCAGGAAAAATCAAGGACCAAATTAAACACCAAAGAAACCATCCTAAAAGCAGATCATCGTCTATTCGAACGAATGCTGCTGATAGTCAGCATTAGAAAAATGGACATGAAAGAAGTACTACGTCACCCGCTAGAACCCTTGCAGTGTCAAGTATTCAAAGATGCTTTTATAGCATTGGGTGAGAACTGGTATTTTCCTCATGAATTCCTTGAAGTTTTCCAGGAATTCACATGTAGATTGTACGGTGCTCGTACTTCAGTCTGTCATGTAAATGACCTCCGCTTCCACCTATGGCACACAAAGAAATGAACAGTGGAACTGGAACAGCTGCCTCTATGTGAATATTGTCTTCACAGCATGCACTCAGGGCTAGCTAACTACCAGAGCGCAATATGGAGACGGAGTCTCGTAACAGCCCCGGATGTACAAGCTCCTCAGAACAACGGGTGAAAGGCAGGAAAGGATGGCAAACTGGAGATCGTGTGGATAACTGGTGCTCCTGCATCTCAAGTCATTCTGAAGTTTGTATCCTGTAAATGTCGTCGCAACTGCCGACGCCCAAGCTGCCACTGCATGTCTCATGGACTAAGCTGCACAGAGGAGTGCCCGCTTCAGGACGGCACCAATAATATCCGTGTGTATTTTATCTATATGCTACTGTATCCAGCAAACGAATGATGAATTGATAATCTTGACTCTATAATCATCAGTAATGTATGTTTAGCTGTTGCTTCCATAACGTCAAGTTTAATACTAGTAGTGGAGGACACAGACGTAATAATTTTGTGCCGAGGTTTCCCTAATTTTCGTTAACTTAATTAAGGTCGTTTGGCGTTTCGAGTTTATCTAAGTGCAAAGTCAAAAACAGATTTCTTTCTTACCACAATTTGGTTTTCAGCATCCATTTGGTGTTTTGAAACATTCACAAAAATGCTCCTGATTTTTTTTATAGTGCCTATGTTTTGGAGCTATTTACTACCAAACAGCAACCAGATACGGATGTCCAGCAAATATATTTGGAAACCAGAGATAAAAAGCTATGAGAAGAATATAGTAAAAGTTTAGTATCACATTTTGGTACCAATCCGCCAAAATATGGCCTTTGGCCCATGGACTATCATAATGACGTTACAGAAAGTCGATATTCCATATCAAGGTGTATAACATAAAGGTATTATCACGGTCATGAACGCATTTGGGACAGTATTCTATTTTTTTGGTCCGGATTTATAAACAATAAAATTTTTAAATAAAAATTATTACGTTTTACCCATATAAATACATGACCTTCGGGTTTAAAAGCATGTGTTCTGCATGTTCTTAGTTATATAGATTACAAATCCTAACAAATGTATTACCCTAAGAGGTAGTTGGCTTTAATCGGAATTTTAGGTGATCTTAGTTTGAAAAGCCTATTCTCTGTAAAAAAAAGTGTGCTAATTCCAAAAAAAAGCAGTCTTATTGACCCCGGCTACGACGAAATGGCCATTTTGGACACTTTTTGGCCAATTATGGCCAAAATCAGAGATTTTCAGAATTTTAGATGATTATGGTTTGACAATGGGTGCTCATTCTAAAAAAAAGCAGTCTTATTGACCCCATCTACGACAAAATGATCATTTTGGAGACGTTTTAATAGGCTTATCAAATTAAGATCACCTAAAATTCTGATTAAAGCCATCTACCTCTTAGAGTAACCATAAATCATGGCCCAGTGAGTGACGCACTGTTTGACTAATGTTTTTGCGGAGCAACCATATGGGTTTTTTTGTGGAACTGGAAGAAGCAAATGACAGTTGTGGACATTTGGTTGAAGCCCTGAAGACTCTCCACGAATCACCATCCCCTGAGAAGATGACAAACAAATGATGTGGACCTTTTCATCCTCATGCTTGGGAAAACGATTGACATTTTCTTTACTGCAAATAGCCACAATTATGCATGCTACATGTGCTTGTACTATCTCAGACTCTTGAACATGGATACCACCCATCCTGGCGTGATACAACAACTTAAAAGAGGTGGTTTATCTGTGAGGTTGTCATCCAATTCCTTTGCCAGATAACCAGAGGATCAAGCACTAGAAAGTACGATCAATGCAGGCGCTGGACAGTGACGAGATCAGCTAGAAGTACCATAGTGAGGCATCTGCTTGAAAAAGCAGCAATAAGGAAGGACACTAATCCAAGCCATGAACTAAGAAAGTCGAAGGTGAGTAAATTCCAAAGAGACCTGGAAAGCATATCCAAAATGATAGAGACTACAATGAATCCTTTCGTCGAGTCTCTGCTTGAAAATACCAATCTGTACTGTCCAGCAGACGACAAGGAAATGCCAGATGAAGTAAAAGAGATGTTAAATCTCTTCGTTTTGGGGAAAAAGTGGAAAGATGACTTCCTCCAGGAATGCTTTAATGACCCCACAAGGTTTGAAAGGCCATTGCAAAGAAGAAAAGTGAAAAACTTTGCCAGTGCTGCTGTCAAGAGCAAAGTACGAGGTAAAGATGAAAACGTTTTGGTGCTGAAGACAACACGGGACTTGCTCGGCAGATTACTTTATCTTGCTTGTACCAGAAAGATCGAGCTTGAAAATGAGTTTCCTTTTCCACTTACTCCTCTTCCCCTCTCTATGGCTAGCATTTATGGCACGATGAAGAAAACACCAAAGTATCAACTGTCCAAACATCTTGAAGATTTGATTACACACACAGAGAGCCGCCAACAGTTGATTTAGTTCCCCATAACGCAATATTTATAATCCAATCACTGCCTTCAGACTTGCCTCTTACTCTTGGAACTATAGCAATGCTGGTCCTGAAGATCATATGCAGTGCAAGGGCAAGTGAAGTACACTTTGTCTGTGACAAGTATGTGAAAAGTATAAAGAATGTTGAGCAACAGGCAAGAGGTGCAAATGATGGATCATTTCACATAACTGGATCAGATCGGTTACGTCCTAAAGATTTCAGTCATGCCTTGAGATCAAATTTCAAAACTGCACTTATGAAATTCTTCATAGATGAATGGAAAGATAACAAGTACGCACCTATCATAAAACAAACGAGAGTTCTTGTTGCATATGAGGAGCAGTGTCTGCAATATACAGCAACTCTTTCAGGAAATGTAGAACACAATGAGGCACCTGAGTATGTATTTTCACACGTGGAGGCGATACCATGCTGGTGTACCATCTCAGCGTGCTGTCAAAAACAAGACCGAGACAGAATGTTGTCCGTGCAACGGACACTGATATCATGGTTATTCTTCTGTACCATGCCAGACAACTCGAAGCCAAAGTGTGGATGGACCTTGGGCATGCTAGTGACAACACCAGGAGATATGCACACATCACTGATCTAGCAAATCACCTGGGTCCAGTTCTCTGCAAGGCATTGCCAGGTTATCATACTCTAACAAGATGTAATTACACATCACCCTTCTTTAGGAAGGAAAAAGTGAATCCACTAAAGAAGGCTGAAAAGAACCCGTTACATCTTGAAGGCCTCGGCAGCCTTGAAGAGAAGACCATATTTGTTGATGAAGGAGACCACGTACAAAAATATGTGTGTACTCTATATGGCCAGGGAACCATTTCATCGGTGAATGAGGCCAGACTGAAGATATTCTAGCAAAGGTACAAGCCAAACGACCCAGCCTCTCCTTTAGAGAAAATTAAAGGCATTGATGCAGGCATGCTTCCTCCCCGCAAAGATGTTCTGGATCAAAAGTTAGCTAGGTGCAACCATGCGGCACATCTCTGGAAGCATGCGCATCTAAGAGATCCACTAGAGAACATGCGACCCACAGACCATGGCTGAAAAGAGGATAATGGAATTTTTCTACCAGTCTGGTTTACCAGCAGTCAAATGCCAACCATGCTTTCTGAAACCATGGAACCGGAGGATGTCGCAGATGGAGATGAGGGTGTTGAGGACGAAGACAATGATAGTATTTCCGATACTGATTCAGAGGACGAAGATGACAGTGATGATGATGGAGATGATTAATTAAATGATAAACCATAATCACCTAAAATTCTGAAAATCTCTGATTTTGGCTATAATTGGCCAAAAGGTGTCCAAAATGTCCATTTTGTCGTAACCAGGATCAATAAGACTGCGTTTTTTGGAATCAGCACCCATTTTTACATAGAATACGCTTGTCAAACCATAATCACCTAAAATTCTGATTAAAGCCCTCTACCTCTTGGAATATATACTTTAGGTGGATAGGAACAAAAGTTCGAAAGAAATAAATGCACAATCTTCCAACGCTTTTCTTGCAGTTTCATTGAAAATTCAGTTTTCTATAGTTCCGAGTTAAGTTTTAAAGGTAAACTTACTTATTTAATTTACACTCATGGAATTCTTCTCACAATTTAACTTGTATTAAACTTCCTTACTTTAATAGATGTTATCTGTATTAAAAATGAATCTTTTGTAAGTTCTGTTACAATGCTTTTTTTGCCTAAACATTTAATAACATGATTAAATTCTTTTTGCACT
The DNA here is from genome assembly GCA_023014485.1 of Bathynomus jamesi. Taxonomy (NCBI): domain Eukaryota; kingdom Metazoa; phylum Arthropoda; class Malacostraca; order Isopoda; family Cirolanidae; genus Bathynomus; species Bathynomus jamesi. The sequence goes on from JAJOZX010000406.1 coordinate 451,946, forward strand.
TTAGCCGTTTTCTTCGTTTTCAGAAAATGGTCCAATAGGTTAATCTCATTTATTTTTCATTTCAGAACGAGCAACATCACGATCTCAAAAAATATAAAATTCTTATATATATATATATATATATATGGGCTATGTCGTAACACCGCTTCCAGGAGATCAGCGAAGTTAAGCGACATTGGGTCTGGGTAGTAGTTGGATGGGAGACCGTCCTCCGCGCCCAGATTATGTAGCGACCCGTGGTTCGGATCCCACGTAAAGCTGTAGGTCCCCTCCGTAATATGACCTTAGATGTTGCGAAGGAGGTTAAAGAACCCCAATTAAAAAAAAATATATATAAATATAATATGAATTCTTACATTAATGTGACTCGTAATGCATACGTAACGCTAAGAGATACGCTTTCAAACTGCATATTACATACTTACGTGATATAAGTATAATAATTAGGATATATTTTGGGGATCATTCATTCATCGCTTAAGATAACAATTCTATTTTAGTTCTCTTTTCGGGAGTGTTCTCTTGGAGAAGAAATGCTTCGGGCCAACATCTATCTGGCACGGTTCGAAATTTAAGATTTCTTTCCCTATTGATTTCAACTGACCAATTTGAATAGGAGAAGTGGCGCTTCCAACCGTCTGGCTCGAAGGAAAAGCCCTTATGTATAGAAAGGAATCCTGGCTTGATGCCTCGCATTATATGAAAAGCAACAACAGAATTCGCTGCTTTCGAAAGGGAAAGAGAATTCAGACTAATTAATATTTGATGTCGGAATTCACAGGCGTCATTTTGAATTTTAGTTTCAAATAATATATATATATATATATATATATATATCTGCTTTCTTCTCTCTCTCTCTCATATAATACACTTTTAATTAAAATTATCTCGAACGGTTCAATAGATTTCGATTCTGCATTAGAATAAAACAAAGCAGTGACTTTTTATTTAACTGTCCTGCCTGAATAGACTTTAAAAATTATTTAAAAATTATTAGAAATTAATATCAAACGTGAGTGAAAAGTTAACATGAATAAAAGAACATTGTCCTGTTCATTTTAATCATTAGTCGAGTTGTTAATTAACCTAACCGGGTAGTCAATTAACAGGTCATTCAATCAATAATTTTCCCGTAGGTTTAACAAAAATATAACGACTCAACCTTACATGAAATCCCCGAATATTTTAGGGATTTCATGAAATCCCTAGTTACACAGATTTCCTGTAACATATATATATATATATATATATATATATATATGTTACAGGAAATCTGTGTAACTAGGGATTTCATGAAATCCCTAAAATATTCGGGGATTTCATGTAAGGTTGAGTCGTTATATTTTTGTTAAACCTACGGGAAAATTATTGATTGAATGAGCTGTTAATTGACTACCCGGTTAGGTTAATTAAATGCCCGGTTAGGTCAACTGTACGCCCTTGACGATTGGTTAGGTTAAGTCGTGATATTTTCGTTAAAACTAATGAAAATATCACGACTTAACTTTACACGAAATCTCTGAACATTTTAGGGATTTCATGAAATCCCTAGTTATACAGATTCCCTGTAACATATATATAGGGTGTCCCAAAAAAAACTATATACTCTTTATAGCATCATATATTTTATAATTTAAAAAAACCCAAACAATATATTGTTATAGCAATTGCCAATGAAAGGTAAATTAGTAATCTAAGTGATCAAAATGTTATAGCCAGTTGTTTGCATATAAAATTTAATTAACTACGCCAAGTGCTTAAAATGTTCTCCGGCGGCATGAATGCACTTTCAATACAACAAAATCGTATGGTCTGATGAAGCTACCTTCAAGCTGAATGGCACAGTAAATCGACACAACTGCAGGTACTGGTCACTTGATAATCCACACGTTTATGTGGATAAACATGTTAATTTACCAGGATTAACAGCATGGTGTGGTTTATCATCCAGGGGTTTGGTTGGACCATTTTTCTTTAATGGGACAGTTACCGGTGCCGCATATCTCGACATGCTACGGACAGAAATTATACCCGCAGTTCGGAAGTTGTTGGGAAACGACGACTTTTACTTTCAACAAGATGGAGCCCCCCTCATTATCATTGCGATGTCAGAAGGTACCTCGATGAAACGTTGCCTAACCGTTGGATAGGACGAAGAGGAAGCGTTGAGTATCCTCCACGTTCACCGGACTTGACTCCACTTGATTTTTACTTGTGGGGCTACCTGAAGGATGCAGTTTATGGTACAAGACCTGCAACACTCGAACACCTTAAGGATGCAATTAGGGAAAAGTGCGGGACCATCACAGCATCCACATTAGTTCATGTCTGCGAATCAGTTAGTCGACGCATTCAAAAGTGCATTCATGCCGCCGGAGAACATTTTGAGCACTTGGCGTAGTTAATTAAATTTTATATGCAAACAACTCGCTATAACATTTTGATCACTTAGATTACTAATTTACTTTTCATTGGCAATTGCTATAACAATATATTGTTTGGTTTTTTTTTAAATTATAAAATATATGATGCTATAAAGAGTATATAGTTTTTTTGGGGACACCCTGTATATCAAAGCTATTGACTTCTCCTTAGGGAAACGGAACTTACAGATGAAAAGAAGGACCAACACAACGGCAAACATTTTCGTTTATTTTTTTTTGTACTTCAGACGTTTCGACAAATCTTTTGTCATCATCAGTGAATTAAACGAAAATGTTTGCCGTTGTGTTGGTCCTTCTTTTCATATATATATATATATATATATATATATATATAATGGTAAAGTAAAGTGGATATTCAACCCTAAGTCGTACCATCGCACCATCATGTAGCCTCCCATTCCCCGTTTTTGAGCAGTTATACTTTGTAATTCCCTCGTTAAGAGTAGAAAACACTTAATGACGTCATAACTTCCAAAATCCTTAAGCTAAAAGCTATTAAAGCCTCTCCTATTAAGTAAAACTAATGCGAGTGTTGCGAAGGATTGAATGTCTCCATATATTCAAAGAGGAAACGGCAATTTCTCTCTCGTATTCTCTTGTTTGAGATCTTATCCGCGGGCAATATATTTTCATTTGTATTGAATTATATGTATTACAACACACACACACACACACACACACACACACACACACGTATCTAAAAAAATAGTTGACGTTAAAATAATTCTTTGCAAAATATGAACAAAATCAAAATTGTGAAACTTCTTTGCATAAAAAAGAAATCAAGAAAAAGGATAAAAACATTAACATTTTTAAAAATTAAGAATTTTTTGAAAAACTGTAAAAATTCTGAAGCGAAAAACGGCTGAAAACAGTACAATAATTTTTTAATTACAAAAACCGAAGCAGCACCAAACACAAATAAAAAAAAAAATAGCTTAAAAATACTATATTTTTTTGCACTTCAAGTTTTGGGAGTTAAAAACAGATAAACCTAAATGCTGAAATTTGGTGACTACAAGGAATGCATTTCAAAGATGGCCGAAAATTTATTTTTCTTTATTTATTGTCAGAAAACGCTAAACTTATAAAACGAAACCGTTGGAAAAACAAATAAAAACAAGTGAAACCAATTTATTTTGGTGTTGAAAAGTAGTGAAAATATGAACACAATTTAAAATAAAAACATTATTGAAATTAAAATCATTTCATTTTATGTACAGATGTAGAGTTGTTAAGTGTCGGACTAATTTTAAAATGTATACAGAATCTGAAATTTTATGGCCAGGTTCGACTCCCACCTCCTCCGCGGTTGGAGTTTGGCCGACTACCTGATCTGTGATTGCTCGGGTTCAGGAGGTTCTCGCTGGATTTCACATTCCCTCCCCCCTCCGCGTGGGGAAATAGGGTTTTACTTTCTTACCCCTTCATACTGTACGGCAACATATGTGAACGTTAACGTGCATGGTATCTTCGCCCCTATGAAATAGTAATTTAGAGATGATTTCTGCCCGAAATTTTTTAAAATCTTAAGTATACTTCAGACATGAAAGGGTTAATTACGTAATGTATAGGTTTCCACGTGTTATTTAAAATGTGTTGCTTCTTTATTGACAGTTATTTTTTTAAATTCCGATGGAGTCTTCATTCTTTTGTTAGTCTTTTGGGATCACCTGAAGATCAGGGCCCCCAGCCTTCGTTAGTTAGCCTTATAAGGCTAACTAACAAAACTATCACGATTTAACCTAACCAATCGTCAAGGGCGTACAGTTGACCTAACGATTGGTTAGGTTAAGTGATCAGGTGATCCGTCTTTTGGTTTGACACAAGTGCTGCAGATATTTCGTTGTAGTCTATGCAACTATTATTATTATTGTATAACTAACCGTGCAGCTATTATTATTGTATAAATGGAGTTACAAACGACTGCAGAGTAAATATTATTTTTAATACTCATTTTATGTTCAGAGATTTCGTTTTGCAGATGACGATTTATTTGATTGGTCACTCAGTGAATACGTTTAGGCAAGATTTGCATCGCATCTGGTAATATAATATTAATTTTTCTTTGCTTTTTATTTTACAGTATAGGCCTATTTATAGGATCAGCAATTAAAGTGAGTGATTGAGGTTAAGGTACGTCGCCACAACATCGAGGTCAATGACGCCAAATATAAAAAAATAATTAATTAATTAAAGCTCCAAAACTAAATAACTTAAAAGCATGAAGTAAAAGTGCAAATTAAGAAAATGAAAGGGAATTCAACGGACGTGATGCACGAATGAAGAGAAATGCAAGAAGTTAAATAATTGAACGTGAAAAAAATTTAAAACGAGGTAAGAGGACAGCTTTTTCAACAAACCTAAAACTACTACTCCAGGCACAACAAGTGTCAGAGTGCCGAAGCAGGTCTCCAAGATTGCATCATTTGACCAGCAAGTATCGTACAGTTTTTAAAGTAGGGCAGAGGAACCTTCTCAATGAAATACCCGTGGGTAAGAGGGCTGTAGCCAATTTGATGGGAGACAAGTGTAGTTTCCCTCCGTCGGGACATATGAGGGTAACTCCATGGACAGACCGCAGCCTGGTTCCCAAATGACTACGTGACCCTCTCTAAAATGAAGAGAAATAAAACATTCCAAAGCTTGGGGTCGCTAAAAATAGAAAGTAAAGATGTGGTGTGGAGAGTCAAGCAAGGTGAATTCCGATTCTAGCAGCAGACTTGGAGACGTCGAGCTGTTTGAACAATTCTGTGGACAAGGTCTATTCAGAGTCAAGCTCTAATCGGGCTTCTTTGTATTCAGAGTGTGTCTTGATGATTTTCAAGGCAGTCACCTTCCCTCGTCCAACAAAGGAACTGATTTTGTCCTATCCTGAGATGGCAGTAGACCAAGCTGTGCTTCGCAATTATTCCTTCCAAGGACAGTTGCTACTTTGGTAATATCCACATATTTTGTCTCACATTTCTAGCACATTTGAAAGGAATGTCTATACTGAAAGTTACACAAAGCACAAATACATCAGTATCATCTGATACTATTTTCAGTGACTGGTACCCAGCTAACGCTGCATGTGCAGTATGTAGGAGTATCCTAGTATCTGCTTCCTCTTGTGTTGATTTCAATTCCTCTACCTCTTCAGAACCTTTGTAAAAAATTTTATGGCATATTTCTTTGCAGGTGACATATACTTCTTTGCCAACAAACTTTCTGCTGTGCTTTGCATTCCTCCATTCATCCACCAGTACTTTGATGAGGCTCTCCTTGTTGCTTGCACAAGCAAGAAATTTTATCATTGTTGCACACTGTGTCCTGGTGCAATGTCTTGAATTGAGTACATTCCGATGCTCCTCAGTCCTCTCCTGATTTTCTCAGCATCCTTAATAGAGTCCTTCTTGTACACATAAAATATTACATCAATTCTGTCACACCTGGAACCTTCATTCATAACAAAGGATAGGGCAAATTCTGCCATTTCAGCAAATGTCTTGTGGTTTCCTTTCATCTTTTGCACAAGAGCCATCCCATCGATCAGGCAGGCACATTTATCTGGTAGGTTTTCTGCTTAGGGTACATTCTTTTGTAGCTCCTTGGGAAGGTTGCTTGTCTTTCTTAGAGCAGCATCTGCTGTAGCCATGGCCGCCGAGAGAGCGGGGAAGCCGGGACAAATCCCCAGGGCCAGGACCTCTAGGGGGCCCGGAAAGAGGGGGGATAAAATAATATTAATAAAGCAATTGATTAAACAACAGAGAGGAAATATAATTAATTAACATATATTTCATAGAGATTATCATAGTCAAACTGAAACAGATAAAATATTATCTGCGGTCCACCAATGCCCAAGACTGACTGAAAGATCTGGGAACCATTGTAATTGAAAGCCAGTTAGCCCGTACTTTAAATTTCATCAGAATCATTTACCACTTTGCTAGAGAGAAGACAAAGAAAGTACACTTCTAATTATGAAAATCTTGCAGTAAACAATTGTCATGCCTGCATGGACTGGTACTGCATTTGTAAATTGTATGGTGATAGAATTAATATATGATAATTGATTCGAAAAATAAAATGGTCATTTTCTTCTGAGTTGTTTATTCGTACTGTATGTTTTGAATAGTGACTTGGACATATAATCAGTTTGCTTGTTATGTACACAAAAAACATTCATAATAAAATACTGAGTAAACAGCGGGGCCCATATACCAATCCCTCCCTGGAGCCCGGGGCAGCTCTCGGCGGCCATGGCTGTAGCTAATGCCCAAGGAAGAGGACCGAGAGGATGTGACAATACCTCTTTCATGTCAAAGTTCCTGCTATGGGCAATTATGATCATACGGGCAAATAAGTTGTGATCTGCTTTCAAAATTATTTCCTTTGCACTGTCTTTGTATGTTCTTTTCTTGAGGAAAATCATGAAATCATGAAATCATGAGGAAAATCATGAAATCTTTTGATGGTTTGGTAGGCTTCTTGTCCTGTTGTGTAAGCACTGAGAAGATCCCTTGCAATACCTGACTAAAAATTCCTTTGAGAAACTCAACAGAGACGTCAGGATGCCTAACATCCAGTGTGGTCATGTCATGTAGATGAACAGGAATCCAACGAGGATAATTGGTTTGTTTCAAAGCAAAGAACCCTGGAACGATCTTGGTCAAAGCATCAACGTAGATCAGGAAATTTGCCTCTCGTATTGCTCTCACATATGTCATTACCTCAAGCTCCAGCTGCAGGATGATAGGCCAAACTGGAACTGGAAACGTGCTTCAGCTCTGGCGGCAGTCCAGTCTTCCAGGGATATCAGATTCTTTCCCACATCTAGGCTGCTGCTGCACTGGGCATAAGCTTTCTGCAGGAGTAGATACAGAGCACTAGCTGTGACCTGATGAACGCGTCGAGTGCGTATCACATGAGAAGCTTTCCGGAACAAGTCTGCTGTTCAGATGTTGCAACATCAGCTTCACGAGTGCACTGGTCCACATACTGTTCTCCAGAAGATCTCCGAGTGTCTTGAGAGCTGCCATTTCAAATAGTAGCCCGCCGAACATCACAATAAAGTGATCTTCACCATGGCTTGCAGAAGTAACATCTTGGTTGCTGATGAGTACCACATCACGGCCTTGCTTGTGGGCCTCCATATCTGGAAAGTAGGCGAGGATTCGATTTTTTAGCTTGTCTTGAGTAAACACGACCGTAATTTTAGTCCCAAGTTCTTTTAGTCTGTTGCTGTATAGATTTGCCAGGTCTGTCATTTTGAAAACTGGTACCACGAGATTGTCCATACAGGTTTCTTCAATATAGGACACTACCCCAGCAAATGCGGTGCCATACACGAACAGTGCCTGACACGAACATTAAGCTCAAATATTGCTTCTTCACCTAATGAATCCCCAACTGCCAAATCACCGCAAAAACACATTTGGCAGCAGAAGATTGAGCTTTTCCTACGCTCTTACGAGTGTACTTCTTGCTAATGTCAGCACTGTCTTCACCAGATGATTTTCTCTTCTCTGCCCTTGTAATTTCGTTTTGTTAAACTGCAGCCTGCATGTGTCGTGATATCTAGCCTTGTGCTTTTGGAATGTTGTCTCCATGTCCTTACCATCATCCAGTATTGACGGCTGCATTGTTTTCGGCTACCAATCAATCTTACTGAAACCTATGAGGTTATCAGCTATGGTCTTGTAACAGATACTCACCTCCAGCTGCTAGTCTGATAATGGATAAGGATAAGGGACATAAGGTAGTGGATCATCAGCAGTCTGGGACGTCGGAGAGGTCTACTCAATGTCACACAGACTGGGACAAATGTTTTCTTTGTCAGGAGGACACAACAGAAGTCCCGCTAATTCAAGACGTTGTACAGAGATCCCCTTTGTGCACCTTATCTTTATCCATTGTTAGACTAGCAGCTAGAGGTATCTGTAAAAGAGAAGAAATAAAGAATATGAGCTACTGCATGACGACAACAAAAAGATGGTTTAAAAGACACCTTGTCATCAATATTCATGTAATTAAGATAGCCAATGTTAGAAACAGGTGATAGGATAAGATCATAGTGATGACATTGTTTTTTTTTTCTAAATCTCTTGTACGTAGTCGGTAAATTTTGTTCTAATTTATAAGACTGGTTGAGTTTACTCATTGAAGATCAATTCTGATGATTCTGCTACACCCTATATGGCAACCAAGATGTGTGTGGCATTAAGCGTCACTAAGAATGTCCCTGTAACAGCTATATTGAAACACAGTAGTCATTACCTTCACTGTGGAGCAGAATTGCACCATGAGCTTAATCGCGATACACGTAGTTGGCGGTCATCTTGGAAAACGGCTGCTACTCCCCTTATAGGTCAGCAATGGCCCTATAGCTGAAAATTTAGTTTTAGGCATGCACTACAAGCCTGCCAAATTTCATGCTTGTATCATTAAAATCACAATAACCCCGAAATTCCTCACATATCTGCTGTACTATCTCTCTTCCAGCCTTTGCCTCCTCAAGTTGCTCTGCAAACATCTCCCTCTCTTTATCGGTTTGCTTCCATTTTCCATCTTAGTTTTCCTTTATATCGGACGCATCCTGTAACTGAGAAGACTTAAACAGGATTATCCTACCAGTTACAATTACCTATACCTACGGTTAATGATTAATTTATAGTAAAATACTTCTAAGTTGGACTATTATCATCTATCATTTAAGTGATTAAAGAATTTGATAAGAATTTTATGCCCCAATTATATCGTGGTGGCCTTTTATTGAGCCCATTTCGGTCACACTATGACGTCATTGGGAGTAAAAAAGTGTGGTTGGTTGTACACGAATCACCTGACCTTTGATGGTCTTATGCAGGCGTATTATAGCCATAATATGCGTGCTAAACGACTGCGCAGTCACGTGACTCCCGTGTACTGGAGGTGAGGCCCTCGTAATTCTACGAGATGTGCAGCAGTAGTTGAATGAAATGATGTCAAGATTTAGAATCGCCTACAATATATTTTTTAATAAAAATTTCAGCTTATGTTCGTGTGACTTAATAATTACAAATGTTATTAAGTTTTGCATCCCAACAGGACGACTCCAACGGGATAAAGGCGTTTGATAGAGTGCAACCTCCGGAAACCACACTGAGAAACGGCGACAAAATCTCCCCTTTCTAGATACCAGACTAGCCGAACGTTTACCATTCTCTCCAAACGCTTGCACAGGTACGAAGTTAAAGCTATAGGGAGATAGTTCAAAGGATGAGAGTGATCTTTACCTGGCATGAGCAAAGAGAGGACAAATGCCATCCACCAACTCAAAGGAAGAACACCTTCCCGACAAACCTTGTTAAAGAGGTCAATCAAGAATATCAGAGACTCTTCACAGAGATGTCGGAGTATTGTATGTGACGTATCGTCTGGGCTAGAAATGGTGTCCCTGCAGGAAAAGAACACACTGGAGCTCCCGGAAGGAGAAAAGAAGGTTCTAACTCTCCCCGCCATCCGACGAGAAGACCAATACCCACAACTCTTCCAATCGATGGTGTCTGTCAAACGAAGGGGGAACCTCCATTCCTGCTCGGCACACCCGCAAAGGAGGGGGGAAAAGTCTGACACACTTGTCTTAGCAAGAAAAACACCATCCACCTTCAGAACCCAGTGGAAGGCTCGGAGCAAACTTTCCAGAAACCTTGCAAATTCGATTTGAAACGATGGACACTAGAGTGCGAAAATTTATTGTCGCGGCAAATGGCGACCAACAACAACGACGAAGGAGCCTCCTTTCTCACGCGATGGGTAAGAGCCTTTGTTTGCTCAAAGTGTACCAAGCAGTGGTTGCATTTGTGGAGACGATAGCGGGTGTGCGCAACCCTCATCAACCAGCGAACCATCGAACCACCATGGCAATGGACATTTTACCAAATGATTCATTTCCTCGAGGTACAGAATGAAGACCTGAGCTGCGTGAATTGTGGAAAATAATCCGCATTCACATTTACAGAAAGGAATAACTCCACAGCTGAGTACACTCATCAATTAAAGACTTTAGTGTATTATTAGACTTGAAAGTGGCTTTGAGGTTGATTCTCAGAATGTTCTTTTGACACTTTCCGCATAATCATTTTATGTATAGAATGCTGATATGGGTCAAACTTTTTTTTTTCTTTTTATGCTACGAGTACACTTTGGATCATCTCTAATTTAAGTTTTGCATTTATCTGTTAGGTTTGATGGGTATCCATTGCTCGTCGAGTCATATATATATATATATATATATATATATATATATCAGAGCTGGGCACTTCTGCAAACACTTCCGCAAACCGCAAATTCCGCAATTGCGGAAGTATGTTTTTCGTTTGCGGATTTGCGTTTGCGGCAAAGTCATCGCAAATTAGTGAATTTGCGTTGCGGAACTAAGACCGCAAACGCAAATCTTTCCGCAAATTTCCCACGTGGCCACTGGCCAAGCCCGCTAGTGCTGTGACGCTGCTGTCACTGGCCGCCAATTGGCTGGCAGGCAGCGCGTCATCTGGAGGAGGACGACTGAACTTGTTGACAAAGCCAGAGGCGTACACTTGTAGAGGCTAGAGGGGTTGAGTTGTACAGTGAGTTCAAGTTGTGTACACTGTACAGTCACAGTGTTAACTTAATTTAACTTGTGTAATGTAATGTGTGTACAGTTACTACAGTTACAGTACAGTCTTCTCTAACGTGTCTAAGTCTCAAAATTTATGAAATTCAAATAATTAAATTTATTATTTAATTTATTTACTATTTACTTGCAGGAGGTGTTTTTGTTCAATATAATATATCAATATATGTAGTATATTTATTTCTTCTACAATAGTGATTTATTGTAATAAATTATTTAGCCTTGTTTTTAATAAAAAACAAGGCTAAAACATTAAACATTAAAAAGATATGAAAACTTTTTATACCTCTTTAATGTTTTGGATACTTTTTATAGTTAAAATTGCGATTGCGGAATTTGCGGTTTGCGGAAGTGTTTGCGGAAGTGCCCAGCACTGTAAAAATTGGAAATATGGTTTGCGTTTGCGGATTTGCGTTTGCGGCACCAAAAATGGCAAGCAGTTTGCGGATTTGCGGTTGCGGAAGGTAAGGTTTGAGTTTGCGGATTTGCGATTGCGGAAGTGATTTTGAGTTTGCGGTGCCCAGCTCTGATATAATATATATATATATATATGTATTAGCAGGACAGAAGTCTCATAAAAAGCACAATATGCATAAAAATACACATATCTCTCCACATTTCGATGAGATTTTGCTCACCTTTTCTCTATATCAAATAGTATTTACTCGTACGTACTGGAATTAAATTAGATGGTGTGGTCGATAAGAACACTGTCTCTGAAACTATAGGCGACGCGGGTTTGAATCCCACTGGTTCATGATTTCTAAACACATTTTCCTTTCGTTTTATTGTTTTATTCACCAATCATTATAAAGATCTTGAGCTGCATTTTACTTCATTATTTAGCAATAATAAGAATTTCATCACATACCCCAATTACTCGTAGAATGTTTACAGTACTCTCATTATTTTCATTGGGAATCTTTAAACTTTCTTCAAACACCTTTAAAGATAAAATCTGAAACCCATATTTCCCCACACAGAGCAGAGGGAATGTGTGGGAAACTCCGAGAGTCACTTGAGCCCGACTAATTACAGAGTCGGTGGCCGGCCCAATTTAAACCGTGGCGGCGGTGGAAGTTGAGCCCGACTTTCCCAGCTACAATTCAATCTCCACCTAATAATCTTAACCCTTTCACTGCGGTTGGCGTAATAATACGTCTATCATATGTAAATAAATGTCTGCAGTAGAAGGGTTAAACATTATAATACTCTTAAATACTATAATACTTTTAAATTATTATGAAAGAGTGAATTTTCCAATCCCAAGACTTACGTCTGTTAAATTTTAATGTGAAAAAACCAACGTTATGTGTATATTCTAAATTACGAGAAAATGAATTAACCTTTCGGTCTATAACTCGTTGAGGTTTCTCGCACTAAATGAAGACCTCAGTATGGGCCGAAAACTCGTGCTTATAATCCATTTCTTATTCTGGCATTTTTCTCTGAAAAAACTTTTACATGGGTAAAAGACCTTGTAATGCTTCCGAATGATTCTATTCTCAAAGCAGACGAACTTGCGATTAATCGAGTATTCTCTTTCAGGATATTATTCCACCAACAAATTTCCAGTTGATATCCACTCATTGTTCGATCAAATATTCACCGTCTTTCAGAATATTCCTAACCTATCATCGTGCCTTTACAATTTAGCTGATAGTGGTACCTGCAAGATACCTTTACTCATATTTTAATTTAATATATTTTGAATTTATACCTATTTATATTATACTGTTATACTAATGAGAGACAATCGTCGTTTTGTTGTTACAACAACTGCACAGCCTAAAGATACAGGAACCATATTATCTATAGGGGAAGGTGGGGCAACTCGTAACACCCTCTCTACAGCGCGAACTAGTGTAAAAATGAACAATGAATAATTCCTATATTCTTAGATTCATTCATATAATTCTTATATAATTCGTATATTTATATAAATCCTTATAATTATATAAACCTTATGCTCATTATAGTCATATAATACTTATATTTGTATACATTTATATTCATATATTCATTTTTACATAGAGACCAAAATCGCGTAACGCTGACACGAGTTTGGATAAATTTTTTATTTGCTTTCTATTTTATAATTGGTGAATTATTTCTTTTTAAACTACTTAATCATTTTTTTAGATTTAGCTTAATAATGTAATCTTGTTCATTCCTTGTATACATTCTCTCTTCGTTGTAAAAGATGAAGTCATGTCCTGCTTAACGTCTAATTTTGAATCTTAAGCATTTTAATTTTTACTCATGTGTATGTTTGTTTGTATTTCGTGATGGGAAGGCATATTTCAATTTCCATTTTTAGTTAACTCGGCAGATCATGATTACATCAGATCTGTCAATATGCGGTTTAAAATAAAAATATGGCTTCCTCTTGATTAGCAGTCTAGACCTTGCTACAGCTAAAATATTTGTTTTGTCTTTAAATAATTTGCAAAGTAAATCAGCCCTTTGAGAAAAAAAACAAAAACAAAAACAGATCAGCATTAAATAATAATGATGTCAGTAAAACTTTCAGTATATAAACCCATAAAATTTCTCCAATGTTCACTCTCATTTGTCTGATCTAACTTAGAGGCTGAGCATTACCTGTAACATTTTAGCAGTAAACTACAGTAGAGAAAATCTTTGTCTTATCCTTTGAGCCTTGCTTTCTTCAGAGAACTTAGTCTTAAATAGAGAAAAATAATTTCCCGATACGTTACAAGAAGAATCGGGGAACCTTCAGATAATTTATTCAGCTCGACAAAATCCTCCGATCCACTACAAGAAGAAATCGGAGAGTAATATAGGAGAAAACTACTGCGATTTCCTATACGGTACCAGCTACTCCAGAGTAACAAATCCGTTGCTGCCACCTAACCAGAACCCCTGTCAACTTCGAACCACCCAAGGCCATAGACGGAGGGGTTAACACTGGTGCTGCCATCTAGCTTTAATCTATCTCCGTCAGTGCCGACATTGATCAGTGGCCTTGGAACAGTGGTACGGGGCGGGTTGCGCCACGCAGCTCCGCAAAATTTAGAAAGTTTGATTTTTTCCATTTGATCTATCATCACCGAATTTTTCCTTGATTCATAATTCCAAACCTGTAAAAACTTATTTTGTTGCTTTTTGTGTGTAGGCTACTTATGGATCAGTATTTAATTTTCACGTATCGTCGCGTCTGAAATTTCATCAGTGTACTGAAATTTGGGAAAAGGGGCAAAAAGGAACCCCGGGTTCCGAGTTACCCTACAAATTTTTTACCAAAAAATTGCAACGGCTTTCTCAAATTCCAGTTACACCTAATTCAAAGCTAGAACGCTATAAAAAGTGATACAGAATTGAAGACAGAAGGTGAAGTTAAATGTTTTTGTATTTAATGGGTCCTAATACTCGTCCTATATGCCTACAAAATTGTGATTTTCTTACGGGTCCTGAGTTGCCCCACTTTCCTCTAAACGATAGATCTATTTATCCGTGTCAAAAAATAATTATACGGAGGGGTGATAAAAGTAAAAAGACACCATGATGATTGTCCTCAAAAAATAATGGCAAAGCTCATCAATGGAACGCCAGTATGTGTGTCAGCTTTACATAATTCAAAGGGGAAAACAGCATGACTCCACATATATTGATTCAATAAATCTGTTATTATTTATTGACTTTTATTATCAAATAAAAAATTATGGATAAACCGAAGGTGTCTATTTATTTTTGTCAACCCTCTGTAATTCCAGCCTTCATTGTAAGCATAAACTGTAAATATTCTCTCTATAAATTATGGAAGACTGATATTATCAATGAACAAACATATAAGTTATTGTAACACTATATTCACTAATAAAAAACGCAAACGTGAACCATTATTGTACTAAAATTAACGAACAAAAATCTAATGGTAAAGGTTTTAGATAATGGCAAAAAATTAAAAAGACAAATCTCATATCTTCACTATCACAGGACAAAATTTCCTACAGCAAGGATACGGCTAATTTATTAAACAATTTATTTTCAAGAATAGGGAGCAACACGACAGCAACCATTCCATACTCAGACAGTCACTACCAACGATATATGGCGCAACCCAAACCAAATATCATACATTCTTCTGTGGACCAATTCTGCCAAACAAAACCTCATCCACATTGAAAAACTTAAAAAATTAAAACACAGCTATCAGTTCAATTCCAGTAAAAATATATAAACTAATATTAGATGATACATCAACTCCAATCATAAGACTTATGAGTGAGTCATTAGTACAAGGTGTATTCCCTGATTACCTGAAGATAGCCAGGGTTTGTCCAGTATTCAAATGAGGCACCCTTGATTCTCCATCCAATTACCGGCCAATCTCCATACTACCAACTTTATTTCTCTTATGGTTTTTATGCATTTTACGATTTTATATTTTAATGTTTTATATTTTAAATTTATCCATGTCCTCCTCCCCAAAATTATTTTACAATAATATTTACTTAAATTTACTGTCTATCCTCGCGAAGGTAAACCCAAAGGTAAACTCATCTACAATATTTATTTAGTTTTAATTGTATTAGTAGTATAGTGTCAAAATTCTCCGCCCCCCTTTGTTACCAACCCCAAAATGGTGTTGCAAGGGGTATGCAATTTGGAGTTATCCCCCAAGCTGATCCCCCCAAAGGGGAGTGCCAACCTTTGTTGCCAACCCCAAAATGGGATTGCAAAGGGTATGCAACTTGGAGGCGGAGTTCTCCCCCAAGCTGAACCCCCCCCAAAGGGGCAGAAAGAGAGAGAGAGAGAGAGAGAGAGAGATAGGAAGAGAGACCCAGAGGTCGGAACCCAGAGTTGGGTGTTCACTCGGCTGGAAGCCGAGCTCATATGGGGTCCTTCTGCCGTCCCCCGCCTCTTACAGGGTGCTAATCAGCCAGCTGGCTGAGTTGCCAGATAGCGCCATGTGTTTAATTATTCCTTCAGCCAGTTGCTAGAGAGCGCAATGTGTTTAATTATTACTTACATTATTCAGCCAATCGGCTGCTGAGTTGCCAGATAGCAATAATTATTTATTTATTCCTTACGTTATTCCCCCAATCGGCTGCTGAGTTGCCAGATAGCAATAATTATTTATTTATTCCTTACATTATTCAGCCAATCGGCTGCTGAGTTGCCAGATAGCAACATTTATTAATTTAATTCATATATTAATCAGCCTAGAAGGCTGCGTTGCCAGGGAGCAATAATTATTTATTTATTCCTTACATTATTCAGCCAATCGCCTGCTGAGTTGACAGATTCGTCATTTATTAATTTAATTCATATATTAATCAGCCTAGAAGGCTGAGTTGCCAGTTGGCAATATTTATTTAATTATTCCTTATATTCAACCATTTGGCTGCCGAGTTATCAGATAGCATTTTAATTGTTCAGGTGTTCCTTATTAGGGAGAGTTGCTAAATATCACCATTTATTTTAATTCGTTACCAAAGCAGATGAATTTCTCTTTAAAGAGAACTAATTATTTTAAAAGAAATTCTGCTTATTAAACAAATAATTAGAATTTAAACCCGCTCTCTTTATACAACTAAAATAAATCATTTTATTACTTATGTCCTATTTTTATTATTATTTTTATTATCACAATTTTCGCTAAATCATGAATGGCAGTGGGAAAGGAGAAGAAACCTTACGAAGAAAGGTGGAACGAACGATAATTTCAGATTCAAACACACAGTCATCTCCCCCATCCACATACCATCCATAAACTTCTCACCCCATCTGCGCTTGTATAATATTAATTATTTTGAAAATATACAAAACGTATAACCATATTTGTAGAAAAAAAAAATACATAATAAATAAATGATTAATTCGTACACCGACACACCCACAGAAAATGAAAATATACAAAACGTATAACCATATTTGTAGAAAAAAAATATATATAACAAGTGAATGAGCAATTCGTGCACACACACAAACACACACACATACACGCACAAACACACACAAGCATAACATGTAATACTTAACTCCCGTTTTAACTGTTCACACACACACACACACACACACACACATATATATATATATATATATATATATATATATATATAATATATATATATATAAAATTTTACTTTCACAGTTAAATAGAAATATTCTGTGAAATTTCAAGTTCATTTCATTATATACGATGTTTCATGCAGTTAAAATTGTTCGATCGGTTTCAATGCGTGTACAAATTTTTTATTTTTATTTTTAAATTAAACAGGTTTGAATCGAAGTTAATAGTAAAGATGTCGGATTTTTTTTTAAGGCGCACAGGGAGAGGTACTAAATACTACCATTTATTTTAATTTTTATTTATATTAGGGAGAGTTGTTAAATACCGCCATTTATTCAAATTTTTATTTATATTATGGAGAGTTGTCAGAAAATATCGCCGTGTTTTACCTTTTATTATTTATTATAATTTATTTAAATTCATTATTTCTTTATTTTCTTTCCTCTTTCGTATATCATAATTTATTGTAACTTGAAGTTCACTAGAAAAACTTATTAATGTCGTTTAACAAGTATAATTGTTTATTCAACAGACTTATTTATTTTGCAATTTTTTTCCGTTAACAAAATTCAAGTTAGATAGAGAAGAAATCATTTATTCAGTTGGCTTATATAGTCATACAAGAGACAATATTCACAAAATATTAGTAGAGTAAAATATATTTCACAATTCGGTCGGAAATAAAAAAGAAAAATACATAATAAATGAATGAACAATCATATTATTACAGGAAAAGAAATGAACACTCTGTGTATGGGGGTAAATTTCAATTCAAAAAGAAAACTTATCACTTAAAATCTAAACATATTTACTGGAATTCTATCTCCAGAAATTTTTAATTACTGTAACTTACGCCAACGGTTACAACAAGCAAAATTAGAAAATTTATATTAAAACAATGCTTAATAATGCTTGATTTTGGGTTCAAATGCGGAACGTTTAGCAACCCTAAATACAAAAGATCAGTGGTCCTCAGCCTTTTTTTTGTATGGCTCCCCAAAAACCAATTCTAATCCAACTTCATTATCCAATCATTAGATATTATTTTCTATAACTTCTAGATCGCGTGTCATTAGACTACTCACAAATAGTTGTCAATACCCAAGCGATTAATTTCCCCCTAAGTAAGCGTGGAATTATTATTATTAGTATTATTATTATTATTACCACTACTAATGATATATATATATATATATATATATATATATATATATATATATATATATATAATCATCCTAGTCTGAAGAGCCCAATAAATCCTCAAATTAAATATAAACTTGTAACTGTAATCTATTTTTAAAGTAAAGTTTTAGGCTTGTAACTTATTTTATATTTTTGTTAACTGCATCACAATTTTCGCTAAATCGGAAAATGTAAACACAAAAACTAGCCGAAAGGAAAAGAAAAATTATACGATGCCCAAAATAAAAATCTTTCCTCAATCAATAATAATTTAAGAAAATTAAAAAAAATTATTTTCAAGCTTTTTTTATCTTGAATCATGACTAAATATTTCATGTTACAATTTAAATGTGTAGAACCTTCTGTAATTGAATAATGATTCTTTATAGGGAATTCACGTGAAAATTGCTGTGCATCACCACATGCAAAATGGTCTCATCAATCCTCAAGGGCGTATCAACAAAGCGAGTGAACGAAATGATGACTTTCCACTCAATATTATTCCCAATCTCATCCGTGAACCGCAATGCAAATGCACAAAAGTGAAAATCCACATTTGAGAAAAGGGTTTCTTGATTTGAGAAACAAAGCCAATCCAACCCCATTGGCGGTAAAGACACCACATGGGATTGTTAATATTTCCTAATTTAACTTAATTTATCAGACGCACCAGGAAAGCCAATCTTTTTTCTTTTAGTCCAGTGAAACAGGTTTACGTTTTCACTGTGTGCGTATTAACTTGTGGTCATGTTTCTGGTGTTTTTAAATTTGCACTGTCTTAACACTGCATGTTACTAAGTTTGTTTCGTGTTTTTGTAGTTGAGTGTATAAGATAGCTCATACAAATAGACATCGTAAATGCTTAGTATTGAAATATATGCGTCACTGTTAACTATTAACTGTTAACTTTCTATAGAGGAGCGATACGAGGTGTTAAGGTATCAAACAAACACAATCCTAAAATGGCCCAACAAAAAATTTTGTTCGTAGAGATTCAATTTTATTCTAAACTTCCAACTTGTTCACAGACAAGTTGTCGTATCACGGTTTTAACCAATAACCCAGAAAAATTCCGTGTTACCCGAACGACATTAGTAAATAATGGTCAGTTTACTTATATTAACACCTTCAAAAGCGCTTACTCTCAATAGCTAATTTAGGCGCGTTCTTTGTAAAGTTGACTAACTACACAAATGGCAAATTCTACTATATGCTTTAAAAGAGAAGTACAAACACCAAATTTTATTTTCTATCTGAAAAAATATTGATATATATTTATTACAATATTTATAATTATGATTTCTCAGTATGGCTTGTAAATTACGCAAATCCTATAATTTATCGTTTCCAATTGAAACTACAAATTAACATCGTTATTTTAAATAAGAACAGACAATATGATCTCAAAATTACACGCAACCACCTATGCATAGGTGGCTGCGTGTCTCTATAAAAATATTCCTAACTGAATGAGACAGCATTACATCCTGACATAATTTTTGTAATATTGCCCATGCAAATGCGCGAACTAAAAAAGATTTTTTTTTTTTTTTTACGACAATCATGGTGTATGGAACCTGCTAATTCGAGAAAAATGCTACTATTAACAACCCCCCAGCGGACTCAAAGAACAAAGTAAAAAAGGGATTATCTTATCTCAGCACAGTGGCGGACCTACATTTTTGGGACCCTGAAGCTTTAACTGTTATGGGGGCCCCTTCGCAACCAGCAAAATATAAAAATTTTACGCTAGAAAACAGAAATATCTCAGTAAATATGGGAACTGAAGCACTCGTTGTTGGCTAACGAAACCAGCAGAAATATACACATAAAAATATCATCCGCGCTAACTATGGACCAAGCTTATAAGCACACCTTGACCTATACATCTTTAACACTAAACACTAGCAAAGATATAATCGAAAACTTACCAAAAACGAAGAAAAAGAAAATTTGGAGGAACGAAAATCACACCACCCAACATCAATGCGCAGAAAAAAGTATTGGTTCATTCTCTAATAGAGAGGTAGAAGGTCATCAGAGGGGGCTCGTTAGGATAAAGAGGTGAAAATCTGATTTTTGGTGTTAAAATGCACAAGCGAGACGAGTGCAGCCTGAATTGAGAATTCAGATGTCTTTTTATGGTTCCGATTGGCTCTAGCCTAAGGGCTGAGCTATAGAACTATTAAGCCGTGCACCAACGAAGGATTCGAGGATCCAGCTGCCAAAATGTAGACTATGAATAGATTCTGGCGAGCTCAGCGAGCCCATACAGCTGGGGGTTCGGACGCTGCAAGCCCCCGAGAAAATTTTGAAATTTGACCAATTACAGGGGCATTTTGAGGCCATATGAAATGGGTATTAGAGCATATTCTAAGGTCAATATTAAGTACTTCAACCCATTCGCTTATGATTCTATCACTAAAATAGCCTTATTTTAATAACAAACACTTAAAAAAACTCCATCGATTTTGTTGAAAAATTCACTCATTAAAAAAAAAGTTGCTTCAGGGCCCCTCCTGGATTAGGGCCCTGAAGCTTAAGCTTCATTAGTTTCATAGTAGATCCGCCACTGTCTCAGCATACATATATATACATATATATATACACACACACACACACACACACACATATATATATATATATATATATATATATATATATATACGCTGCAAACCCACAAGGAAAAAGAAAAACGATTCCAAGGCCTTTCGTGTATTCAAAGCTACACCTCGTCAGGGAATGAAGATAAAAACACTTTCAATAACAGTGCGGGGACGTATAAAATTGACGACATCATGTTAAAATTTCTTTTGCCTCTCATTAACCCTTGTTAAGTATGTGCTAATTGTTTTGTTTTTCCTGTACGTTGTATATATTTATGGGTATCTCGCCTTTATCTTCATTCCCTGACGAGGTGTAGCTTTGAATACACGAAAGGCCTTGGAATCGTTTTTCTTTTTCCTTGTGGGTTTGCAGCATTCATTCATTTCACGTGTTTTATTGTGAAATTCATTCCATATATATATATTCCAAGGCCCTTCGTGTATTCAAAGCTACACCTCGTCAGTGAATGAAGATAAAAACACTTTCAATAACAGTGCGGGGACGTATAAAATTGACGATATCATGTTAAAATTTCTTTTGCCTCTCATTAACCCTTGTTAAGAGAGCAGATATTGAGTGAGATTTGACCAGAAAGGTGTACAGGCCACCTGAAATACCTATGG
Organism: Bathynomus jamesi; assembly: GCA_023014485.1. Lineage (NCBI taxonomy): Eukaryota > Metazoa > Arthropoda > Malacostraca > Isopoda > Cirolanidae > Bathynomus > Bathynomus jamesi. The sequence continues at coordinate 473,477 of JAJOZX010000406.1, forward strand.
TGCACAATTGCATCCCCATGTCAGAAATTTGCCTTTGTTTATTTAATATTTTTAATAATAATATATATATATATATATATATATATATATATATATATATATATATATTATTAAAATATTTAAATAAACAAAGGCAAATTTCTGACATGGGGATGCAATTGTGCACCATAGGTATTTCAGGTGGCCTGTACACCTTTCTGGTCAAATCTCACTCAACATCTGCCTCTTATTCGCTTTGTGCTGTTTTATTGCTATCTTATTTTGTGTCTCAAATGTTCGATATTTTAATCTGAATCAAAGATAGACTGCGTTTCCAAGTGTCCAGACACTAATGTCTTTATTCCCTAAGGAAACACGTTATGGTGGAGCAGTCAGTATTTTAAAAACTATCTTAAAACGCAATTAACTTCTTGTATGCACAAGAAGCTAATAGCGGTACGAGTCGAAATGGCGCACGATTGTATTGTCTATGCGCTAATTCAATATCTCTGAGGGACCATTGATCGAAAATGTAAGCTTCTGGTGAGAAGTTAAATTTAGAGCAGGTGTACTCCACTCCTTCACACATATTTCAGACGAATTATTGTATGTCGATATCATCCCAAGTTTGCGATTAAGATATTCAAACTGAAACCTACTTTTGCTTACCACACAACGCCCATCTCTAAAAACTGATAAGCTCGTACACCCCCTTCATTCCGATTTCCATTTTCTATTTCACATCTCTCTCTCTCTCTCTCTCTCTCTCTCTCTCTCTCTCTCTCTATATATATATATATATATATATATATATATATATATATATATATCGTAAAGAACGACGCTTTGTATAGGAGACTTATCCGCGCAAGATGAGAGCGAAAGAACGAAACAATTGAAAAAATGAGGTACCCACCCAGGAATCGAACACGGGATCTTCCGACTGCCGGTCAGACATGATAACCACTACTGTCTGACCGGCAATCGGAAGATCCCGGGTTCGATTCCCGGGTGGGTACCTCATTTTTTCAATTGTTTCGTTCTTTCGCTCTCATCTTGCGCGGATAAGTCTCCTATACAAAGCGTCGTTCTTTACGTTAATTATACTGCGTGTTTGCAGTTATAATGTATATATATATATATTTTTTTTTTCCTACAAACTAAAATCAAGTATTTGTACGGAGATAACATTTCTTATAAGCACCCAAACTCTCGTATTTGTGGAAAATCGCTCTAATTAAGAAAATAAAATAAACTGCCCTCTTTTTGAGATTATTTTCAAGGCCGGGTCGTGTGAATTTCAGTGTCCTTAAGACCTTTTACCATTTTAATAACTTTCCTAATGATATAAACTATAAATATAAACTTGCACAAACGACATTAAAAAGGCATCTCTAAAATTCGGCTGCAGGCCCAACGAATTTCATATTTAGCATTTCTTTTTATTCATTATTAAGTTTTCTAGCCGTTTTATATCTGTAAAGTTGATTTAAATTTCCAGTGCCTCGTAAGCTTAAAGTAATATTAAACAGTATTAGTGACCATTATTTCTAGATTTTTGTTAGCATGCCATTATTAATTTAGAGCTAGCGTTTTATTTGTTCTCATTTTTGTCTAAGACTTATAATTAATTCACTGACGATGACAAAAGATTTGGCGAAATATCTGAAGTATAAAAATAAACGAAAATGTTTGCTGTTGTGTTGGTCCTTCTTTTCGTATATATATATTAGGGTGGTCCTCCCTTATAGAGGCGATATTTTTTTTTGGTAATTTACATGCTCCCACCCAATAAAGTTATTCCACTTAATAAGAAAATAATTCTGCTTCAATTTGAGCTCGATCGGATAATAATTAGAGGTGGCTGTCGAAGCTTGAAGTTACCACAAAACTGCAAGGCGGGGGTTTTCTATTGACTCCCTGAACAATCTCAGTTGGCCCCCAGGGATCCATGGATCACCACTTGGGAACCACTGATATAATGTGTAGTTAAAAGATTTTTATTTTGCATATATATTTTAAATTATAAGCGTTATACATAACACTGATGACGTACTATTTTGAATCGTCATGGCTGGCAAGACCACTCACTGTTTAAGATCTTCTTAGTAGGTTCAGGATATTTCTCCCTGTGTTGCTCCACGACTTTCAATAGGTATTGAAGCTGTTCTTCATTCTTAGTGTGTTTTCCACTATAATCCTGGATAAGTGCAATCCCGCGTTCGGCATTGTCGTTCACGACCTTGATGTTTTCAACTTTCCGAAGAGCCTCTTGAAACTCATCATCTGAGTCCCATGTTGACGGGTCTTTTTGCATAAATGCAGTATTGATATTGAGGGCCCGTATAAGCTTGAAAGAGTTTCTCGTGCTCAAGGAATCCAATGTTGGGAGATGATCTTGACGAAGGCTCACACGTTTAGGACATTTTAGGCTGCCTTCTGTCTCATTAATTCCCTTTACAATTAATCTTTTTGTGTCTACTGATACAGAAGCATCAAACAGTGCCAATCCCACCATTTCCTCAGATAGGTACCACAAGTGGCCAGCAAATTTAGATGCTGCAGATTTTGCCCATTTTAAGGATTTCGTTCAAAATTTAAAGTTTGACAGCCACCCCTAAATATTATCGGATCTGGTAAAAACTTTGCCAAAATAATTTTTTTATGAAGTGGAACTACTTTATCGGGTGGGAGCAGTAAAAATAAAAAATTCGTTTTTGAGGACCACCCTAATATATATATATATATATATATATATATATATTATATATATATATATATATATATATCGGCTATTGATTGGTGGCGCGGAAAACGCAGTTTAATAATAAACAGGAACACCAGAGAAAATACAAACATCCTTCAAGGTTTAATAGTACCAACGTTTCGGAATGCACTAATTCCATCTTCAGGGCTAAAACAATAAAATTCCAAATCACATACAAAATACAAATTGCTTAATAACAATTTAAAATAAACTTAAAAAATTATAAAAGTGGCTAAGAAAATGTAAAACATTAAAACTAAAAGGTAAATAAATGTAAAGTTAAAAAGTTAAAATTATAAAAAAGTAAAAGCATTAAAACTGAAACGTAAATGAAATAAACTAGTACCTTAACCAAAACATAGCAGATCTATCGATGATTCGTCAGAATTTAGGTCTGGTTTTAGTTTATAAATAAACAAAGACTCCATAATTTTAAGCTTAAGGTCAGAGCTTCCGGCAGCAAGTACGGCGAAATTGGACTGTGAAATTGGGTGGTTATTGTTGTGCGAGTGATTACGTATGAGAGAATTAGGTGGTTTGCCAAGGGGTAAATTTGTACGGACCGATTTACCGAGATGTTCGTAAATACGAGATTTTAAATGTCTTTTAGTTTTTCCTATATATGACCCCATACAGTGGTCACACTTGTATTGATAAACTATGGATGACTTAAGAAGTGTAGGAATAACATCCTTGTATTTAAATAAATGGTAAATCGATTTAGACGGGGTGAATATAATTTTTATACATAGTTGTGGGTAGAATTCCTTGAGCAATTTTAAAAGTTTGTTTCTAATGTTAAAACTTGAGGTTCCCATATAGGGTAAAGTAAAATACAGGATATCTTTGGGGACTGTAATTAAGTCTCTAGTGGTAGGGCTTATTAGTCTATTTAAGGTTCTGCCTATTGTAGTCTCCACCAGTCTAGAAGGGAAATTATTCTTGGCAAGGAGTTTTCGGATGAAATCTAGTTCATCGTGTAGTTTAAAGTAATCTGAACAGATATTGAAAGCTCTATTGGTCAGAGTCGAAATTAAGTTTCGTTTGAAACCTAAAGGGATAAAGGAAGAAAAGTTCGTAGTAAGATTGGTGAATGTCGGCTTTCGGTAAACGGAAGTTTCAAAAGAGGAATTAGTTTTTATTATCTTAATGTCCAGAAAAGACAGAGAGCTATTAGATTCAACTTCTGAAGTAAATTGAATATTAGGGTGCTTAGAATTAAGGTAATGACGAAACAAAGGGATATGGTCTGGTGATTTAAACAGGAGAAAAGTGTCATCAATATATCTTCTATAAAAAACCGGTTTAAAGTTGGAAGGACACTCATTCAACCATTTGACTTCATGATGACACAGAAACGCGTTAGCTAAGGTGGGACCAAGAGGCAGACCCATTTGAACACCTTCAGTCTGTTTAAAATATTCACCGTTGAATATAAATATGTCTTCCACGGAAAATTTTAGTAGTTCTTTCATTTGACCTCTATCAAAACCCTGCACAGTATCAGTATTATTAAAAAGATTGTCAATACATATATCAATAGTTTCTGCAACAGGCACATTGGTAAATAAAGATTTTACATCGAAACTAGCCATTGTGTAAGAATTATTATTTAATGAGGTAATTTCTCTAACGAAAGAAAAAGAATCCCGTGCTGTATACAAATTATAAGTTATAGGTGATAGTATGGGAACCAAGAATTTTGAAAGGTTATAACTAAAAGTTCCTAGAGCCGATAAAATTGGCCTAAGTGGACAATTAGGTTTGTGTATTTTAGGGAGTCCATACATAATGCCTGGGCTGGATCCAGAAACAAATAATTTAGAAAAAACTGTGTCTGAGATTATATTATTAGATTTAAGTTTTCTAAGATACCTATTAATTTTATCTTCCTGTTTTAAAATTAAAGCAAAAATGTCACCAGTTACTTTAATAAATCTAGTTGCATCATTTAAAATATCTAACATTTTATTGACATAAACATTCCTGTCCAAAAGAACAACGCCATTGCCTTTGTCTGGTCTTGTAACCACCAATGACTTGTCCAAAGACAGATTTCTTAGACTTTGAAACTCTTCCACCTCCATATTAGATCTATTGCCATAAGGGTTAAAAGCATAAAATGAAGTAAAAGCTAAATTACGTAAATTATTAGATAAAAAGTTAAAACCTTTACTATGTGGGTCAAAGAATGAATGTTTAAAAAGGTCCTTAAAAAATAACTCAAAGTTGAGGAAATAATCGTAAAAATTAAGTTTCTTTGGAGTAAGAGAGAATTTCAGGCCTTTACAAAGGGCAGATTTTTGAATATCACTGAGAACTTTGGAAGAATAATTAAAGATGAGATCATTAGCTGCTAGATTATTACTCGTATTATATCCTAATTTTTGGAGTTTCCTGTTCTGAACAAAATTCACCCTTGCAATACATTTCAAATTGCCCGTCTGAATGACGTTCAAAAGATGTGTTGAATCTATACAACTATGTATAAAAATTATATTCACCCCGTCTAAATCGATTTACCATTTATTTAAATACAAGGATGTTATTCCTACACTTCTTAAGTCATCCATAGTTTATCAATACAAGTGTGACCACTGTATGGGGTCATATATAGGAAAAACTAAAAGACATTTAAAATCTCGTATTTACGAACATCTCGGTAAATCGGTCCGTACAAATTTACCCCTTGGCAAACCACCTAATTCTCTCATACGTAATCACTCGCACAACAATAACCACCCAATTTCACAGTCCAATTTCGCCGTACTTGCTGCCGGAAGCTCTGACCTTAAGCTTAAAATTATGGTCTTTGTTTATTTATAAACTAAAACCAGACCTAAATTCTGACGAATCATCGATAGATCTGCTATGTTTTGGTTAAGGTACTAGTTTATTTCATTTACGTTTCAATTTTAATGCTTTTACTTTTTTATAATTTTAACTTTTTAACTTTACATTTATTTACCTTTTAGTTTTAATGTTTTACATTTTCTTAGCCACTTTTTATAATTTTTAAAGTTTATTTTAAATTGTTATTAAGCAATTTGTATTTTGTATGTGATTTGGAATTTTATTGTTTTAGCCCTGAAGATGGAATTAGTGCATTCCGAAACGTTGGTACTATTAAACCTTGAAGGATGTTTGTATTTTCTCTGGTGTTCCTGTTTATTATATATATATATATATATATATATATAGTCAATCAGGAAAAATAGCAGACCCTCCTCCCTCCTTAAAATAGATATTTGTGGCATTACGTGAACCCGACAGTAGTCACTATGTGTGCGGTCCCACACTAGCCTTTTTTATATGGAATTTATACAGGCTATTTAAACTAATTAATCATTTAACAAATAAAACATACATATTACACGTTTACATGTCAAGGGGTATTATACAGTTAACATTTGTTGCACACCCACAAGGAAAAAAGTAATATATATATATTATATATATATAATATTATATATATATATATATATATATATATATTTTTTAAATTTCCGCACGAATTCAGTATGAGAAATATACTATGGATTTCAATCTCACTTATAGAAGGGAAATTTTATCAACAACGCTTTTAACGCAATCTAGCCTAACCTAACCAATCCTAAACTAACTTAACTTGACCCAACCTTTCCTAACCTAAACTAACTCGATATAAACTCTAAAAAAATGGCCAATATAATGTTCAAGACTTAATATAATAGGCAGTAAATGGTTAAGACGTTTGTTCGTTTACCACATTTGTGACATATCACTACCTCTCTACCCCATTACCTCACTAACTCACCAGCCATTACTATCCAAGAGTGACCTATCCTAGCCTAACCATTGATAGGTCTCACTATCACAATACCGCAATGCCTCCCTAACTCACTACCCTCTACCCACTACCTTCCTACATCACTACCTCTCTACCCCATTACCTCACTAGCTCACCTGCCATAATTGTCCGATAGTAACCTACATCACTACCTCTCCACCACAGTACCTCACAACCCATAACTACCCACTACCTCACAACCTTCGTACCTCACTACTTCCTCTCTAGCCCATTACATCACCATTACACTAGCTCAGTACCTTTCTGTTAATAATGTTCCTCGGCGAAGTCAATAAAGGAAAATACCTTTGATACTTTTGAAACTGTAATCAGCTATTACTTTATTTTTAGTCCTTCTTTTAGAAATTATCCGTGCTTCAAAGTTTTTATTTTGTTCGTGATGACGAAGGTCTGAACATATTCAATTTAGGCCTAATCCGTTGTCAGCAGTGACTTTGTGGCGTTCATATTCCACTCTCTCTCTCTCTCTCTCTCTCTCTATATATATATATATATATATATTAGGGTGTTTCATAAATTAAAAGTTTGGAAAAATTTTAATCCACATGGATCCCCTTGTTCCATTTGCTGAGGAGACTGATAAACCGAAGTATTAATTCAATAGTTTAAAGTTTACGGGTCCCCAGTTTGATGCTCTGGCAGATCATAAACGGAAAAAATTAAACAAAAATCTGTCAATGAATTTTTATTCAACAAACGAGTACCATTTCACTACACATTTTCACAAAGATACAAAAAACATAACCACTTCTTGCGAATCATTTGTCCATGAAATCCTTGGTTTTATTCGGGTATTTCGCCCTATGCTGCATCACAGTTTTGAGCAAATACTGCTTCTGCTCTTCGTTCTTCGTCAGAGAACAGTTGAACTCTTTGGTGAGCGCGACGGCTCTTTCGGCCCGATCGCTGACGACAGAGATTTTGTTAACAGTTGCCGCTGCTTGCTTGAAGCCCTCTATTTCAGTCCACTCGGCAACTGGCTTTTTCAAGAATTCTGTGTCCAAGTCGAATGCATGGAAGAAAGCCATCGTCTTTCCTGTCACGAACTCCGCCAGGTGTTTCGAGGCAAGATTCCTGACGTTCTTCCCTTGGGGTCGCTTGAGTTCCTTTTTCGATGCGGGCTTACCCAAACTGACGACCATCTGAGCCTTTTCTTCATCTGCCACATCTGCGTCGAAGAACGTCATGGCAATAAGAGTCTCAGAGATGTACCATAGGTGTCGAGACATGGCTTCTTGCGTAGCGTTAACACACGAATATCCCGACATGGCAAAGGCTTCCGCGTCACGCAGAAATTCCAGATCAACTGCGGCAGCCTTGCTTGAGGTTGCAGCACGAGTCCAACCTCGGATGTAGACGAGGGACACGAAGAGACCTACGGCTGTCAGAGCTTCCAACTCGTGACTCGACATCTTGAACTGCTTCTTCAGTAGAATTACTTTCAAGGAGTAGATGGCTATCGCCATCCATCGAGCGTGATGGTAAGCGCCAGGGGCTCTGAGAGGGAAATCCACCACTTTTGCTTCTCCCAGGAAGATGAGAACCAACTGTAGCAGTTCCTTGTAGTCATCGCGCTGATGCGACGTGCTCACCATCCCTCTCACCAGCAGGACTGACTTCTCCCTCAGTTCCCTCATAGAGTCATTGACTTGAGCAAAATCGTACGGCCGCACGTCCAACCGGTCGATGAACTTCCATTGTGCCTGAAACCTCTTGAAAACGGGTATATCGGGGCCACTTGAAGGGCCGTATGCACGCTTGAAGACGGAGCTGAGGATGACTTCATAGATGTGATGCCGACAGGGGAAGTACATGAGTTCTCTGCCAAGACCTTTCTCAATCAGGACGCAGGCCCCGATATGAATCCCGGTGTTCGACGCTGTCGTGTCGAAAGACAGTCCCCGCACGCGCTCTTCCATCCTGTGTTCCTTGACCAAATCCAAGCAAACTCGCGCTATCTTCTCGCCGGTTCCGGACGTCACCTTAGGAACGCCGAGCAACTTCTCCTTGCCGTCGCCAGAGACGAGGACGGCGATCCGGTCAACGCTCTCCTTCCATTGCTCATTGTCAGGTAGGAGCTTACCGTCCCAATGCAAGACAAGAGGCTGACCAGGACAAACTTCGTCGGATTGATACCTTTCAGCAGCCACCTTCCTGAGAGCCTTGCGTGTGCGGTACATGGTACTGGCAGAAATGGACAGTTCATCCAAGTCAAAACCTAGTGATTTAGCCGCTGCAGCGTACGACATAGCTGAATCGCGGTACGAAATATTCAGCCGATCGTAGGTAGTCGTCACATCCTGTGAGATCAGATTCCTGCGTCGCTTCTTGGTATTTCCCTTGGAGGAGGATGGAAAAACTTCCACGGTTGGGTCAACGACATCTGAGTCAGTCTCTGACGAAGTTGAAATCACTAAAGCCCCCGTATCTTCTGCAGCTCCTTGTTCCTTCCTGGCCTTCTCCTGTTGTTCCTTAATCTTGTCCAGCCTCTTCCTTTTCCTAATCTCCTTATAGTGAAGCTTCATGTCAACAGGGCCCATGCTGCAGGAATTTGGATCTTCACGCTGCATGTCGAGAAAGTGGATGTCCTCCTGATTCTTCATCATTTCCTTAGCCTGTGAATGAGCAATGTCCATGATCTCCTTCGCTATTGCCTCCTTGAACATCGCCTCCTTCACTCGGAAGGACTCTGCTTTATGTGACTTGTGCTTCTCAAGCCGGTCGTATTCCTTGAGAAGGGATTCCATCTTCCTCAAGGCCGAATCTCGACGCATCATGGGGATTCTCGCTCTCTCCCAAAATATGAGACAGGCATCCAGGCACAGGTTCAGGCATTTAGTACGTCCAAATTTTTGCTCCTTTTGGTGGTAAAATTACTTTTTGAGTACTTGCAACTGAGTTGGAAGGCCACTTGATGTGATGTTCGCATCCGTCTGGCCAATAAGAAACACTTCTGTTTTCGCTCTGGTAGACACCTGGAAAAGAAAACAAACTAAATAATTCCACAGAAATAATTTCACATAGTAATTAATTTCATTAATTAAATAAAGAAAAGCAGTAACTGGGACTCGAACCAGTGTCATAGCCGTTTGGCGGCATCGCTCAAGTCGGCGTACACAGCACGCTATCCACTACACCATCTAGGGAGTGGATAGCGTGCTGTGTACGCCGACTTGAGCGATGCCGCCAAACGGCTATGACACTGGTTCGAGTCCCAGTTACTGCTTTTCTTTATTTATAAAACTGATACGTGTACACTACGTTCTCTTTGACAATTCATTAATTAAATAAATTTCAATACCGCAGTAAAATTACATTAATTAGTATCATAAATAATTACCAGCTTAGTTGTCCAATATGCAACAGACTAATTAATTTCATGTAAATAATAATAAATATCACTACCACAGTAAAATGACAGAAATTAAATAATAATAAATTTCAATACCACAGTAAAATGAGATAATTAGTAGCATATATAATTACCTCCATAGTTGTCCAATAGGCTATACAACACGAACCGCTCAAGTGACGAAGAAAACCGTCTTCACTGCAGGCAGGCGAGAAATGAACTGACAAAAAGTCGTCAAAGTTGGGGACCTCTAAATGCATCGCGATCTGGTTCAAACTTGCACAAACGTGTTTTCTTGTTCTTTAGAATACGGAGAAACGTGTGGATTAAAACTCCAAGCTCATTTGTATTTTACCCTATAGGTATGAAACACCCTAATTAAATATATATATATATATATATATATATATATATATATATATATATAATCTAAGATCGCCTTTTTATTATGTTTTAATTACCCAAATGTAGAGGCCTGTATCTCGGTAACGGTTGGGAATCAGACCCATATCGATATAATGCTTTCTACTTAGAAATACCCAAAGAGTCAAATGGTGCATTCTTGACATTTCCTCCTGGGACACCCTGTATATATATATATATATATATATATATATTACTACAGCTGGGTTTGAAAAACTGATCATGCTTGACTTCTGGTTGACTCCTCTACAGCATACTACTTTATTTGAGGGATTTGTTGAAGGCGTGAATTGTTTTCTATTCTCACCCCGCCCTCATAATCAGGTACGTATGACTAGTAAGGGACTTTACACAGGAACCTGTCAAGCTGGTTTTATGAAAGTACTTAAGTTGATGTGCTGGAATGTTCCACATTTTTTCCGGCAAAAAGTTAGAGTTTTGGGCCTCTTTTTCTGATTTGTACCCTTTATTCTGTAGCTCTTTGTTGTCACCATACCTTATAAGTTGAAAATTTTCTTCGTTAAACTTCATCGCGTCGTCTTCCACTTATCTGATTAGTGTTTCAGTATCCATTTGTAATTTTCTGACGCCGTCATTTGATACTGCATTGTATATCTTTGTGTTGCCCGCGAAGCACGATACACAGCCTTTAATATCTGCGTCTCTCGGCACTCGTTATTATAAACACCAAGGAAGCTAATAATGTACCTTGTGGGACAGAGCTAATGACTTCTGAGCTTTCAGATTTAGTGACATTTACAATATACTCTTCATGTTCATTGGGACAGAAAATTAAATACTAGTTTTCTCAGATTTCCAATGATTCCTGTTTCCTTAACTTTGCCTAATATAGTTCCATGATCGCCTTTATTGAAAGCTTTAGCAATCTCATTATAATTACATCTATATCCTGACTTCGACACAACGCTCTGTTTTTTGTGGTCTAATATTCCATATTTCTAGGGTCGACCTAAAACACCTATATATATATATATATATATATATGAAAATTATTTCACGAAAGTAACACGTGAAAAATATTTATTCATCATATATATATATATATATAATATTATGCAAGTAAATCTTATATATATATATATATATTATGCAAGTAAATCTTATATATATATATTATGCAAGTAAATCTTATATATATATATATATATATATATATATATATATATATATATATATATATATCGTAAAGAACGACGTGTTGTATAGGAGAACATTCCGCGCAAGATGAGGAGGGAGAACGAACAAATGAAAAAATGAGGTAACCACCTGGGAATAGAATCCGGGATCATATCTGACGGCAATCGGAAGATCCCGGGTTCGATTCCCGGGTGGTTACCTCTTTTTCATTTGTTCGTTCTCCCTCCTCATCTTGCGCGGAATGTTCTCCTATACAAGTGTCGTTCTTTACGTAATTATACTGCGTGTTCTTTGCAGTTGAAATATATATATATATATATATATATATATTAAACGGTAAAACCGATTATAATTATCATTTGTAAAACTAATTTAAGCAAAGCCTTTAGAGCTTTTTTTAAATTGCTTGCAAGCATTTCCAATTGGAATAACCCCTTAATTGCAAATGATTAAGGCAAGCGCATTAAAATCAAGAGATTAGTTTCAGACAGGTGTTAATCCTTAATGAGGCGTTCACCTTGCAGGTAAATTAACCCTTTCAGCCACAGTGGGACCCTCAGGTCTCACAAGAAATAATAATATATATTGTATCAAATTCATCTTTTCTAGAAATTTTCCACATCTTTAATATAAGTTTACTTTTGCGGTCAAAAAGGGAACGCAAAATGTTTGTAATTTAAATTATCATGACGTGGGTCCCTTAGGGAGACAATCTCAAAGACATTTGGAAAAGGTCTATGGTCATTCATCTGTTTACAACTTTTATCTTTGTGTGGGGTACACACACACACACACACACACACACACACACACACACACACACACATTCCAATTTTCAGAAAAATTACAAATGGATACTGAAACACTAATCAGATAAGTGAAAGACGACGCGATGAAGTTTAACGAAGAAAATTTTCAACTTATAAGGCATGGTGACAACAAAGAGCTACAAAATAAAGGGTACAAATCAGAAAAAGAGGCCCAAAACTCTAACTTTTTGCCGGAAAAAATGTGGAACATTCCAGCACATCAACTTAAGTACTTTCATAAAACCAGCGCGACAGGTTCCTATGTAAAGTCCTTTACTAATCATACGTACCTGATTATGAGGACGGGGTGAGAATAGAAAACAATTCACGCCTTCAACAAATCCATCAAATGAGGTAGTATGCTGTAGAGGAGTCTAACAGAAGTCAAGCATGATCAGTTTTCAAACCCAGCTGTAGTAATATATATATATATATATATATATATATAAGAGGAGGGGCGACACGCTTGACCTTCGCGAAATGAGAAATTATCACGTGGAACCTTTGTAAGGTTGTAAGGTATATATAGAGAGAGAGAGAGAGAGAGAGAGAGAGAGAGAGAGAGAGGAATATGAACGCCACAAAGTCACTGCTGACAACGGATTTGGCCTAAATTGAACATGTTCAGACCTTCGTCATCACGAACAAAATAAAAACTTTGAAGCACGGATAATTTCTAAAAGAAGGACTAAAAATAAAGTAATAGCTGATTACAGTTTCAAAAGTATCAAAGGTATTTTCCTTTATTGACTTCGCCGAGGAACATTAATAACAGAAAGGTATTGAGCTAGTGTAATGGTGATGTAATGGGCTAGAGAGGAAGTAGTGAGGTACGAAGGTTGTGAGGTAGTGGGTAGTTATGGGTTGTGAGGTACTGTGGTGGAGAGGTATGAGGTACTGTGGTGGAGAGGTATGAGGTACTGTGGTGGAGAGGTAGTGATGTAGGTTACTATCGGACAATTATGGCAGGTGAGCTAGTGAGGTAATGGGGTAGAGAGGTAGTGATGTAGGAAGGTTGTGGGGTAGTGGGTAGAGGGTAGTGAGTTAGGGAGGCATTGCGGTATTGTGATAGTGAGACCTATCAATGGTTAGGCTAGGATAGGTCACTCTTGGATAGTAATGGCTGGTGAGTTAGTGAGGTAATGGGGTAGAGAGGTAGTGATATGTCACAAATGTGGTAAACGAACAAACGTCTTAACCATTTATTGCCTATTATATTAAGTCTTGAACATTATATCGGCCATATTTTTAGAGTTTATATCGAGTTAGTTTAGGTTACGAAAGGTTGGGTCAAGTTAAGTTAGTTTAGGATAGGTTAGGCTAGATTAGGTTAAAAGCGTTGTTGATAAAATTTCCCGTCTATAAGTGAGAATGAAATCCATAGTATATTTCTCATACTGAATTCGCGCGGGAAAAAAAAAAAAAAAAAAAATATATATATATATATATATATATATAAAAAGTGAACAATGAACAATTCCTACACCATCATTATATGGATTCATTGTCTTCATGCAGTACTTATGTTCTTATAGTTTTATGTTTGAATGTTCATTTTTACATAAGAAACCAAAATTGCCTAAGCGAGTTTTGGATAGAATTTCGATTTATACTTCTTTATTCATTACTGTATTTCTCTAATTCATCTTTTCTAATAATGACTTATACACTATGACGTCACAAAATAACTTTGTTCTCTTTACGTTTCCCATACTTTGTACACTGAATCACGTTCTTAGTATTTGGACATCTTCCGTATTCAATGTATGGTAAATTCTTTAGTAATAATGTTGTGGTGTTATGTAGTATAAATATCATTATTAAACCATACTCATTATTCAACCATACTCATTCTTACATTCATGTTCTTTCTTGACCGCTATCCTTTATTAATTTTATTACTTATTCATTCATCTACCTATTGTCTACTTATGCCCTATCAACTTATCAGTCTATGTTTACTCGTGTCTATATTACGCACACAACCTATTGTGTGACGAATGATATGTGTACACTACTGTGTGCAGTCGTACATGTCTATTGACGATCATGATTACGTACATGTATTCTTTTTACGTTTTATTTTCTTTTATTATTTCACCTCTCGCAAGTTGTTTATTATTGCTGAGACGAAGGTTCGAATTCCGATTACGTCGTCAAAAGCGAGCCTCTGAATTCGAATTCTTCTCTCTTGCCTCTGCTACCAATTTATAACGTTAAGATGTGATGTTATAGTATTATAATATACCATATTGTTCCCTGCCAGGCTACTGGTTATTATCTACTTAGGCACATAGTTATCCACGTTCTCATTACCTGTACTTACTACTTCTACCTAATTGTCATTCAAATTCCGTTACTTATGTGTTACGTTATCATTAATGTCCGTGTACTTTCAAATGAAAAGTACACCGTATTGTTTGTCCGCTTTCCTCATCGCTGGCTAATTAGACTTTCAAACTATAATAACCAACCCTTCTTCTAATAATATTTGACATAATTTGGCGTAATTATTGTTAACTATAAATATATAACATTGTTGTTAATCCCCTGTAAATTATAGAACAACGGAGAACTCTCCATTATTTAAATTGTATTACCTATTCAGATTACTTCAGTATTAAATATGTCAATTAACAAATTGCCAAAATTGTAATTAACTGTAATACTTTAATTTAATATAACGTAATGTACTTTAATGAAACTGTAATTAATAATAACTTGTAATGTACTTCATTGAAACTGTAATTAAATGTAATGATTTAATATATACGGTAATGTAAGGATGTACTTTAAAATGGAAGTGTAATTAAACAATAAGTGAATATGAAGTAATCCATAATTGTAATCGTAATTGTAATGAACCAAAATTAATACGTACTCAGTCGTGTACTTAATTTGTACTTATGTGTACTATTACGAAATGATATCGCCTTCATAAATGTAGACTCGGCGAAAAATACGATTAGTTTTTATTTTTATTTTTTTTAATTATTTTTAGTTGAAAATTTTCAAACCATCTGATCATGTGTTTAAAAGGGGGGGAACTTAACCTTCAACTGTCGTCCCCCAACATTTAGGTTTATATTATACATGTACTTGTAAAATTATAGCACTTCTTCATTGCACTTCTTCATTAGACTTCTTCATTAGACTTCAGATTAGTACTTCATCAGAGAACTTCATTACGAGACTCTTCTTTGGACTGCAGCCTCGCTGCGGGGAGGGGGCAGAGGCCCCTTGCCCCTTAACCAAGAACGCCTCGTCTATACGAGACACCCCAGACCCTATAGCCAGGATAAGAAGAAGATGATATGGGGTCTAACAGTCTGGCGACCCTGCCCCAGGATTAGAAGAAGATTTTAAGAAGATTATTATTTTAAGATTATTATTTTAAGAAAGATTTGTAGAAGAAGATTTGTAGAAGAAGATTGGTAGAAGAAGATTGGTAGAAGAAGATTGGTAGAAGAAGATTGGTAGAAGAAGATTGGTAGAAGAAGATTGGTAAAAGAAGATTTGTAGAAGAAGATTTGTAAAAGATTTTTAGAAGAAGATTTTTAGAAGAAGATTTTAACAAGAAGATTTTAAGAAGAGGCCACTCTTTGGCCAAGAATAGAAATTACCCTGCATCAGGATAAAACCAGTTGACCGGCGTGTCACGACTTCCAGTTCGTAACATCCACCCTTGAACCGGTGTGTCACGACTCCAAGTTCTCCACGCCTAGTTTTCATCCAAGAAGAAGTAGCCAGCAAGACGTCTTCAGGACACGTCTCTGAGGATTTCGCACGTAGAATTTTTGTTAAGTACAGAGTTTGTTTTTTTAAGAAATTTATAAACACTTGAAAAGTCAGTATTATTTACAGTTAATAATGAGTATCAAGCCAGAATTTAACACAAAACACAGTGAACATTTCAGACACCAGTGATACATTTTTTTAGTGAAACTAATTTTCACAGCAGTTAAATGTAAGAGAAATTAAATGTAAGAGAAATTAAATGTAAGAGAAATTAAATGTAAGAGAAATTAAATGTAAGAGAAGTTAATTTCAAAGAGAGTTAATTTCAAAGAGAGTTAATTTCAAAGAGAGTTAATTTCAAAGAGAGTTAATTTCAAAGAGAGTTAATTTCAAAGAGAGTTAATTTCAAAGAGAGTTAATTTCAAAGAGAGTTAATTTCAAAGAGAGTTAATTTCAAAGAGAGTTAATTTCAAAGAGAGTTAATTTCAAAGAGAGTTAATTTCAAAGAGAGTTAATTTCAAAGAGAGTTAATTTCAAAGAGAGTTAATTTCAAAGAGAGTTAATTTCAGTTATTTTCACTGTTATATTCAGTATAGAATAATTTTATCTTATGTATCAAACATAATAGTATCGTACCTTCGTGTACATTCGAGTGAAATGTTGTTTACATTTTTTTTATTTTTTGTTTGCAATTTTTTTTCAATTACTGAATTGAATTGACTTGCAAATTAAGAAAGAGAGAGTTTATAGAGAGTTTATAAATTTAGAGAGATACTTGAAGTAATTTTGAAGTCTTTTTTTTAAGTCATTTTTTTTTAAGTCATTTTTTGAAGTCAGTTTTTGAAGTCAGAAGGTTGCACCAAGAGGGTCAACCAAAACAGAGGTTAATCGTCTCCACTTGAATAGAGATCAAGTGCAGTCATTTTCCATTTTCAGTTAATTTCAAGTCAGACAGTTTCAGAATACTTGACAAGCGTTCAAGTCAGACAGTTTCAGAATACTTGACAAGCGTTCAAGTCAGACAGTTTCAGAATACTTGACAAGCGTTCAAGTCAGACAGTTTCAGAATACTTGACAAGCGTTCAAGTCAGACAGTTTCAGAATACTTGACAAGCGTTCAAGTCAGACAGTTTCAGAATACTTGACAAGCGTTCAAGTCAGACAGTTTCAGAATATTTGACAAGCGTTCAAGTCAGACAGTTTCAGAATACTTGATAGAGTTCAAGTTAGGTTCAGAATACTTGATAGAGTTCAAGTTAGGTTCAGAATACTTGATAGAGTTCAAGTTAGGTTCAGAATACTTGATAGAGTTCAAGTTAGGTTCAGAATACTTGATAGAGTTCAAGTTAGGTTCAGAATACTTGATAGAGTTCAAGTTAGGTTCAGAATACTTGATAGAGTTCAAGTTAGTTTCAGAATACTTGATAAGAGGTCAAGTCAGAAGGTTGCGCGAAGACGGACAACCGCCCCAGAGATATTTATTCCAAGTCAGAGAGATTTATTCCAAGTCAGAGAGATTTATTCCAAGTCAGAGAGATTTATTCCAAGTCAGAGAGATTTATTCCAAGTCAGAGAGATTTATTCCAAGTCAGAGAGATTTATTCCAAGTCAGAGAGATTTATTTCGAGTCCCAAGTCATTTTTATTTCGAGTCCCAAGTCATTTTTATTTCGAGTCCCAAGTCATTTTTATTTCGAGTCCCAAGTCATTTTTATTTCGAGTCCCAAGTCATTTTTATTTCGAGTCCCAAGTCATTTTTATTTCGAGTCCCAAGTCATTTTTATTTCGAGTCCCAAGTCATTTTTATTTCGAGTCCCAAGTCATTTTTATTTCGAGTCCCAAGTCATTTTTATTTCGAGTCCCAAGTCATTTTTATTTCGAGTCCCAAGTCATTTTTATTTCGAGTCCCAAGTCATTTTTATTTCGAGTCCCAAGTCATTTTTATTTCGAGTCCCAAGTCATTTTTATTTCGAGTCCCAAGTCATTTTTATTTCGAGTCCAAAGTCATTTTTATTTCGAGTCCAAAGTCATTTTTATTTCGAGTCCCAAGTCAGTTTTCAATGCAGTCAATTGAATTCAACTTTTTCTTTGTAAGTTAAGAGAATTTAATTTAAGAAAATGTAATCTAAGAATTTAATTCAACCTTTTTTTGTGTTGTAAAAGAGAATTAAATTCAACCAGAATTGACCGGTTTGCGTCTTTAGTTAACCTTTTTTTTTTGTGAGAAGGAAATTGACCGATTTGTCTTTTCTTTTTCATGCATTGTTACGTATATAAATATATAGTCATGTAATTTATTATTTGTAACAAAACCGTTTTTACAATTGTTTGTAATGACTTTGATAATCATTGTAATGTATACGTGATAATAATAGTTGTGTAATAATTAATTAATCGATCTTGTCCCAATGACTCCTTTTAAATTACTATGCTGAGGAACATGCCGTCCCTCCGTTTTGTTTCAACTTTTTTATAATTTTTGTTCTAAGTAGTGTGACAAGCAATCTTTTTTTAAAGAGCAAAGTGCTCACGAAAGACTTATTGTCAATTTCAGACTTATATCCCCCGCTTAGTCACTCAATTCCCCCGAATGTAGTACTCCAAACTTTGTTTTTTTATTTTATTTTTATTTTAACACCCCAACCCCAGTTGAACCCAGCGTCGACCAAAACCGTTTTTACAAAAGTTTTTAACGAGTTTTATAATTATTTTGACTATATGATGACAGGAATAGCGTAACAATTAATCGATCATGTACCTAATTTATCCTGCTCTGTACGATCGGGAAATTTACCCGTATGACCGCACATACCCTAAATTTCAGTCATTTAATTTTTAATAAAACTTCTACACAATAAAACAGATGTATTTGTCTATATGCAAACAAGTTTTCAGATTAAAAAAAATCAAATAATTCAAATTCTATCAACATTCAACGAAAAAGTATGATTTTTCTACTTAACATGCAAAAATTATTAAACCTTTTTTAATATTTTTTTATATAAAAATAATTTTTAATATAAAATTTAATTGAAATTATTAAAAGAAAAGATTGTTCGAAATGCTTCCCTTCCATTTCAATAACTTTTTTATTCTTGGTCGAAATTCATCTATGGTTCGATTTACTTTTATTTTTAAGAATATTATAAAATTATGTTAGCCCATTAAAATGCATAATTGATCTCCATTTTTAATTTGTATTTTTCTTTTTCTTTTGTTCAATTAATCGTGAGTAACTGTCCTCAAATTGTTATTGTACCATTTGTAAGGTATCAAACGAAAATTATAGTCAAATTGACATACTACTACAGTAAGTACGTTTTTTTTAATTACCTTATAAGTGTAACTGATTATGTAAAATCTATAATCCTAATTGAATTTTATTACTTTTGACACATTCGAATTCATTTACGTTCCGTCCCTCCAGTCACTTTTGCATTAAAACTCATATGCATACACCATCATTAATACTACCTGTAATTAGATTTTAACAATAATTGACTTAAACTTAAAATATTTTATAACCCTAAACCCATCTTAAATTATTATACTTTATTTTTAAACTTTGTTAATTCAAAAACCTTCCAAATCCCTACACATACACACGCATGTATGCACACTATATATACACAAACCTTATTCTAAAATCATTGGATATCACAAACTATTTCATAGCGTGTAAGTGCTAACTCTGCTATTTATATAGTCCTAAGCATTTTGCTTACTATATATAAATTTTTGCTCAGGCATTTATTCAGTTAATTTAAAAATCCTCTCAGCTAATCTAATCTGTCCTTCGAAATTGTAAAATACACACTTTGCACCTAATACACCCAAATACACACTAGACCACAGGTCTATACATCATCCATTACGTAATTCTCTTTTGACCTACAATAGTCAATAAAATTAGTTACGAATTGTACTATCATGGTAACCTTGAAAATCCATGAACTTTAAAATTTATATTTTTCCCTTTTACCTATTCATTATGTACATAATTTTTCCCACAGAAAAATAAAAATTTTGTAAAAAAATTTAACAATATCATTCTTTGTCTAGCTTAATTGTTTGTCTAAAATTAAAGTATTAATCTTTGAATTCTTTTATATTATATAATAACTCACTTGTTCTGTATAAAAATTTGTAATGTAAAGAAAAATTCGTCATCTAACTTGAAGTAGTTAGGATGTTATTTTCTCATTGTATTGTATTAATGGTACCCTGTTAGGATGTTATTTTCTCATTTGTATTGTATTAATTGTATTATATTATTGTATTAATACCATTTTAGGGGGGAAATACTGTAAAAAGTGAACAATGAACAATTCCTACACCATCATTATATGGATTCATTGTCTTCATGCCGTACTTATGTTCTTATAGTTTTATGTTTGAATGTTCATTTTTACATAAGAAACCAAAATTGCCTAAGCGAGTTTTGGATAGAATTTCGATTTATACTTCTTTATTCATTACTGTATTTCTCTAATTCATCTTTTCTAATAATGACTTATACACTATGACGTCACAAAATAACTTTGTTCTCTCTACGTTTCCCATACTTTGTACACTGAATCACGTTCTTAGTATTTGGACATCTTCCGTATTCAATGTATGGTAAATTCTTTAGTAATAATGTTGTGGTGTTATGTAGTATAAATATCATTATTCAACCATACTCATTCTTACATTCATGTTCTTTCTTGATCGTTATCCTTTATTAATTTTATTACTTATTCATTCATCTACCTATTGTCTACTTATGCCCTATCAACTTATCAGTCTATGTTTACTCGTGTCTATATTACGCACACAACCTATTGTGTGACGAATGATATGTGTACACTACTGTGTGCAGTCGTACATGTCTATTGACGATCATGATTACGTACATGTATTCTTTTTACGTTTTATTTTCTTTTATTATTTCACCTCTCGCAAGTTGTTTATTATTGCTGAGACGAAGGTTCGAATTCCGATTACGTCGTCAAAAGCAAGTCTCTCAATTCGAATTCTTCTCTCTTGCCTCTGCTACCAATTTATAACGTTAAGATGTGATGTTATATTATTATAATATACCACATTGTTCCCTGCCAGGCTACTGGTTATTATCTACTTAGGCACATAGTTATCCACGTTCTCATTACCTGTACTTACTACTTTTACCTAATTGTCATTCAAATTCCATTACTTATGTGTTACGTTATCATTAATGTCCGTGTACTTTCAAATGAAAAGTACACCGTATTGTTTGTCCGCTTTCCTCATCGCTGGCTAATTAGACTTTCAAACTATAATAACCAACCCTTCTTCTAATAATATTTGACATAATTTGGCGTAATTATTGTTAACTATAAATATATAACATTGTTGTTAATCCCCTGTAAATTATAGAACAACGGAGAACTCTCCATTATTTAAATTGTATTACCTATTCAGATTACTTCAGTATTAAATATGTCAATTAACAAATTGCCAAAATTGTAATTAACTGTAATACTTTAATTTAATATAACGTAATGTACTTTAATGAAACTGTAATTAATAATAACTTGTAATGTACTTCATTGAAACTGTAATTAAATGTAATGATTTAATATATACGGTAATGTAAGAATGTACTTTAAAATGGAAGTGTAATTAAACAATAAGTGAATATGAAGTAATCCATAATTGTAATCGTAATTGTAATGAACCAAAATTAATACGTACTCAGTCGTGTACTTAATTTGTACTTATGTGTACTATTACGAAATGATATCGCCTTCATAAATGTAGACTCGGCGAAAAATACGATTAGTTTTTATTTTTATTTTTTATTATTATTTTTAGTTGAAATTTTTCAAACCATCTGATCATGTGTTTAAAAGGGGGGGAACTTAACCTTCAACTGTCGTCCCCCAACATTTAGGTTTATATTATACATGTACTTGTAAAATTATAGCACTTCTTCATTGCACTTCTTCATTAGACTTCTTCATTAGACTTCAGATTAGTACTTCATCAGAGAACTTCATTACGAGACTCTTCTTTGGACTGCAGCCTCGCTGCGGGGAGGGGGCAGAGGCCCCTGGCCTTCTTAATATTTTTAGATTCCGGCCTGAGCCATGGTCGAAAGAGGTCGAACCTCTACCCCTGTAAATTCAGAGCAATACCTGTAATTTTTAAGAAGTAAATTACCGTAAGAGAAACTTTTTATTTTTCCCTTCGAGCCGTGCTCTCTTCAGAACTTAGTCAGAAAAGTCGATAATTTTAGTATCAGAGAAAGTATCAGAGTATTATAAAAAGAGAAGAATTTAAAATTGGCGACCCTTTGCCCAAATTAAGAGACAACCCAAGCACCATAGAAGATATTGGCATAACAGTCTGGCGAGTCTGTAGCCAAGAGTTTAACAGAGTGGCGACCGAAAAGAATTAGAATGTTATAGAAGAAATATCCGTTGCTGCATCCTATCCAGAACCCCCGTCGATTCCGAACCGACTCAGGGCCATAGACGGAGGGGTTAACATATATATATATATATATATATATACTTTTTCCTTGTGGGTGTGCATCAAATGTTAACTTGTAAACGTGTAATATGTATGTTTTATTTGTTAAATGAATAGTTAGTTTAAATAGCCTGTATAAATTCCATATAAAAAAGCTAGTGTGGGACCGCACACATAGTGACTAGTGTCGAGCTCACGTAATCCCACAAATATCTATTTTAAGGGAGAAGGGCTGAATTCGTTCGGAAATAAAAAAAAAAAATATATATATATATATATATTATAACTGCAAACACGCAGTATAATTAACGTAAAGAACGACGCCTTGTATAGGAGAATTAGCCGGCAAGATGAGAGCGAAAGAACGAAACAAATGAAAAAATTAGGTACCCACCCGGGATCTTCCGATTGCCGGTCAGATATGATAACCATTACACCACAGGCCTCACTCAAACAGATGTCGTAATTCCTCTACATACGCGCAGAAACCAATGCCCCAAAAGGGCACCTCCAGCATGCTGTAACATTATATACATTATAACTGCAAACACGCAGTATAATTAACGTAAAGAACGACGCTTTGTATAGGAGAATTATCCGCGCAAGATGAGAGCGAAAGAACGAAACAAATGAAAAAAATGAGGTACCCACCCGGGAATCGAACCCGGGATCTTCCGATTGCCGGTCAGATATGATAACCATTACACCACAGGCCTCACTCAAACAGATGTCGTAAGTCCTCTACATACGCGCAGAAACCAATGCCCCAAAGGGGCACCTCCCGCATGCCGTAACATTATATACATTATAATGCAAACACGCAGTATAATTAACGTAAAGAACGACGCTTTGTATAGGCGAATTATCTGCGCAAGATGAGAGCGAAAGAACGAAACAAATGAAAAAATGAAATACCCACCCGGGAATCGAACCCGGGATCTTCCGATTGCCGGTAAGATTTGTTTCGTTCTTTCGCTCTCATCTTGCGCGGATAATTCTCCTATACAAAGCGTCGTTCTTTACGTTAATTATACTGCGTGTTTGCAGTTATAATGTATATAATGTTACGGCATGCGGGAGGTGCCCCTTTGGGGCATTGGTTTCTGCGCGTATGTAGAGGAATTATGACATTTGTTTGAGTGAGGCCTGTGGTGTAATGGTTATCATATCTGACTGGCAATCGGAAGATCCCGGGTTCGATTCCCGGGTGGTACCTCATTTTTTCATTTGTTTCGTTCTTTCGCTCTCATCTTGCGCGGATAATTCTCCTATACAAAGCGTCGTTCTTTACGTTGATATATATATATATATATATGTACTTTTTTCCTTGTGGCTGTGCAAGAAATGTTAACTGTATAACACCCTTTGACATGTAAACGTGTAATATGTATGTTTTATTTGTTAAATGAATAATTAGTTTAAATAGCCTGTATAAATTCCATATAAAAAAGGCTAGTGTGGGACCGCACACATAGTGACTAGTGTCGAGTTCACGTAATCCCACAAATATCTATTTTAAGGGGGGAGGAGGGTCTGCTGTTTTTCCTGACTGACTATATGTATATATATGAAAAGAAGGACCAACACAACAGCAAACATTTTCGTTTATTTTTATACTTCAAACCAGTGATGTAGGTTTCGAGATCGGTCTCGGTCTCGAGACCGATCTCGAGACCCAATTTGCAGATCTCGATCTCGATCTCGGTCTCCGCTATTTAGATGTCGGTCTCGATCTCGGCTCGACAGACGCGGTCTCGGTTTTTCTCCCCGAGACCTTTCAAGACCTCTCGAGACCGTAATGAAAAATACATATTATTGGCATACTCATGATGGTGGCTTGGTTGAACAGACACAATTCAGAATGTTTATGAAAGTTTGTAAAAGTAAGGGACTCTAGATATTCACTAATCAGTCACCTGTTTTGAGGTGCCACGTTTGTCTTGCGGGGGGTGTCGGTCTGTTTTTTTTTAGGTTAGCGCTAAGTAGTATAGCCGCAAAAAGGTAGAGTGCAGGAATATTGCAAGAGATAATGATCAAATGTTGCAAAGGGGTGGGGTGTTGCAAATGAGGTGGGGGTATGCAACAACTCAATGTTGCAGAGGGGGGTGGGGGTATGCAACAACTCAATGTTGCAAAGGGGGGTGGGGGATGCTGCAGGTGCAACAAGGGGTCATGAAACTTGGAGGTGGCGTTATCCCCCAAGAGAAAGAGAGACGGAGAGAAAGGAGGAGAGGTGTTTACCTGGCAGGAGCCAAGTGCATAATAAGACTTCAGCCGAGTAGGCGTTCTCTTATAGACTCCTAATCAGCCAGTTGGCTTAGAAGGCGTAAATGGCTTGTTCAGGTTGAGTTGCCAGATACCACTTTTTATTTTCATTGTTCAGGTATACATTGTTAGGGCGAGTTGCCAGATACCATTTTAATTGTTCAGGTATACATTATTAAGTTGTCAGATTGTACCATTTATTTTATTAATTCTTAAAAGTTGGTTTAGAATTCCGCTAGGAGGTTTAGAAGGTGTAACCAGCCATTTAATATAATTGTTTACAATCAAAAGAATTAAATAAAACAACGTTACATCATACTGTTTATTATAAATATATAGAAAATAAATATACATTTGAATGATCAATTAAAAATAATAATAGTTTAAGAAATATGAACGAGGAATATGAATATAATCAAAAAATATATCCGTCAATATAACAGTACAGGAGAAATATATATATATATACACACACACAATTATATCATGGAGATATATAGAAAATAAATATACATTGGAATGATCAAAAATAAAAAATAAGAAATAATATAACCATCAACATAGCAGAAATATACACACACACAACTAAATAAATAAATACATACACTTTATCTTCTACCGCGCAACATAAGAAATCGTATAATCATCAATATAGCAGAAATGTGTATATATATATATATACACACACGCAAACACAAATATGTTAAATATATAAATACATTTCACTTTTTTTTCAAAATACTAAACTCGCACTTAATCGAGTCTACAATTACATCATTATTGCTCTGCATTACGCAGTATACGCGGTTTAATAATATTTCACCGCTTAAAGTATAGGGAAACCTGTACTCGATATGAAGGGCTTTCATATCGTTCAGTACTATTTTTGTTCCCACTTTACAACCGGTTGGTAAGTCATCTTTAAATACTTCTAGAATACAATCAAAAGCACGCACAAAGAGTTCATCGTTAGCTACATTATTAAACACAAGTTTAAACACACGCCTTTCCAATCGAGGGTTTATTTCTACCGACCCGAGCTTTTCAATCGTGAACTCATCTTCACTCAACATAGCGGCAATTGAAATAATCTTCTAAGTCGTTACGACAACTGCTCGTTATATAAAGAAATAGTTCTTCAGGGTGAACGGTGTAGGTGAGCTCAGCCTTGTACCGATCAATTGCTTTGTACCAAAGTTCATGATATTTCAAAGAGTCTAAACTTTTTAAATAAACGTCCAGCTCTAGACCATTCTCACCTTGTTCAGCCCTACACTCGGTAAACCCATCGAGCAGAGCGGTGTATGCGTATTCAAGTACTGTATCAAAATAAAGCATATCCCTAACACGCGCGTCTAATATAGGTTTCAGCTTGCGGAATCCGAGGATTTCAAACATTCTGTCGAGGATGAAACGGTTTTGCGTAGGAACAAGAGCGTTATTATCAGAAGCATTCTTCCACGTCAGCCGTATATCAATGCATGGCTGATCGTTATTTATACACAACGTAGATATAACGGCGTATGAGGGTGAGTCACTAATCTGCTCTCTTCCTGTACCTACGTTAGCAGGTATTTTATAACGATCTTCACTCCACTTCTCAACTATCACGAAGATTCTATTCATCTCCTCGACACTTAAATAAACCCGTTTGTTTGTTTGTCTACATTCCTTTTCCAGTACATAGCTAACGGTACCGGATTTACGCCTGAACACGCTGCTCAAAGGAAGTTCCATCGTATTCGAGGAGCGCACGTCCACTCGGTTCAAGCTCTGAGATAACTACAGTATGGGCCGCGTGAGGCACGCAGGTAGGCAGGAACGGTTCGATGGGCGGCTGACTCACCCTGATGATACGTGAATGGGCTTGTTCGAACTCGTATGATCCGTGAGGTGCGAGTCGCACCATAATCTAATGAAACGTGTGCGGCGAATTGTTGCACCCCATTATATTGGGTACGTGTTTTTTTCCGGTACAATAATTAATTTCGGTTTTAACGTTTTATCACTACCAGAATACGCACCAGACAGTTTCCCTCAGGATAATTTTCACGAACTAGGCACATTTTATAATGTTTTATCTCTCCTAAACATCTTCACACTCCGGCGCACTATTTGAGAGGAACATATGCTCATATTTTTCCTTTCTGTCTAGCAAACGATACTCGTCCTAAAGTCTGCTAAAAACTCACGCAGGGCACTAGCCACAACCTCACTACGAACCTCATCATGATATACATTAATATAGTGATAAAAATACTTAAGATTCTCCATGATGACGAGATTCACATTTTCAGTCGTAGGGTATGAGTAATCGACATGATGTAACATGACATAATACCGCTTGTCACACCACCCATCCACAAGACTCATTATCCATATCTGCTGCTTCTCTTCTGCATGCGTTGTTTCTTTTACTTCACGGTATATGTGAGACTTTATAAAGTTTAGCTCTACAGCATACTTCAGCACATCGTCTGTGCAACGAAAGCCTGCAACGGTCTCACCAGAACATCCGTAGAGTATTTGTACATCTTGCTCCTTCGCACGATCCAATGTGGTTTTAAAAGAGGCATAGGAGGGGGGAATAGGAAGTTTTTCGGTATCCACCACATCTTCACACTTTGCTGAATACCATTTCATAAACGTTGTACAAGCAATATTAAAGGTAGCCATTTTCTTCTACGCTGGCGAATACACGTCTGATCTCAAGGGCTTACTGCAGTGAACTGACCATGCAGGGAATCCCAGATAGTAGCATGACTCACGTTGCTGGTCTTACAGTGGGCGGAGCTTAGAACTTTCACCTGTGCACACACACACACACACACAAAGGAGAAAGTGAAACGCTAATTGAAACATGATTTATTTAATAAACGAGATATTCAAGTTATATATATATTTACAAATACGATTTAATAAACGAGATATTCAAGTTATATATATTTACAAATACGTGTAATAAATAAGTTAACAATAGATACATCAAAGATTATATACAAGACATACAAATTTACAAATACGTGTGATAAGTACGTTAACAATAGACGCATCAAAGGTTATGGTATCCAAAGGGTACGGTATCATAGGTACCAGGTAACTGGTAACGTTTCCTATAGGTGTTACGGCACACCTTCGTTCCCCTAAGTTCCTTCACGGCCCCCAGCTTCTGCGCCTGAAAATTGTGGGTGCCTACAGTTAGTTGGGGAGGTCGTTCGCCCTCATCATCGTCCAAACACACTAGATCCTTCAACGATTCAAAGTTAACAACCCGCCGATTCGCATGGTTGAGCGTAATACCCTTTGCCTTCACGATATATTTCATATCCTCCCCCACCCTCACCCGTACCCCATAAGTTTTAGGTCCTGTTGAGACAAAAGAGTCGGCGTATGCGTTGTCCCCATACTCATCCTTGATCTCATCAGTGAGCTCGCCGAGGAACTCCCCAATAGCAGGCATGTATTCACCCTCCCTCTCTGTGAATATCACGCTATCTGTATCGGCATACAATACTCTCCGCCCAAGAGAATGCAATAGACCCCAAAGTTTTATGCGGGCGTAGGCTGTTGTGAAGCTGGCCACAGGTATGTTTGTAACCCTTGAGGTATCTGTGGCCAATTCAGTGTTGTTGTACTTTATTATGTAAGTATTACCTACATTCACGATCTCCATGACCTCTTTATCGGGAGCATTGGCATAATCCCAGACATCACTATAACTTTGTGCCAAATGAATGTTCCCTTTGCCGGTATTCTGTGCAAATTTTCCCCATAGACTGTTTAGACACAACTTTGCACTAAAGCGCTTGCCAGGATTCTTTGCAATTTGGGCACGATCAAGTTGTATACCTTCGCGGTCGCGGTAACGTTGAATATAGGCAGACTTTTCATCTTCGGTATCAACTCCTCGCGGATACCCTGATGCCTCAACCTTATCCTTCAAAAATGCGTTTATATATGGTGTGAAAAGGTTGGGTAGCTTCTGAAACCTCCACACCTCATGTATCTTCAGTATTCTATACCCATGGCGTACGGCTAGGGCCAGCTCAGGACTTGTATATACGCCTCTGATCTTACGCTGGTGGGGTATATGGTTACAATCGCCGTTATTCTCTTCCGCGCACTTCACGCACAGGGGAAACATGAGCTTGTGGTCGATAACGACAGGTAAGATTGGCATCCATAAATTGCGTGGGGGGTACGTCTACGAAAGAGAGCCCAAAGTAACGATCATTCAAATTTCTTGAAAATTCATTGATGGAGGGCAGGTTAGGTCCCACCAGTTTCTCAGGAGCGCCCACGGGGTACGGATTGTTCTTCATCACGTATGGGTATAAAGAACAGAAATCGTAGTAATGGAGCTTCACACCCTCCGTAGGTGGAAAGTATAGTCTGAATGGATTTGTACGTCCTCCAAACAAGCTATCACCACATTTGAGAGGATCCAGCACCATTGAACGCTTGATCGTGTTTATTTCCTCACGGTACACCTCGTCTGTCTCCATCCGTGCATCATATTCATGCTCCCACAAGACTTTGTGAGTGAACTGGGATCCTATAAGTTGATCGCGGGTGCGGGTCCATGCAAGACAGTCGGCAGGAGATCTACCGTGGATATCTCCGGCGATTCCGCACTCAGGACGGGGGCATCCATGCCACCAGCATCCGTTAAAGGAGTACACAGTCTTCACACCAGTGACACGGTTTTCACTTAACCCATCAACCCAAAAAACACGACCATTAATCTTAATGGGTACTTCACCCGTGTTGCGGGCGTGCTTTATGTATACACCTGTCTGTTGCTGTAGGTGTATGAGCCAGTAAATAGCCTTGTGTCCGTAACTGCGGGGGTTGTTTCGGTGAATAATGGCTAAGGTGGCTTTAGGCATGAAGTTATTTTGAACACCGTAAAACATAATGACGCGATGGTGGTTGCGACTTGCAGCGGATCGCATTTGAAACGGCCTATGTACATCCTTCTAAAGGCCTGGAAACATACTCTAAGCACTCGCACATCATTCACGCAATAACGCTCACATTCATCAGCTATATTATAAGGATTACGTTCATTAAAACTGTTGTAGTATCGATCAAAGTCTTCACGTTCATCTACACTCATACAATCATAGTTAAAATAATGTTTGGGTGGTGGTGGGCCTACGTAGTTTAAAGTCTCGCTGGTGAGGAAAGTGTAAGGGAAATATCCTTTGGAAACTTCAGCTGCTACCCCCATCACCTTGGGTAGCTTTGCTAATTTACAAGGTGTGAATAATAAAGTGTCTTTAAATTGTACATTGCCTCTTATTTGCATCTGTATTAATTTGTTGCCTCTTTTCAATGGATCACCTGTAAATATCTCAGAGGATTCGTGCTCAAGCAACTCCTTATAAAGGAACTGCGTGTCAAACTTTGCCCGTTATGGGCGAGAATATACACAGTCATTTTTTGAACTTGTCGGCTAACTTGACAATATAGGACACAAATAGTTTCACAGGACTATCGTGGACATTCGTTTTAAAAACGTTTGTCCGTTTACCGCATTTGGGGCACTCGTCACATTCGATCTCCATACATTCATCGCAGATAGTCTGGCTCACAAGTAAATGTGGAATTACCTCTTTGGTTTCAGCATTCGTATATGTTTCTATATCGTAGTATACAGTTATACAGGGTTTGTTTTTAGGCTTGCATCTTTCATATAACATACATGCTTTACTCCATCCGCCTTATATTCCTCCTGGCATGTAGGACAGTGAATTTCGTCACATTTGCTTAAATTTTCCCCAATTATCCATTGTGTGAAACATACCACATTCAGAGATTCTCATTTTCCTGCACGTGCCAATTGATTTATGGAGATCAAAACAGCTATTATTGAAAATGTGCGTCTACACACATTACAACCCCTCTTCTCAGCTTCAACTACACGGCTTTCACATTTGGAGCTTTTACACAATTTGTATGAGTGTAGATGAACGTGAAGACTTTGATCGATACTACAACAGTTTTAATTAACATAATCCTTATAATATAGCTGATGAATATGAGCGTTATTGCGTGAATGATGTGCGAGTGCTTAGAGTATGTTTCCAGTCCTTTAGAAGGATGTACATAGGCCGTTTCAAATGCGATCCGCTGCAAGTCGCAACCACCATCGCGTCATTATGTTTTACGGTGTTCAAAAATAACTTCATGCCTAAAGCCACCTTAGCCATTATGCACCGAAACAACCCCCGCAGTTACGGACACAAGGCTATTTACTGGCTCATACACCTACAGCAACAGACAGGTGTATACATAAAGCACGCCCGCAACACGGGTGAAGTTCCCATTAAGATTAATGGCCGTGTTTTTTTGGTTGATGGGTTAAGTGAAAACTGTGTCACTGGTGTGAAGACTGTGTACTCCTTTAACGGATGCTGGTGTCATGGATGCCCCCGTCCTGAGTGCGGAATCGCCGGAGATATCCACGGTAGATCTCCTGCCGACTGTCTTGTATGGACCCGCACCCGCGATCAACTTATAGGATCACAGTTCACTCACAAAGTCTTGTGGGAGCATGAATATGATGCACGGATGGAGACAGACGAGGTGTACCGTGAGGAAATAAACACGATCAAGCGTTCAATGGTGCTGGATCCTCTCAAATGTGGTGATAGCTTGTTTGGAGGACGTACAAATCCATTCAGACTATACTTTCCACCTGCAGAGGGTGTGAAGCTCCATTATTACGATTTCTATTCTTTATACCCATACGTGATGAAGAACAATCCGTACCCCGTGGGCGCTCCTGAGAAACTGGTGGGACCTAACTTGCCCTCCATCAATGAATTTTCAAGAAATTTGAATGATCGTTACTTTGGGCTCTGTTTCGTAAACGTACTCCCCCAACACAATTTATGGATGCCAATCTTACCTGTCGTTATCGACCACAAGCTCATGTTTCCCCTGTGCGTGAAGTGCGTGGAAGAGAATAACGGCGATTGTAACCATATACCCCACCACCGTAAGATCAGAGGCGTATATACAAGTCCTGAGCTGGCCCTAACCGTACGCCATGGGTATAGAATACTGAAGATACATGATGTGTGGAGGTTTCAGAAGCTACCCAACCTTTTCACACCATATATATACGAGGAGTTGATACCGAAGATGAAAAGTCTGCCTATATTCAACGTTACCGCGACCGCGAAGGTATACAACTTGATCGTGCCCAAATTGCAAAGAATCCTGGCAAGCGCTTTAGTGCAAAGTTGTGTCTAAACAGTCTATGGGTAAAATTTGCACAGAATACCGGCAAAGGGAATATTCATTTGGCACAAAGTTTTAGTGATGTCTGGGATTATGCCAATGCTCCCGATAAAGAGGACGTGGAGATCGTGAATGTAGGTAATACTTACATAATAAAGTACAACAACAACACTGAATTGGCCCCAGATACCTCAAGGGTTACAAACATACCTGTGGCCAGCTTCACAACAGCCTACGCCCGTATAAAACTTTGGGGTCTATTGTATTCTCTTGGGCGGAGAGTATTGTATGCCGATACAGATAGCGTGATATTCACAGAGAGGGAGGGTGAATACATGCCTGCTATTGGGGAGTTCCTCGGCGAGCTCACTGATGAGATCAAGGATGAGTATGGGTACAACGCATACGCCGACTCTTTTGTCTCAACGGGACCTAAAACCTATGGGGTACGGGTGAGCGTGGGGGATGATATGAAATATATCGTGAAGGCAAAGGGTATTACGCTCAACCATGCGAATCGGCAGGTTGTTAACTTTGAATCGTTGAAGGATCTAGTGTGTTTGGACGATGATGAGGGCGAACGACCTCCCCAACTAACTGTAGGCACCCACAATTTTCGGGCGCAGAAGCTGGGGGGCGTGAAGGAACTTAGGGGAACGAAGGTGTGCCGTAACACCTATAGGAAACGTTACCAGTTACCTGGTACCTATGATACCGTACCCTTTGGATACCATAACCTTTGATGCATCTATTGTTAACGTACTTATCACACGTATTTGTAAATTTGTATGTCTTGTATATAATCTTTGATGTATCTATTGTTAACTTATTTATTACACGTATTTGTAAATATATAACTTGAATATCTCGTTTATTAAATCGTATTTGTAAATATATATATAACTTGAATATCTCGTTTATTAAATAAATCATGTTTCAATTAGCGTTTCACTTTCTCCTTTGTGTGTGTGTGTGTGTGTGTGCACAGGTGAAAGTTCTAAGCTCCGCCCACTGTAAGACCAGCAACGTGAGTCATGCTACTATCTGGGATTCCCTGCGTGGTCAGTTCACTGCAGCAAGCCCTTGAGATCAGACGTGTATTCGCCAGCGTAGAAGAAAATGGCTACCTTTAATATTGCTTGTACAACGTTTATGAAATGGTATTCAGCAAAGTGTGAAGATGTGGTGGATACCGAAAAACTTCCTATTCCCCCCTCCTATGCCTCTTTTAAAACCACATTGGATCGTGCGAAGGAGCAAGATGTACAAATACTCTACGGATGTTCTGGTGAGACCGTTGCAGGCTTTCGTTGCACAGACGATGTGCTGAAGTATGCTGTAGAGCTAAACTTTATAAAGTCTCACATATACCGTGAAGTAAAAGAAACAACGCATGCAGAAGAGAAGCAGCAGATATGGATAATGAGTCTTGTGGATGGGTGGTATGACAAGCGGTATTATGTCATGTTACATCATGTCGATTACTCATACCCTACGACTGAAAATGTGAATCTCGTCATCATGGAGAATCTTAAGTATTTTTATCACTAAATTAATGTATATCATGATGAGGTT
Source organism: Bathynomus jamesi (assembly GCA_023014485.1). Classification (NCBI taxonomy): domain Eukaryota; kingdom Metazoa; phylum Arthropoda; class Malacostraca; order Isopoda; family Cirolanidae; genus Bathynomus; species Bathynomus jamesi. The sequence continues at coordinate 507,138 of JAJOZX010000406.1, forward strand.
CGTAGTGAGGTTGTGGCTAGTGCCCTGCGTGAGTTTTTAGCAGACTTTAGGGACGAGTATCGTTTGCTAGACAGAAAGGAAAAATATGAGCATATGTTCCTCTCAAATAGTGCGCCGGAGTGTGAAGATGTTTAGGAGAGATAAAACATTATAAAATGTGCCTAGTTCGTGAAAATTATCCTGAGGGAAACTGTCTGGTGCGTATTCTGGTAGTGATAAAACGTTAAAACCGAAATTAATTATTGTACCGGAAAAAAACACCTACCCAATATAATGGGGTGGAACAATTCGCCGCACACGTTTCATTAGATTATGGTGCGACTCGCACCTCACGGATCATACGAGTTCGAACAAGCCCATTCACGTATCATCAGGGTGAGTCAGCCGCCCATCGAACCGTTCCTGCCTACCTGCGTGCCTCACGCGGCCCATAGTTATCTCAGAGCTTGAACCGAGTGGACGTGCGCTCCTCGAATACGATGGAACTTCCTTTGAGCAGCATTCTCAACGCCTCGTACGATGTGTCCGTGACGAAATCGTTGCCCGTGTTCAGGCGTAAATCCGGTACCGTTAGATATGTACTGGAAACGGAATGTAGACAAACAAACAAACGGAATGTTGTTTATTTAAGTGTCGAGGAGATGAATAGAATCTTTGTGATAGTTGAGAAGTGGAGTGAAGATCGTTATAAAATACCTGCTAACGTAGGTACAAGAAGAGAGTAGATTAGTGACGCACCGTCATACGCCGTTGTATGTACGTTCTGTATAAATAACGATCGGCCATGCATTGATATACGGCTGACGTGGAAGAATGCTTCTGATAATAACGCTCTTGTTCCAACGCGAAACCGTTTCATACTCGACAGAATGTTTGAAATCGTCGGATTCCGCAAGCTGAAACCTATATTAGATGCGCGTGTTACGGATATGCTTTATTTTGATACAGTACTTGAATACGCATACACCGCTCTGCTCGATGGGTTTACCGAGTGTAGGGCTGAACAAGGTGAGAATGGTCTAGAGCTGGACGTTTATTTAAAAAGTTTAGACTCTTTGAAATATCATGAACTTTGGTACAAAGCAATTGATCGGTACAAGGCTGAGCTCACCTACACCGTTCACCCTGAAGAACTATTTCTTTATATAACGAGCAGTTGTCGTAACGATTTAGAAGATTATTTCAATTGCCGCTATGTTGAGTGAAGATGAGTTCACGATTGAAAAGCTCGGGTCGGTAGAAATAAACCCTCGATTGGAAAGGCGTGTGTTTAAACTTGTGTTTAATAATGTAGCTAACGATGAACTCTTTGTGCGTGCTTTTGATTGTATTCTAGAAGTATTTAAAGATGACTTACCAACCGGTTGTAAAGTGGGAACAAAAATAGTACTGAACGATATGAAAGCCCTTCATATCGAGTACAGGTTTCCCTATACTTTAAGCGGTGAAATATTATTAAACCGCGTATACTGCGTAATGCAGAGCAATAATGATGTAATTGTAGACTCGATTAAGTGCGAGTTTGGTATTTTGAAAAAAAAGTGAAATGTATTTATATATTTAACATATTTGTGTGTGGGTGTGTGTATATATATACATTTCTGCTATATTGATGATTATACGATTTCTTATGTTGCGCGGTAGAAGATAAAGTGTATGTATTTATTTATTTAGTTGTGTATATATATTTCTGCTATGTTGATGGTTATATTATTTCTTATTTTTTTTTTGATCATTCCAATGTACCGGGTGTCCGAGAATTATCTGTACAATTTTTGGCTGTTATTAAAAGTCAACCATGAAGTGTAGAAATTCCAGTGTTGTCCCATTTTACAGAGAATCTCATTACGTTTTTTCTGATACCACGTTTTGACAAGTTTTTTAGAAATGTACGCGGGTGACAGACATTGATGATTTAAAAGCAAGAATCACAGCTGCTATTGAGCGAATTGATGTTGGATATGCTGCAGCGTACATGGCAACATTTGGAGTATCGATTGGATATTTTGCGAATCACTAATGGTGCACATATCGAATGTTTGTAACAACGTTCTTTAATAAAAGAAACTTTTGAAAATACAGATTCTAAATAATCTTGTTTAAGAATTTTACGTGTGTTTATCAAGAATTTTATTAAAGATGAAATTGTACAGATAATGTTCGGACACACTGGAATTTCTAAAAAACTTGTCAAAACTTGGTATCAGAAAAAACTTAATGAGATTCTCTGTAAAATGGGACAACACTGGAATTTCTACACTTCATGGTTGACTTTTAATAACAGCCAAAAATTGTACAGATAATTCTCGGACACCCTGTCTATTTATTTTCTATATATATCCATAATATAATTGTGTGTGTGTATATATATATATATATATATATATATATATATATATATATATTTCTCCTGTACTGTTTATATTGACGGATATATTTTTTGATTATATGCATATTCCTCTTTCATATTTCTTAAACTATTATTATTTTAATTGATCATTCAAATGTATATTTATTTTCTATATATTTATAATAAACAGAATGATGTAATGTTATTTTATTTAATTCTTTTGGTTGTAAACAATTATATTAAATGGCTGGTTACGCCTTCTAAACCTACTAGCGGAATTCTAAACCAACTTTTAAGAATTAATTAAATAAATGGTACAATCTGACAACTTAGTAATGTATACCTGAACAATTAAAATGGTATCTGGCAACTCGCCCTAATAATGTATACCTGAACAATGAAAATAAAAAGTGGTATCTGGCAACTCAACCTGAACAAGCCATTTACGCCTTCTAAGCCATCTGGCTGATTAGGAGTCTATAAGACAACGCCTACTCGGCTGAAGTCTTATTATGCACTTGGCTCCTGCCAGGTGAACACCTGAACACCTCTCCTCCTTTCTCTCCTTCTCCTCTCTTTCTCTTGGGGGATAACGCCGCCTCCAAGTTTCATGACCCCTTGTTGCACCTGCAGCATCCCCCCACCCCCTTTGCAACTTTGAGTTGTTGCATACCCCCATCCCTCTACACCCCCACCCTCTTTGCAACATTGAGTTGTTCCATAACCCACCCCCTTTGCAACGGTGAGTTGTTGCATACCCCACCCCTTTGCAACCCCCCACCCCCTTTGCAACAGTTGAGCATTATCTCTTGCAATATTGCAACATTCCTGCACTCTACCTTTTTGCGGCTATACTACTGCGCTACAAAAAATTTGCACCCCGCCCCTGTCAGATTAATTTTATTGAAAATGGAAACACTAAATAGAGAATTATATATTATATATATAAGTATATTATATGGCCACTTAGTGTTGCCAAACGGCGTGTCAACCTCTGTGGCGTGATAAAAACGATTATCCTCCCATCCAATATGTATTTGAAAAAATAAAATGCTTCACACAAAAATAATGCAAGAAATACAGCATAAAGAAAACAGGGGTCAATCCCAGAATAGGCACCTGATGTACCTCAATCCCCGATGAAGCACCTGCGTTCAACCTCAATCCCAGAATAGGCACCTTGCAAGGAATCAGAAGATATAGCAATAGGTTAGGTTAGGTTAGGTTAGAGTTGATTTTTTCAAATATTGATAAAAACAATGAAATTATATCTCTAAAAACTGTTTATATTTTTTTCTCCTCAATCCCAGATTAAGCACCTGTGTTTTGCCTCAATCTCAGATTAAGCACCTAAAAATGATTTCAGGTGCCTATTCTGGGATTGATCCGAAAACAGTACCGATAAATTTAATAAAGCATAGAATAACTGGACAACCCTTCACATCACTTATATGTCAATTTATTTTTCATAGAAATGGTGTTGAAAAAATGCTATACAGGAAACTCAAGCACGGAGAATGAGCAGATACAGAGAGACAGCGCTCATTCTCACAGCAGCGATGACGAAATAAAACAGACTCAAACCAAAGTTCCGAGACTAATGGGAAAATATCAAAGCTATCGGTCCAAGCAGAAGAACGTTGAAACTGGGAAGATTTTGAACCGCAGGGAACAGTTGCGGCGGTACCTCTTAGAGATCGATGAATCTCATATTTTAGACAACTGCTCTCCAATAAAATTTTGGCAACAGAAAAGGGATAAATTCCCATCACTGGCCAATATTGCCATGACTGTTTTAACAGTGCCTGCCTCTAGTGCTCCAATTGAGCGTGTATTTAGCCATGGAGGCATAATAATGAGACCCCACAGAAGTCGAACTTCAGCAGATCTTCTGAGCATGCTGATGTTCCTTAAGTGTAATGAGCACCTATCATGCTTTAAATAAATGCACAAGTCAAACTGGGTAGTGGGTACGTTCATTAAACCTTCTGTAACAGATATAAAATAAGTAAATAAATAAAAAGTACGTGTGTGTATACTGTATAATGTATATATATGTAGCGGATCGACTAGAAATAGACCAACAAATAGACAGATCCTTTACTTCCACGCTCTCATCAAAGAACTTCGAAAACACACGTGGGCAAGAGTCAAACAATGGAGAGTCTGTTTCTTCCCCCAGGGCGCGAACGCAAATCCTTATCAACTAAAGGACGCGCTCACAAAGCGTCTTATTAAGATTTGGTGCGAAGTTCTACGTCACAGGAACTACGTATAAAAGCGAGCACCCACTCTCACTCCTCCTCACTTCGTTAGCGCTTCCATTTCGTTCGACTACTCTGTACGTGGTCACCCCTCATCAGCTTTAACCGGCTCAAGACCAAGGCTCACTTCAACACCACATTCAAGAAACGAAGCATCATTGGAAGTGATCCACCAATACTGCCGCAGCAAACCCCAACGGCATCAGGAATTCCCCTTGGTCTCTTCATTACCGCATAAACCGGTTATCAAGCATCTTCGAGAGCACCGGCAAGGTTGCAACGCTACGAGAAGCATCCTCAAGGTGGACACATTGCGTGATTCGACGGCGAAAGCTACAAGCCCAAATCACTCCACATCTGGTCAGCTTTTACCGCTTTACGAAGAACGGTCGTCTACGAGACTCCATTAGGCCCATCATACCTTGACTTACGGAACAAACTTCCAAGAGACAACCACAACCGGGCCTACATCTCCTTCGCAAAAAGGCCTAATCCACGACACGACCAACGCGTGAGCGACCAGCTTCCAGAGGACGATCAACGACACTCACGGTATTAGTTTCCTCTTCAACACCCTTTCAACAGCGTTACATCGTCCGGGTAAGCTAAGTACATCATATTCTAAGTACTCTTGTGAAGCCTGCATTAGCCTACCGCCGAACAGCAGGCCATGCTCCCAAAGTGAGTAATTAAACGTTCCAATTGACTCGTTAATAACGCAGTAGACCATTTTCCTAATTCCAGTGTCCTTCAGAACCTGTAATTCACATCATCCGCTGTTGTGTTCACTATTGTATTTGTGCGATAAATAAGTTCTCTACTGCAGGCCTAATTCATATACAGTGTATATTTCCCTCCAATATCCTTAGGCCTATCCCAAACGCACGGGCATTCTTTATATCATTGCTAGGCCCATTCAATCATCTAGCCTACTTAATCAGAGTGTCATGTTTTCCATTCAATGTACCAAACGCACGTGCATTCTTTATATCATTAACTAGGCCCATTCAATGTTCTATGTTGCATGCCATTTACATACCATCGATGAGTATTATTTGTACGTGTCAATTAAGCTATTAACATTTCATCTTATTAGCTAAGTCTATGTTATAAGCATAACGTAAACTATCAATTAATTACCGTTAGTTCTTTGTTATACCACAGTGAATAAATAACGGCTTTATTTTCACAATAAAATAAAGTACCGAGACTTATTCTATTCAGTCTACCAAAACGTACGCGCTTTCTGTGTCATTAATAGGCCTCTTTCACAGATCATTTATGCATAATCTGTAGCTTCCCTAATCGGTGTATTACATAACCTATTTGTTATATTATTACGTGCATGCATTATTTTTGTATTCACCATCTCATATTTCAGGTTGTGTCCCATTTTGTATACCATTAAGCCTCACATAAACGAGCGCATTTCAAAGGTCATTATCGAATTGTTAAGCTTTCTAGTCAGTCTTACCATTGTATTTTCACTGTGAAAATTAATATAAATATTTTCTTAAACTACACAAAAACATAAGGTGTCTTTCATAACCTTAATATTAATTTGCTTGGGTGTAAACCAAGCTGGTGACCTCGCTGCCATTTCCTGTCACTTCCAATAGTATGGTGGGCCTAATCAAATAACCACTTATTCCAATCGGTGATACTGTATTACATCATAAATTATTAACCCAGCCTTTCATTAATAAGCAATCAGTCATTGCACCCATTAATCATTGCATACAATTAAATCATTATCACCTTAAACGGTTAAAACTAGGTCCACTATATATATATATATATTCATTTGTTAATTTATAGGCTACACTTTTTGCATTCAACACACTACATCTGAGAAAGTAGTTATTAGTTTATTAATATACTTAACATAGTCTAATTTCCATAGTAGTGTAAAACAAATTGAAAGGGCATGAGCTTGGTCTCGATCTCGATCTCGGTCTCGAATTTTAAGGGTCTCGATCTCGGAAGGTAGATCTCGATCTCGAACCTTTCATCTCGGTCTCGATCTTGGTCTCACAGGATCAGGTCTCGGTCTCGGTCTCAGTCTCGGACTTGGTGGTCTCGACTACATCACTGCTTCAAACATTTCGCCAAATCTTTTGTCATCGTCAGTGAATTATAAGTCTTAAACAAAAATGAGAACAAATAAAACGCTAGCTCTAAATTAATAATGGCATGCTAACAAAAATCTAGAAATAATGGTCACTAATACTGTTTAATATTACTTTAAGCTTACGAGGCACTGGAAATTTAAATCAACTTTACAGATATAAAACGGCTAGAAAACTTAATAATGAATAAAAAGAAATGCTAAATATGAAATTCGTTGGGCCTGCAGCCGAATTTTAGAGATGCCTTTTTAATGTCGTTTGTGCAAGTTTATATTTATAGTTTATATCATTAGGAAAGTTATTAAAATGGTAAAAGGTCTTAAGGACACTGAAATTCACACGACCCGGCCTTGAAAATAATCTCAAAAGAGGGCAGTTTATTTTATTTTCTTAATTAGAGCGATTTTCCACAAATACGAGAGTTTGGGTGCTTATAAGAAATGTTATCTCCGTACAAATACTTGATTTTAGTTTGTAGGAAAAAAAATATATATATATATACATTATAACTGCAAACACGCAGTATAATTAACGTAAAGAACGACGCTTTGTATAGGAGACTTATCCGCGCAAGATGAGAGCGAAAGAACGAAACAATTGAAAAAATGAGGTACCCACCCGGGAATCGAACCCGGGATCTTCCGATTGCCGGTCAGACAGTAGTGGTTATCATGTCTGACCGGCAGTCGGAAGATCCCGTGTTCGATTCCTGGGTGGGTACCTCATTTTTTCAATTGTTTCGTTCTTTCGCTCTCATCTTGCGCGGATAAGTTTCCTATACAAAGCGTCGTTCTTTACGATATATATATATATATATATATATATATATATATATATATATAGAGAGAGAGAGAGAGAGAGAGAGAGAGAGAGAGAGAGAGATGTGAAATAGAAAATGGAAATCGGAATGAAGGGGGTGTACGAGCTTATCAGTTTTTAGAGATGGGCGTTGTGTGGTAAGCAAAAGTAGGTTTCAGTTTGAATATCTTAATCGCAAACTTGAGAAGATATCGACATACAATAATTCGTCTGAAATATGTGTGAAGGAGTGGAGTACACCTGCTCTAAATTTATCTTCTCACCAGAAGCTTACATTTTCGATCAATGGTACCTCAGGGAT